>VZRR01004309.1:1142-119870 GCA_013398015.1 Oreocharis arfaki
AAAAAAAAAAAAAAAAAAAAAAAGGGCTGGAGTTCATTTTACCAAACGAAGATCAGCTTCCCACCACGTTAATTCAGCTAACGAGAGCGTGCGGGTCTCGGGATAAATCAGGAGAGAGGCACCAACCCCCTTTTTGTGAAGGGAAACTTGCACTTCCCAGAGTTCACACCAACCCCAACCTTGCACAGAGGGAGGAAACCAAAGGACAAGAGCTTGGGTGTAGCTGGATTTTGGGGGAGGGAATCAAATATACACGACTTTATGTACAGCTCTGATCCCGGGCGGCTCCCAACGTCCAGCGGCGCCGTCCCTCTGCTCGGGACCAGGAGAGGAGTTCTGCTTCGGTGGGGACAGAAGGACCAGGCCAAAAGCATCCTTGTCAGCAGCGTGGGGGCTGTGTGGCTGAGGGGAAGGAGCAGCCCTGGCCGAGGAGCCCGGCCCTAGGAGTGGGGAGCACGGCAGGAGCGGCAGCAGGCTTTGCTGTAGTACCAGTGGCTGCACAGGTTCACCTTGATGGCCAAGGCGCAGTTGGTTCCTGCCTGGTCCTGGCAGCTGTCGTCTGAGGAGGGGGAGAGAAAACACAAGGCATGGCATGGAAAAGAAGAAAATGAACAACTGTGAGCTCACGAGCTCGTTTTGCCCCCAGCACAGCTCTGAACACCACGGGGTGAGTGACATCATCCCAGCTGCCGCCTCCCTGAAGGCTGGCAGAGCTGGAAAACACCACGGAGCTTCTCCATAAATATCACTGTCAACCTGGGCAAGGGCACGGGCAGGCTGATCTGTTCCTTCACATCTGGCCTGGCTTGGGGAGTCTCATTTGGTCCCAGCCCTGAAGCTCAATCTCTTTGCTGTGAAACAGAGCTGCCCAGGGCCTGCTGGAGCTACCAAGGCACTGAGTTGTCCCCAATTCAAGGGCCTCCCCTGGTAGGGCACAGGGTGACTCCAACATAGTCACAATTTCAAACACAAAGAGGGTAGAAATTCTCCAATTGCCTTGAGAAAGGGAATGGGAATCCAGCAATGTCACAGCCAGAGCTAGGGGCAAGGAGATGCTGGAGGCAGGGATGAGGCCAGAGGCTGCTCCAACACTCTCCCAGCTTCTTTCAGTGCAATATTTTGCTTCAAACCCAGAGGATATATACTTTTATATACATATTTTTTCTTAAAATCCATAGGATGCATGAAACCAGGCTGCTCCCAGGGCAAGGTGGCCACGAGGCAACTCCCAAGCTCCATGCCCCATCCCAGATCCCAAGGGAATGCGCAGCTGAGAGCACCCAGAGCTGAGGCAGGAGCTGGCCCCAAAATCTGTCTCCCATTTTGATGCTTTCCTCCCGCACTGTCCTTATTCCCAAATCCTATTAAAGGATTAGAACCGCGTGTTTGCTAAAGATCACAGGGACTCTGAGCCAGCAGACGAGTCAGATAACGAGATAGTTACAAATCCCACGGGGACACCCAGAGACCAAAAATCATTAAAATAACGGCACAGATGGAACTTCCTCGGCTCGAGCTGGAATCTTACAGGAGCAGCACCCAAATCAGCGCTGCAAAGGCCCCTTTTATCTTCAGGTCAGAGCATGTTTCTTCTGAGCTCTGCCCTTAATTTATCTCCAGAAAGAGCCAGTGCACAGCCCCCCATCGCTTGGGCACAGAGCTCTCCCCGCACACCCTCCCTGGGGTGATTATCCAAATGGGGGCAGTGGAAGAGAAGATGCTGGCGGTGCTGCCTGGAGGGATCCACGGAAAATCGAGGCCGTGGGGCAGCGGGGCTCACCTGGGGGCTCCGTGGGGCAGGGCTGCAGGTCACAGGTCTGTTTGCCCACCGGCTTCACCAGCGGGTCACAGCCCCGCACGATGTCCTTGCCTTGGTAGCACTTCACATCCCGCATCCTCACGCCGATCCCGCAGGTTTTTGTGCACTGAGGGAACAGGGAAGAGGGGGTGAGGCAAGACCCTGCCACTCCTGACTGTGCTGAGCCAGAACCTGCTTGCTGGAGGTGTCAGGGCAGGAGGAGGACTCGTCCCCTGGCTGAATGTCACATCTCAGCACCACACCGCTGTCCCCGTGCTCTGTCTTTGCTGCCAGCACCGTCAGTTTCCGCCCAGGGAGAGTGGATGTGGTCCCATGCCTTGGTGCTGACATCCTCCCTCCTCCTGCTGCCCTTCACAAGGGATCCCAAACGAGCTGGCCCAGTCCACGGGATGCTCTATAGGACCAGGGTGGCCATGGGACATTGTGGGGCCTCTGTGCACCCACTGTGGGTTTGTGGAGCCGCTGCTGGGCCTGGCACTCTCTGCCTGCTGCCCTTTGGATGCCTCGTGGAGCTGGGATTGCAGCAGGGCAATTATAGGCTGTGGTGATGGTTTGCTCTAAACAGAGCGAGGCTCCCGGAGCTCGGATCAGGGAGGCTGCACCCAGCAGGGTTTGGCCCCTTGGCCACCGAACCCTGGCTGCCTTTTGGGTTGTGCAGGGTGCTGGGGCAACCCGTGCTCTCACAGCATCCCTAAATCCTGCATCCCCAGGGCAGCCACCCCATGGGCTCCATGCACACCTCCAGCCACACTCCTAACAGAGGCACCAGGGAAAAAATAAAGAAAAAAAATAAAGCTACAGCTGGCCCCAAACACCCCAAACCTGTTCTCCCTGGGCACAGTCAGTGCCAGCAGCACCACGGCCGGGCAGGATCTCTGCCCTGAGCCGCCAGTGCAGCAAAAACCCCCGGGGTGCTCCCTCAGGGGCCAGGTCCTGCACAGATTCACCCATCTCCTGGGGCATTCTGCAGGCAGCCTGACCCCTTGGTACAAAGGGATGGGGCAGCACGCCCTCGGGGCTCACCTCGGACCAGGGGGTCGTGTACCACTTGAAGCAGGGCCGCTCGAAGCACGTGCTCTCCTCCACGGGCTTCTTGGCCACGTCACAGTCGGCGGCGTTGCGGGTCTTGATCTTGCCGTTGACGATCTCCAGGCAGAGCACGATCCTCTTCTTCACGCCCCGGCCACACGTCGTGTTGCACTGCGGGGTCGCGAGCGGGGCCGGCTGAGACCCGCGCGGCCCGGCCCGAGCCCGCCGAGGGCACCCCGGACCGCGGGGGCCGCACTTACCCGCTCCCAGTCCTGCGCCAGCCAGTGCGAGGGGCAGTTCTTGTCCCCGCAGGGGTGGATGGCCAGCGGCTTGGTGTCCAGGTTGCACTGGGACTCGGGCACCACGCGCCCGTCGCTGGTTTTGCAGTACACGTGCCGGATCATCCTGCCCTGCCCGCAGCCGCCGCTGCACTGCAACCACAGCGGGCACTCAGCGGCGGGGAGGCACCGCCGAGCCAGCCCTGACCCGTCCCACAGCGGGCACGGAGCCCCCACAGGGCTCTGCTGCCTCCCCACACCCGCCTTCCCCAAATCTCAGGGGAGTTTTTGGGGCTCGGCTTGAAACGGCCGCGGGGAAGCTCAGCGGATTCTTCCCGCAGCCAAGAGAGATTCCATCACCACGGAATCCCAGAATGGTTTGGGTTGGAAGGGACCTTAAAGCCCATCTTGTCCCACCCCCTGCCATGGGCAGGGACACCTCCCACTATCCCAGGCTGCTCCAAGCCCCGTCCAGCCTGGCCTTGGACACTGCCAGGGATCCAGGGGCAGCCACAGCTTCTCTGGGCACCCTGTGCCAGGGCCACAGCCCCAACATGCAGCACCTCCCAGGGCAGGCGAAAGGGGAAGCACCACGATGAGCAGGGAACCCCGGGGTGGCTCCCAAAGAGGCCAAGGGGACCAAGGAAGTGGCTGCAAATATTCAGCCCCGGTGCCCGGAGCAGCCGGTGCTCCCCGGCGCTTCCGCGGCCGCTCCTGCAGAGGCTCTCGGTGTTTCCTAGCACTGCTGCTGCCATGGAAACTGCTTATTTTTAGCTGATGTGGCTGTATCAAAACCTGGGTAAAAATAGCTTGGGATGGAGGGGGTCTCTGGAGCAGAATTGTGCAGGAAGGGAAAAAGGCGGGGTGGGGGGGGAAGAAGAGAGAGGAAAAGAGAATAGAAAATAAGGAGGAAAGAAAAATAGGGAAAAGGGGGAAAGGAAAAAAAGGTAAAAGAAAAAAAAAAGAAAAGAGAAAGGGGAAAAGGGGGAAATGAAAAAAGGGAAAAGAGTTAAAAGGTTCAATTTCTGGGCACGGAGCATCAACATTGCCAAGGAATGCTGTGCAGCAGACAGACAAGAGGATTTTGACACCCACTAAGGCTCTCAGCCAGGTCTCTCAGGGTTTAACCCCTCCTGTACCACGTCCCCCACAGGGCAGGAGCCTCAGGGAGAGCCCAGGGGGAAGCAACATGGTCCACTGGATCACCCCCAGGGTGGCCAGTCAGGGTGACTCAGGGTGACAGCGCTGGCAGAAGTGACACGGGGAGAGCCAAAGCAATGGAATTATTTGGAGGCCAGCTCCCAGCACAGGCTGCCTGCAGGTTTGCTGGAGCTGGGAGCTACCTGGGATGAGCCCAACCCCAAACCCCCCTCCCCGTGCCAGGGACGAGCCAGCCTGTGGCGGGTGGGGCACGACGGCCACTCCTGCGGCCACCGCGGGGTCTCACCGGTCCCCAGTCGGACACTGTCCACTGCCGGTCACACGGTGGCCCCGTGCAGTTCTTCTCGGCCAGGGGCCGGGCGCTGGCATCGCAGAGCTTCTCCTCCTCCGAGCAGCGGATGTCCCTGGTCACCACGCTCCGCTCCCCGCAGCGGGCCGAGCACTGCCGGGAGAGGGGACGGGACAGCGTCAGCCGGGAGGGGACAGGGGACAGCAGCAGCTGCTGGCTTCAGGGTTGGTTTTTTTCCCCATATTTTAACACAGAACTAAAAGCAAACACTGCAAATGCACAAATGACTCTTTCCCAGAGCAGCTGGAGGCGCGGGAGGGCTGCATCCCGCCCGGGTGCTGCACTCTCCGACAGGTGATGCCCGAGGATGGAAACTCCAGGAGCGCCTGCTCGGAGCTGAGCAGCTCTGGCTGTCGCTTAGAGGCAGGGTGAGATCTCCCTCGCCTCCTTCCCAGGAACAGCCAGCTCCTTTCCACCTCTTCGGAGAATGTTTTCCCCCCCACCCCGACCGCACGAGTGAGATTTTTATGCTGTGGATAAATTTGGCACCGTGCAGCCCAGTGACATTATTTAGAACTGGATTTGAGTTACTACAGTCTCACACACAGGCTACATTTGCTCCGTGCAGAATGCAAAGCAGGGAAAAGTGTCAACAGTGCAGGGCCCAGACGCACCGTGCCGAGATGTTAATCCTCAGAGCCCTGAAATGTGCTTTCTCTAATGCCTATTTCCCCAGCCAACTTGGCACCCCACCTCTGATGGGATCCAAAGGAGATTAGCTTTGCTGCTGGCTAAGAACAATCCACTCCAGAATTGTCTCGAGCAATCTGTCCCTGACAAATGCTGGAGGAGAATACAGATTTCTGTAAAATAAACCACTCCGGCTTGCTACGGCGGACAAAATAATGCTGCAGCACGTGCTCGGGGAGCTCCTCTCTACCAGCTGGGAAAGTCAAAACATCCTGCACCACCAGGGAATGCACCAGCCCCTCCGTCAGCTCCAGGGAAATGATGTGCACCAGCTTGCAGGGGAATGGAGACATTTAAATTATGACTAAGAAGAGTTTTTGGGAGCTTCCCAGGAGGAAGAGTCATATTCCTCGTGATGCAAACCATGGGGCAGGTTGGCACCCACGGACAGCTCATCTGCTCTTGCTTAGACGAGGTCTGTGCTTGATTTGGGAAGAGGCACCCCGAGGAAGCAGCACTGGTTTGGTTGTTTCCACGAGTTTGTGTTTGCAAGGGATGTGCTGGAGCACTGTCCGTGCCTGGAAAGGGATTCCGGGGCACAAACCCTTTCCACAGGTTTTCCCAAGCAAACCAGTGAGCAGGAACAGGGGCAGCACTGTGCCTCCTCAAACCATCTCCCAGTGGCTTGGGGGGCTGGCTCAAAGCATAGCTAGGGAAAGGTTTCATTCTACTGGTGGTACGGGGGAATTGGAGGTGAGGAAGGGAGGTTTATAGGGATGTAATTCACGTGTGAGTTGGGATCGCCATCCCGGCACGCTGGGTTTGAAGAGGTTGCCAAGGAAGTCGAGATGGGAGGATCTGAGCCGTGGGCCACTGACCTGTCCGTGAGTGTCCAGTGGCTTTGGCCTCCCATCCTAAATGGGAGCAAGGACTTCATTTTAAGGGGAAAAACACTGATGCACATTGATGCACTTGCAGCAATCAGCGTGCCCTGACTGGTGATGTGCGTATTTATGTTACGATGATGATGACGTAGTGATGGCTACGGATGAGGATAAACTGGAAAAGGGAGAGAAGCCCAGGCTTCTGACCCTTCTGGCGCCGCCCAGCCAGCAGGACTCACCTCGGACCACTCGGACATCTCCCACTGGGGCCCGCAGGCCGGGTTCTTGCAGACCTTGCGCTCGTCGGGCCGGGCGATGTCGGCGGACTCGCACAGGTCGCTGTACACGGAGCTGTCGAAGCCCGGCGAGATCATCTTCCAGCAGCGCACGATGCGGAACTGGTAGCCCTCCCCGCAGGTCCGGGAGCACTCGCTCCAGCTGCTCGTCTCCCACCTGTGCAGGGAACAGAGGCTGTCACAAGGCTGGAGCATCCCATGGGAAAGTGCCGGGTCCTGCACTGTGGCCGCAACAACCCCTGCAGTGCTGCAGGCTGGGGGAGAGTGGCTGGACAGTGGCCAGGCAGAAAGGGATCTGGGGGCACTGATGGACAGCAGGCTGGACATGAGCCAGCAGTGTGCCCTGGTGGCCAAGAAGGCCCATGGCACCTGGCCTCGATCAGGAATGGTGTGGCCAGCAGGACCAGGGNTATCACTCTCTACAACTCCCTGACAGGAGGAGTGGGGGTCGGGCTCTTCTCCCAGGCAACAGTGACAGGACAAGAGGACACAGCCTTAAGCTGCGCCAGGGGAAGTTTAGGTTGGACATCAGGCAAAAACTCTTCACTGAAAGAGTGATTGGGCACTCAAATCATCTGCCCAGGGAGGTGGTGGAGTCACCATCTCTGGATGGGTTTAAAGAAAGCCTGGCCCTCAGTGCCGTGGTTTAGTTGATGAGGAGGTGTTGGGTCATAGGTTGGACTTGATGATCTCAAAGGTCTTTTCCAACCCAGTTCATTCCGTGGTTCTGTGACAGCCCTGCCTGCTCCTGGCTGCAGGGAGATGCTGCACTGAGTGAGCTGCCAGCACACGAGAGCTTTTCCCAGGGGGTGGGAAGCATCAACATATGTTGGGCTCACCCTGCAGACCCCAGCTCATGCCTGAAGCTGAAACCAGCTTGTCAGGAGGAAGGGTGGCATGGCAGGGCCTGGCCCAGTGTCCTCAGTGACAAGTGAGCATTTGTCACCACAAGCTCTGCCAGCACATTCCCCCAACAGGCTTTTTGCCCGTATTTGACCTCTCCTTTTTGCCTGCTCAGCTGAAGAACGGAGAGGACACAGCATCCATCACCCTGCAGATGCCAGCAATAATGTCACACAGAGCCGCCCGGGCCCCGGTGGGACACACGTTCGTGTCCCACCATCAGTTTGGCTCTGCTAAGCACATGTGACAGGCTGGAAGAGCTGAGATCTGCTCCAAGCACCGCCTGTCCTTTTCTGTCCCCTGCCACCTCTGTCCTGACAAGAGAGGAGAAGCTCACACTCCAAGGAAAATGACATAAAAGGTCAATTTTTTTACAGTACAGCAACATTATAGCAATTGAAGAGTGAGCTAAAATTCTGAATGGATCAGAATTCCCAGTTCCTCTGGATGTGGACACCCCCCAGGTCCCCACTGCTGCCATTCTCCGAGCAGGAGAGCCCCAACCCCGGCTGCCCCCAGGCCTCACACCCCATGTGGGGCTCCAGGCACAACAAGCAGCCATGGGGAGATGTCACACATTTAGAGGTGTCACGCATTTAGAGGTGTCACACATTTAGAGGTGCCACCTAAATTCAGAAGGGAGATGAAACAAAGGTCTTCCCCATCCAGATCACGCAAAATTAACATTTTCTCTTAGGAAAGCGTTGCCCAAGCATCTTTCTGTCTGCCCAAGCTCTGTTGGCTACCCCATGAGCTCCCAGTGCTGCCCAGTTGCAGTCACTGGTAAATCACAGAGCAGCTCCTCTCCCTCACAGTGCGAGCCCCTGGAGCTGGAACAGCACAGCCACAAGGAGGGACAGCTTTAGGACACACTCTTGAGAGAATCTAAGCATGAAAAGTACCCAAATGCTTGTTTTAAAAAATTACAACCACCAGAGATTGCAGTTCCCGTGGTGCCCAGGGCGGGTGCACTCCTTGCAGCAGCACCACTCACCTCTCCATGCTTCTCTCGCCTCAGTTGCAGCCTTTGCTGGCTCTCAGCCCTGACACAGAGTTCCCAGGAGATCTTCTACTCCATGTGCTACCTGTCCTCCTTCACAGCCACCCGAGCACTCTCCAGGAGCCACTCCTGGTCCCTGGAGTCACTGTGCTCTTGCTTTGCCCTGTTCACACCCTCCCAGGGCATGGATCCCTGGATTTACTCCTCCCTTTACTCCCCCCATAGTCTGACACCATCACAGTCATGGAATAGAATACCCTGGGGTGGAAGGGACCCGCAGGGATCATGGATCCAGCTCCTGGCCCTGACCAGACACCCCAACAATCCCACTCTGGCAACAGTGCCCAAACGCTCCTGGAGCTCTGGCAGCCTCGGGGCCGTGCCCATTCCCTGGGGAGCCTGGGCAGTGCCCAGCACCCTCTGGGGGAAGAACCTTTCCCTGAGATCCAACCTAAACCTCCCTGACACAGCTCCAGCCATGTCCTGGGTGCTGACATTCACTGGAGAGAAGAGATCAGTGCTGCCCCTCCATGTCCCCCTGTGAGGAACTCGTAGGGTGCAATGAGGTCT
Organism: Oreocharis arfaki; assembly: GCA_013398015.1. Taxonomy (NCBI): domain Eukaryota; kingdom Metazoa; phylum Chordata; class Aves; order Passeriformes; family Paramythiidae; genus Oreocharis; species Oreocharis arfaki. The sequence continues at coordinate 10,062 of VZRR01004309.1, forward strand.
CTCCTCAGCCTCCTCCAGGCTGAACAAGCCAAGTGACCTCAGCTGCTCCTTGTACGGCCCCTCTACACCCTTCACCACCTTCACAGCCTTCCTTTATCACTTTCTTCTATGGTGGCACCCAAAACTTCACACAGGACTCGAGGAGAGGCTGCTCCAGCACAGGCCAGAGCGGGACAATCCCCTCCCTCTGCCAGACAGGGGTCTGTCCTGCCAAACCCTCTGTGACCTGCAAATCTCCAACCTCCACAGCAGCAGTGGAGTTGTCCAGAGCTGGACAGTGTGGCTGTGGACAGCCTGGCTCCGGACAGCCTGGCTGTGGACAGCCTGGCTCCGGACAGCCTGGCTCCAGACTGTGGTCACTGTTTGGATAAAAAGCCACATCAGAAGGAAAACTTTCCAAAGGGCTTCCAGCACAAGTTCCCCTCCACACCAGCTCTTGCCCCAGCACAAGCGAACCTCAGCAATGTTTGGGATGCTGAAGGGATCACAGGGCTGGATTTGTGGCACAGTTTGCAAGCCCGGCCCCTCCACCCAATCCACTCACAGGTTCTCCACGTGCCAGGCAGGGCAGGGTGGTCCTGCACTGCTCGAAGCTGGACTTGCTGGGAGCCCCAGGTGCCAACTCTGCCAGGATTTGTGGAAGTTTTACCCTGGCAGCTCGAGCTGAAGCGCTCAGGAGGAAATTCTTGCTGCATCCCAGATGGAAGCAAGGGAGGAGGGATGGGGGTGCGATGGGCCATCCCAAACCCACGCCAACCCTCCCCCAAAGACACCCAGCACAGAGAAAGCACAGAGACTCCAGGAGTGCCCCGTGCAGGCGGTACCTTGGCTGGCACTCTCTCCCAGCACAGAACTCATGGATGGGCTCGGGCCGGGTCATGGCATCACAGTACGTATCGTCCACTTCGATGCCATCGTATCGAACACACATCGCGTAAGTGGACATCACTCCTGGGGTCGGAGAGAACACACACACACACAGCAGGATGTGAGTTGGACATCCAAACTCTTTTTGTTGCTGTTGTTGTTTTTTTTTTTTTGGTTTTAGCTGCATTGCTCAAAACTTCCTGCTGGTGGAAAGCGGCGAGCTGGGCTGTGTGTCCCGCGGGATGGGTGCTGCTGGGAGGGGAGGATCACACTGGCCAGTCTGAGCAGTGTGGTTGAGTTTGGCCAGCTCAGAGGAGGGCATGGCCACCCCTGCCAGGGCTTGCCACCAAAAGCAATATATGACTAACACGTTTTTATAGGAAATACTCAGGGCCACGAGTCTGCTCGGCAGCTCCCACCCTGCCAGGCCTGTGAGTGGAGGCGGCAGCAAACGGCCCCCGACCCCCTCCATCCCCTCACTCTCCCTGTGCTTTACACCCCCTGCGCTCCAGGTGCTCCCCAGGTGCATCCAGAACTCCGGGCCAAGGCAGGGATCCGGGAGGTTTGGCAAGGAAGGCCCTGCCCCTCCTGCTCCCCCTCCAAGGCAGCAGCAGCCGGTGTCGTCAGAGCGAGACCTTTTCTCCCGCAGCCTCCCGTGCCAGAGTAAATGTTGGGAAGTCCATTCTGGGACCTGGCTGGGGACCAGGAGGCTGCTCTGGCTGCAGGTAACAAGCGTTGCAGCTCTGGGGAACATATGGTTTACATGAAACTAAAAAAAGATCTACAGCTCTTGACACGGCCTTGCCTCTCTTCGATATGTCAGTGAGAACAGGCAGTGAGGAAGGAGAAATTTGAGTTAAACCTCTCTTGGCTTGCTGCAAACCCAAGGCAGAGCAGGCTGGCCCAGCCAAGGGAGAAATTTGTCCAGAGGGGATCAAAGAAGTCAAAAATGTCCCAGAACGTGTGGATGAGGGGATCTTGGGGAAAGGGGCGGCTCGCAAAGCTCCTGCTGCAGGCATGAGGCTGCTGGACAAGAGCAAATGCTTAAAATGTGAAATCCTTGCATCTGGTCTTTTAAGAGATGTCCCTGAGATTGTAAACTTCTCTCTCCCCCTCCTTTCCTTCTTTTTAATTCCAGAAGCACTGCAGGATCTGGATAATTTCAGGGGCAGCACAGACAAGTGCAAGACCCACACGCCTGATTCATCCCAAGGGATGGGCAGGACCCCCTAGCCAAGGGGTGAGGGAGGAGATCAGGTGCCTGGAAGCTTTTCAGGGAGCAAAAAGGGAGGAATTTCTGCAAAAAGAGGGTATTTCTGCCTGAAGAATAGAGGCTCAGTTTTGATATCCCTGGCATCTCTGTCACTGTTCCAGATTTACACCCTCGCAGCCGAGCTCAGGCTCCAGGGTAGAAGGAGTGGGAGAAACAAAACACAATCAAAAAGCCAAATGCTATTGTGTTTCCTGCCAGAGCTGAACAATCTTCGAAATTTCCCTCTGCAGGGAAGCAGCTGAGCTGTTCAAACCCCTCAAAGCTGTCAAAGAGGTGAGGAAGGGGGGAAAAAAAAGGAGGCTCAGCACAGCTTTGGGGATCCTGGGGACACAAAGCGATGGGAAGCGAAGGCAGCGCTCAGAGCTGCCCAGAGGGAGCGGGTTTGGAGGGGTGATGGACACGCTGGGCACCAACTCCTGGTCCTCAACACACCTGAGGGGTCAGTGGGCTTTGCATGCTCAGTCCCCAGCTCCTCTCCCCACCCGGGCGTAGCAGAGCTGGGGTCGTGCTAAAGCAGAGATCACGAGATCCCCTAAACATCAGCAGGTCCTTCCCATCCCTGACAGACATAAAATGGACTCACACACCGGGTGATTTCAGCAGGCTGTGCAGAATTTGGCTGCTTCTTATAACTACCTGTGGTGCATGTAGAGCTGCAGGGTTCGTGGGAGGAAAGCTTCCACCTGTACATGTCAGCAGCACTCACACCTTGGCCCTTTCTTAACAACTTCAATCTGTTTCTAGCGATAAGCAAACAGAAAAAAAAAAGAAAAAAAAAGGAAAAAGAAAGAAAAGAAAAGAAAGGAACAAAACAAAACAAAACAAAACAAAAGGCATTTACAAGGCGAGCGGTGACAGCCCACGACAGACACACACATCTGGCTGCAGTTCGGTTGGGTTCGGGTTTGGGAGGGGATGTGCTTGGTTTGGCTTTGGTTGGGTTCGGTTGTTCTGATTTTTTGGGAGGTTCGTTTGTTTGGATCAATTTTTTAATTTTTTTTAGTTTCACAACATACCTGTCCTGAGCCCCAAGTAGAATCCCCAGCCCGGTTAGAGGCAGAGCTTCCACTGTCTAGAAATAGAGAGAATGGGATAAAAATACCCACAAGTAGAAACAGTTCAGAATTTAACAAAGTTTGCATTTTCTGCTCAAATACACCTGGCCCTCGGCACACAGTGACTAAAGGTGCAGTATCTCCTCCCCTGTGTCTCCAGGGCTGGGCAAACCCACTCGTGCTGCTCGGGGCAGCAGAGATTTTGGCTGCTCCCATCTCCCAAAGCCAGCACGTGGCACTGGAGTTTCTGAGCTCGCCCCTCAAAGCCCCTCAAAGCTTTTGCCACTCCGGTGTTGGTCTGATTCATTCCTCCTGGTGTCGGGTGGGCAATTTGCACCTCTCGGCTCAAGCGCGAAATGCCACGGGGAGAGGAGTAACAGAGTCAGCCCGGTGTGAGGAAAAGCATTCATCCAACCAGGAATTGCAGCTGCTCCCCGTGCTGGGAGGGGGTCACGCCTCAGGGATACTGCACCTTTACAACAAAAGGCTTCGGTTCTGTTCTCATACCTTCGTCCAAACCCTTGGAACAGCTACACTGGAATAGTGCACAAGGTTGTATCCTCACATCCAGTTGTCTCTGGCCTGGCAGGATATGCAGCTTGTACGATTTCTAGGCAGCAGAAGCTCTGAAATTGCCTTATTTAGTTGTTTGTGAGAAAAAGTTGAGGTCCAGCCTATCAAATCAACCTTTAAAAGGACACTGTTGAGAATCCAGCCGTTTCCTTTCCGACCCACCCTCCTTCCACCGCCAGCACTGAGCCTCCAGAAGGATTGAAAACAACAACAAACTCATTTTCCCTGTTGATTTTGCCTCTGTCAGTTTGGCAAATGGTCGCTTCCTGCGCTTGAAATGGAACTGAAATGAATGTGACTCTTTTTTTCTTTTTTTTTTGTGGAAAAATAACAACCTCAGCTCACTATAAATAGTATTTTATCTGCCACAGCAGCTCTGCCTGGGGACCCACACCAGCTCCTGATCCCTGCCGTGTGCCACCTGCTACCAGCCAGCCAGGAGAGGGCTCACAAATGACAATTGTCATTAAAACATAGCCAACATCTGCTTTTTTGTGCTTTAATTTGCCTGGAAATATTACCCAGATCCTCCAGTCCATCCCCTGCTCTCCACAAGTTGTCCTGTGACCAGGAACCCCTCTCCTTTGAAAAGGAGAAAATCTTCAAAATAAGCTTTATCCCACATCTGAGGACAGTAAATCTTTCAACAGTGTCCCTTTAATGTATGTGATCCTAAATAAAGAGCTTCTATGCATGACAAGCACCCAGGGACAAGATCTTTCCAGAGGAACCAGACATTTGGGAACAGGGCAGCGTTCAGCTCATTTCCAGCAAAGACAAAACTGTCACTTTGTTCTCCTCTAAATGCAGACAGCAGCCCATTGTCCAACAAAACCGGGGGCATTTTCTCTTTTATTTGATTTTTCCTCCTTGTTATGAGCTAAATAATAAAGTCACGCATTTGCTTCCCTGCCTGATCTTTTAATCTGCTTTTCAGGCAAGGAACAGCACCAAAAATTAGCCCCAGGCCCTCACCCCTAACTGAGGTCCGGGCTGCCCCTTTTCCCAAAACAGCTCCCACAGTAGAGGAATAACCCTGACAAATGCACACAAACACCACAGATCAGCATCCACAGCCCCTGGCTCCCTTTGCTGTGTTTTATTTCAGTTTTTATTTATAAGCAAAGGGGCAAACTCATGGCTCCTGTTGCAGGCTCAGCCCTGGCTGCACGCTGGGATGAAGGATGGAGGGTGCCTGGATCTGTCCCAGCACACCCCAGAAAGGTTTGTAGCTGCTCCAGGAGAGGAAAAGCAGCACAAGAGCCACCCACCCACCCATCCATCCCAGCTGGATTTGTTTCCAGAGAGGGAATAGGACACCCTGCACTGGTGCCTCCACCCACACTACAACAGCTCAGTAAGAAATAAACTCCTCCACCTCTAACCAGCCCTGTCCCACACGGACAGACTGGCTCCAAAGAGCTGAGCTTCCCTTGCTCGTTCACTGACAGGGAATGAAAATGAACAAAAAGCCACAATCCATCCCAAACAGATCTTGGGAAGGATTTGGGAGGTCTCAAGCCCGAGCTCCTGCCCCCAGAACTAGGCCGACCCCAATAACAGCCTGGGCCCACAGGGCCTTGCCCTTTCCCAAGGATGGGAATCCCTCGCTCTGCCCTACTCCAGGACAAGAGATATTCCTTGTGTCCCATCCCTGTTTCCTCCAGCACAGTTCTGGCTGTCCCCTCCAGCTCCCTCTCTGCTGGTGGGACAACTCCAGTCCCCAGAGCTGCAGCCCGTGACACACCAAACCCCACAGCCCGCTGTCACTGTGGGCTTTATCCCACCTGCCAGCAGGATAAACCTGCTGGATATCCAGCAGGATAAACTAACCCTGACCTCAGGGGGCTGAGCTGGAGCTCCTCAGCCCTCAGTCCCACCCAGGAGAGACAGGTCACTGATCAGTGTTACAACAGCAACTGGGCTTGAGGAAATAAACTAAAAGCTGGGGGACAACAATAAAGAAAGGCCTGGGGACAGCCAGACTGTCCTGATACATCCCACCCCACCCTCTGGAAGTGAGGTGCAAGTTGTTCTGTTGCCTTTTTCTCTTCCTCCCTCTTTTTTTTGTCGCCAAACAGAGGTGCCCCAGCTGCCCCCAGCCTGCCTGCGCTGGCCTTTCAGCCCCCACCAGCAAAGGATGGAGACAGAAAGGACCTGAGCATCTCTCAGCCTTCTGGCTGGTGCAAAACCAGTTTGGATATCAATGTTTTGATCTGAAAAGGTCGTATTTTGTTCCAGAGAGAGCGAGGGGCAAGAAGAGGGGACGCTGCAGAACAAAACCAAGGGAAGAACAGGTGGAAAAGGATGTCAGTGCTAGGGGACATTCCTGAAGGGGTTTAAATCACTGTTACCAATAGATGGGCAGCCAGGGACAGTGCAAGGAGCTTTTTAGCACCCAAAAAAACTACACTGGAGCCACCCAAAGTATTTTGTGGTTGTCCTGTAAGAGCCAAGCTGCTCTGAGGTCTAAAGCTCCCTGTATTCCCAGGAGGTAGGAAAGTACTGCCCCCATTTCACAGCTGCTGGGGTAGAGTTTTGGGGTACAGGGTGGCAGCTGAGGGGACACAGGGAGTGTGCTGGGGCCCAGGGGAGCCCCAAGAGGCAGGGCAGTCCCTTCCTTGCCCCAGGGCAGGGTAAGGGGAGCTGAAGGCGCTGCCCTTTCCATCAGAGGGAGGATGAAATGCTTGCTTTGGCAGCTGAAGGGAGCACTCCCAAGCCAAGCCACGAGGAGGGGTGATAGATTCAAGCCCTTGGCAACGTCTCCATGTTCTTATCATTAAGCAGTTTGTTGATCCATTTGGCTGCATGGCCACTTTCTTTAGCATGAGTGTCTTTAGCATAACGTAGTGGCAGCTGTGGGTAAATCCAGCTGACTCTAACCAGGGGGAGCATCTGCTCAGGGCTTTGCATCTCCTCAAGCTCAGCACACCTTATCCCGTGTTTTACAGATCCAGGAGGAGGCTGGCAGGAGGCTGGGGTGCCGTGGGCATGAACAGGGGGACCCAAATCCACAGTCTGGCTCTGGGACCTGGATACTCCCAAGGCCCCGGTGTCAGCTCAAGCTGCCCAGGGAGTGCTCTCGTGTGTGGCTGACCATGAAGGGGGGCTAATGGGAGGCTAATTGTAAGGCTAATTTTTAGCTATTTAGGCTAGACATTAGGAAAAAATTCTTCACTGAAAGAATGATTGGGCACTGGAATCATCTGCACAGGGAGGTGGTGGGGTCACCGTCCCTGGAGGTGTTCAAAGAAAGCCTGGACGTAGCCCTCAGTGCTGTGGTTTAGCTGATGAGGAGGTGTTGGGCCAGAGGTTGGACCTGATGATCTCAAAGGTCCTTTCCAACCCAGTCCACTCTGTGATTCTGTGATTGTTGCTCTGAGCACTGGCCCCATCTCAGTCCCCACGTGCCCACACTGGGAATGAGTTCTGGGCTGGAATCAAGGCTGCTCCCCAGAGATCCCTGGGATATCTCAAAAGCTGATAGATACAGGCTTGGCAATCAGCACAGTCCCAAGGCTTCCTTCCATCCTCCCCCAGAGCAAAACCTGCTGCTAAAGCTACATTAAACCTTTCCTAACCTCCCCACTCCCACTCAAACCAGCCATCTAAAGGAGTCCTGAAGTGATGGTCCCAGTATCAATCACTGAGCTGCTCCTGCAGAGCTTTGGGTACTCCTGCCCAAGCCATGAGTCCCTGCACTGCTTCTGCAGCTGCTGGGGCAACAAACCCAGGCAGTTCCTGAAGGACCTACAGTGGAGCTCCCAGTGTCCTGCTCTGCCTCCCCAGCAGCTCCCGGGCAGGGCCACGCCTGGGAGCTGCTGGAAGCATATTCCTGCCATCCCAAGTGAGGAGGATCGTGGGTGGCACTCAACAGGGTGGGTGAAAAGGGGCCAGGACCAACTTCTGCTGCATCAGAACTCGGAGGAAGGGGCTGGGGAATGGGAGCAGGACGCCAAGAGAAGGCAGAAGGAAGAGGCTTCTCTATGGCCATGGCTCTGACAAGGAGCTGTGACAGCAGAGAGCAAGGCCCCAGCTGGCAAACATCAGCATGGACTTCCCAGCGTGCCCACCGAGGGGGACATCAAGTTTTCCTCTTGCTTAAATGCTCTCATGACTTTCTGCTCCCAAACCTCTGGCCTTTCCTTCCAAATTAACTCCCAACAGAAAGCTTTCACCATCCCAGCCCCACTTACCTCCTGCTTCCAAAGACATGGAAACCGTGCATTGAGCATGGGGCTATGACAGGTCGAGAACAGCAATAAATTGGATTTACTGTAATTAAAGGCACGTCTCCTACCTTGCTTTGTGGGTTCTGTTGCCTTGAGGGCTGCTCATGGTGACGGTGGCGTTTGAAAACGCTGTCTCTGCAGAGGTGTTGGTGGCTTTGCCGTTGCTCAGCTCCATGTAGGTGCTGTTGACCGAGTAGGTCACGAGGCCATCGGTGTCCTCGTAGTCCACGTAGAGGCTGTCAATGGGTGACCCCACCGAGTTGATCGGGTCTCCCTGGGCGAAGATGCTGTTCATGGTCATGTTGAGCACCAGCTCCTTGGAGTCCGAGGTCTGGTCCAGCAGCTTGTCCGTGATGGCGTTCTCCAGAAGGAATTCCCTGGGGGTCAGCCCGGGCTCCAGGTCTCTGTCGTCATGGTCTGTCTGGTAAGTAGACCTGGTTACGTTTGAATCTAGATTGGAGCCAACAGGGGGGAAACCACAGTGACAACCACAAAATGCATCGAGGCTGGGAGGGAAAAGCAGCCCGGAGCAGCGGGGACACGCCGGAGCCTGAGCAGCCGCACGGGGGGCGAGAGGCAGGGGTTGGCTTCTGGAGAGGGGCAATCTCACGGGGTTCTCAAGGGTGTGCAGCTTTGGGGGGGCTTATCCCGCTATGGTGTGGCCAGAGGGGAGCTCAGCACCCGCCAGCACTGCCCAAAGCAATAGCAGAGGTGAAAGGAAGGTGCCCTCCTGGCCCCACAGCCCATGCAGCCATGCTGGGAAAGCACTCCAGGCACTTCGGGGGTGGGATGCCCAAGGAACTCGAATGGGAAGGAGTTGCTGGGGGCTTTGGAGGGGTGGGAGGTGAGGGGAGATGTTGTGACAGGGAGTTTTGTGCACCCAGGGCTCCCTCCTGTCCTTGGCATGAGGCAAAGCACAGCAGGGCATCAGCGGGGAGATCTCACCCGGTGTCCACCCCCCACACGCCCCCACCAGAAACCAGAATCTGAAGGGCAAAGAGGATTTGTGAGCAGAGATGTTTTAAAGAACTTTCCGAGGTTTCCAAAACACAAACCAGCAGAACCACCAGAGGTAGAAACAGAGCGTTTCTCAACAAGAGCTCTGAGAAGCAGAACGGTGAGGCCCAAGTCTCCTCCTTACCTTGGGGTTGTTTGCCCTTCAGTTTTGGCTCACAGTCAATTGTTTCTGCTCTTTCATAGACCTCATTGGTTTCCTGACCTTTGCTCAAGTTTAAATCTTCCTCCGTGTCCTGCCTTCCAAACACCTGGTTCTCCAAGTCTATCCTTTCCCTGGAGATTTTCCCAAAATAGGTTGCGTTGTGCTGGATAAAGCCCAATGGCACGTCGCCGTCGAACTCTCGGCTCTCTTCGCTCTCCGACTCGGAGAAGGTGTAGTAGATGGGCTGCAGGTTTTTCGAGTGTGGCTTCCTCAGGAGAGTGTATTCAAACGTGATGGATGGGTTCTTGCCATTTTGGTTCCAGACCTAGCAAAGAAATGAAGTTGTTAGCGGGTGCAGGGAATTTGCGGCGCGGAAAGCCTGGGATTCATCTCGGACCCGACAGTTGGGGAGCGTCTGTGTTGCTATTTCCAGGCTGTTTTCCTTCACAGTGCCAACTTCTTCCTGCTGGAGCCCAGCACCATTTTCCAAGGGTTATTTGGCGGTGCTGCTGTGGGGATTAACCCCAGCTCAGGAGCCATTGAGGTCACACTTCCTCCTCGGCCACTGAGTGACCAGAGGCTTGGGGGAGCCACTTCACAAGTCCCTGACCATCACGTGCAAAGCCACTTTTTGTGGCTTTATGGGGAGCACACCCTCCCCTGCAGCTCCTACATCCCGCTGGGGCTGAGGACTCCCAGCTGAGACAACCTCATCGTGGTCTAATGCTTTTTAAACACCCAAGCAACCATCCCTTCCCCTTCCAGGGGAGCCTGGGGCTGCATGGAAGATGTCAGGAGTTGGGCTCTGGCTGGCTGCCCAGAAGAAAATTAAGGGCCTTTTCTCCAAATACCTGGTTTTACATGGTTTGCTTTCGAGAAAGAATTGGGGTTTAAGTTTTATGCACTTGTCTAAGCTCTCTGGCCCAGTTTCTTATTTTTGCTATTCCTGCCAGGTAACTCTGATAAAATTGCCAAGGAGTAGAAGAGAAATCCCCTCGCAGTGCCTGAGGCATCTTCTCCCTGCAGAGAGGGGTTACCAAGCCCACGTTCACCACTCAGAACCCTGCCTGAATCCACTGACATGAGTAAAATAGGGCTGGGTAAGGAATTGGGAAGAGCCACTCCCCTCCTCGTGAAGGACCATGGCAGGACTCTGCTCCCAAGCTCACCCCTTCCTCGATCCAAGGTGGATTTTCTCTTTCTCATCACCCCCAGCCTTGAGAAGGTGAGAAGTCAAAGCTCACCATTATGTTCAGCCCTTGATTCGTGGGTCCCTGGGCAACAATGTACTCGATGCCGGTCTCGTACACATCCATGGGCCGGCGGTACTTGAACACCGTGCCTGCAATGTTGAAGTTCTTTGGACTGTCAACTTTGTAGTTCCCATTGAAGAAATAGTAGCCAGCTTCATCAGCCACAGCTTCAAAGGAGAGAGAACAGTCAGTCAGGGCCACCACATGCAGGAGCAAAGCTCTGGGTGCTGTCCCTGGTTCATTCAGGAGGTGAAATCAGAGTGTCACAGTGATAAAACAAGAGATTCTCCTGCACGGCAATGCACTGGTCACCTGTTTGCAACATGCACCATGTGAGGACGTGCCCAGATTTCTGGGCCACGTGTCCCTCCATACTGCAGACTCCTGGGTGTGTGGCTCACCCTCACTCCTGGCTCCTGTCACCCTCTCGCACCAGCCCAGCACGAACATTGAACAGTCCCAGCTCTGCAGAGAGCACTGGCAAGTGGCCAAGGGCAGGAGCTGATGCCCCCTGAGCCAGCAGTGGTCCAAGGCAGGTCACCCTGAGCTAGCCCAGGAACTGTTCACCACACCGAGCCTTTCTCATTCATAGAATCATCCTAGAATGGTTTGCATTGGAAGGGACCTTAGAGCTCATCTCATTCCTGCCACGGGCAGGGACACCTTCCACTGGGCCAAGCTGCTCAAAACCCCATCCAACCTGGCCTTGAACACTTCCAGGGATGGGACAGCCACCTTTCAGAGGCCACGAGCCTCTGAGGTGGCAAACATGCTTCTCTTTGGCAAGTCTGGATTTTTCCACACTGCCCCTGAGCAGCTCTGTCACCTCCCCCGTGAGATGGGCGGTGTGGTCACCAACACTTCAGCGAGGCCACACGTGGGTCGCACCCCCTTGGTGCAGTTGTCATTGCACATTCCCCAAGCAGGGGAACCTCGAGGGGATCACGAGAGAGGTGAAGTCACTTGGCCATCTGTGATCCTGCACCAGGGCGCCTGTCACACCCTGCTGAAATCCCAATAATTTTCACCAACATTTTCTGCATTAAAGCAATCAAAGTGTTGACAAAAACAGCCCAGGTGCTCAGACTGAAGAGAGGAGCAACACCCTGGCTTGGACAACACGGTTGGCTTTACATTGCCTACGGATTTAGCTCATGTCTGCAACAAATGCACTCGATGATCCTTGTGGGTCCCTTCCAGCTCAGGATATTCTGTGATTCTATGACAAAACTACATCCAGCTCCGCATTGGAAAAAGCATTAGCCCGCATAGGCATGCATCCTAGGGAAGTACCAAGAGGTTATACACACCCAGAACATCTGCAGACTTTTTCCGTTCCACTATCTGGATATCCCTCGCTCCGGCGGGAATGTGCGTTACCAGGGAATAGCCTACGGGAAAGCACGGATTAATGAAAGGATCTTTGTAACCCGTGATCTGAGCGAAGCGCTCCTCGGGCAGAGCTGCAATCTGTCACACACGCTGGCCTGGGCCCGCATTTTTAATGAGCTATGGATTAAAAAAAACCCCAGCCCTTGGTGTTTTAGTCTGCAAACGGGAGCTTAGCAGTGCTAGGAAAGAAAAATGTGCGAATCGTGTCTTGGTTGATGGAGGGAAAACGCATCCGAGGGGGGAAAGGATTCTATCCTTACATGCACAGATATCCAGTTTATCTAAATTGGTGTAAGAAAATACATCTGCAGATGGATTTATTAGCTAGAGAAGCTCTTGTGTGGTTGAGTATTGATCCCTGTGTTGGCCAGCATTCCCCAAAGCCCAGCGGGAGCTGACAGATGGTTTCTCCTCTGACTCCCCTTTGCTTAGCACCAGGCAAGAGATGGGACAGGACGAGGCCTCCCACAGCACTGAAGTCCCTGCAGTTTGCTCCATCTCAGAGAGCATTAATCATAATTCCTGAATTAGACTGTTATATTTAGGACGTGTAGGTTCTGCTGCTTTACATCACGCTGGTTTTTGAAATCCTGGTCTTGCAAGATATTGTTGCTTCCTGTTATTACAAACCGTTTATTTCTAGTTTTACTGGGTCATGAGTGTCCTGTTTTTGGCTAAATGACTAAAAAAAGACTAAAATAGATACCAGCCTCTTGCATAACCCTTTTGCACCACTCATCATCACAGACCTCTGGTTTCTGACAAGCACCACGCAAATTTCCTGTTTTGGTTGTGGTTTTTTTTTTTTTTTAAATAAGGTCTTCTCTGCCCAGATTCACAAGTGGCATCGACACGCTTAGAACACGTGGGAAAAACTGAAGCTGGGCAGCTGGTAAGAGCTGAAAGCAATTTACCAAAAAATAAAAAAGAAAAAAGAAAAGAAAAGAGTCCATTTTAAACCCAGCCCTCTCAGCTAAAGCCCTCAGTCCCCAAAGCCTTACCAAGATGAGAATTTCCTTTCCGGTAACTGCCGGTTACGTGGGTGCAGCTGCTCCCATCTCCTTGGCAAACTCCACATTTATCCAAGGTGTGGGTGGAAAAGAGAATGCCATCGCAGCCAATGGGCTAAAAAACGCACAGACAGAGCGCCGAGGGTCAGGCAAACGTCGCACCCACTGCGATTCTCTGAACGCTACGAACAATATTTTTGCTATAATGTTTAACAACCTCACATTTTCCAGACACGCAAACCCCTCGGAAATCCGTGTATTTGCAGGATGTTCCGTCCCTGGCCTGAACCATTAACTGTCTCTGGCCATCCACAGTGGTGCAGTGAAGGTCACAGGGCTTGCTAGAAATGTGAACATAGTCATCTAAGGGGAAAGGATATAAAGAGAGATTCAAAAACAGCAGAAACACCACAACTTCCATCCTACCCAAGCCAGCGAATCTCTGCCAAGCTAAACAGCAGCAGCACGACTGCAGAGCAGTGAGAGTTCAGAAGATGCCATCTCTTGTGTTTCAGGCTAGACAGGGGATGGCACTTGGACAGCGTGACAGCCTTTGCACAGCCTGGCAGGAAGAGATGCCCCAGGGATGCCAGGGGCATCACCAGCACCAGCCCAGGGCAGGCACTGAGGCAGCAGCACGGCTTTGTGCAAGGACTTGCAGTGTGATGGATGTACACCACATAAACATGCACGTTCACAGAGCAGCGTGAGTTCAATTAACAGAGGTATTGTTGGAAATACACATGTGAGGCTGTATTCAAAGCCAGGGCAACTTAAAGCCTTTTATAATTTATAACTTTTCCATAAACCTTCACCCGAGATGGGCTTAATTCACCCTTTGCTTTCTGCAGACAACAACTGGCTGGCAGCACCCACCAGCACAGTAGTCCCACATTTTATAACATCCACAGGAAGCAAATGACAAACTCGTGTTTGCACCAGAAACCTGATGCCAAATGTTTGTCTCCACCAACTCCTGAGCAAGCAGGGACCCCCTGGCCTGCACGCCCAAGCAAGGCAGCATCGGTGTCAAAACAATCTGCTGCAAACCCCCAGGAGCCACACGAACGCCTGCTCAAACACAAATCAATTCCCTGCCACACCTCTGGCGAGAACAGCAAATGTGTCTAAGGAAATTGTCACCTTCAGGGGACAACAGCCACCGAGGAGAAATAGCTCAGGGACCAAGTTCTACCTCGCTGACCCTGCCAAGGCTGGCGAGCCAGGGGCTTGGTACGCAGGGAAAGTGATTTGATGAAGATAGTTGTTCTTATGTATGTATGGAGACCCCCAAAATACAGTTGCAGTAGGTCCCATCTCTATTTTTAGGCACCCAAATGTGAATCTGAAGGACCAGAGCTCAGGAGCCTGCCCAGGAGAAAGGTCCTGGCTTCTCAGTAGCTCTAAAGCCTGGCCATGGCTTGTGTTTAATGCCTGATTTTGATGGGAGTTCAGTGCTTAAAAGTTCAATAAAATCTCAGTCTCTGAGTCCCAAGTTGTTTCTGCAGTTCCTGCTCACCCCAGATGGCCAAAGTGACCAGCTGCATCTCGGTGACATCTGACAGAGCACGCAGAGGGCGTGGGAGAGACAAATGTCACCTCAAACAGCACGGCCAGCAATGGCCCTGGCTCAAAGGACACTCGTCCGGGTGAGCCCGACCGTCCCTGCCAGCACAACCCATCACCCCCTGCTCCCACATCCTCCTCTGGTCCCCGGGAGCTGTGACCAACACAGGCTACAGACATGAGTTCATGTTGTTATTTCATTTTCAAGCTACCCTGCAGCTGCCAAACAAGCCTTTGAAACTCGGGAGACAGCTGATTGTGCCTCCGAAAAACCACTTTAAAACAGCAGAGGAGGAGCCTTCCTGCGGGCTATAGCATCATAACTATCAAAATATTTGGCTGAGCATTATGAAACACACAAAGAATGTCTTGTTACCAGGATATAAAGGTTTCCATTGATGCGTTCTGCCATTGTACACATGGGAGTTAAATGATGAGCACTGCTCCTCTCGAAAGCTCCTTCCGTTCACAGGGCACTCCTAGAATGGGATACATTAACATCCTGACGGAAACAAAGTGCGGGAAAGGTTTCTGGCACATCACCACCAGCTGCAAGGAGTGTTTCCATCACCTTCCCCAGCCAGGGCCACATCCTCCTCCTCCTCCTCCTCTTCCTCCTCCTCCTCCTCCCCCCACTGCAGGAACCCCCTGGGAAATGTTGCCAGAGCCACTCTCTGGTTTTATGGCCCCCAGAACAGGCAAAAGGCTCAAAGCCCAGACACTGGTGGTGGGCACCAAAGAAGGGAACTCCCAGCTGCTCGGAGGGGCAAGCAGGGTGACAGCTACAGGACAAATGGTGTCCCCTCTCCAAGGGACTCAGAAATGCCACACGTGACTTTCCACACCGAGCGTTCCCGACAAGACAAAGGATATCCTTACTTGGACTTTGCAGAGCTGGTATCTTTTGGATGTTCCAGTGCAAGTTTTATTAGCCAGCCCACTCACTGACTTCCTTCTGAATAAAGAAATGGTAGTTAGACGGGGGCAGAAACCATTTTCCCTCATTTAAATATATTTACTCTCTGCCTCTGTGAGGTCGGTGTCCACACAGCGGAGCCACAGGGATCTATCAGTCTCCCTGGAGCCGGCACCAAAGGTCTCTGTGGCTTTGTTCCCTGCATCATCAACTATTCCAGGAGGTATCATGGGATGAGGGCCCGGGGACAAGGTTCACAAAGTGGCTTTTGGCAACCACAGCACCCTGAGAGGGCAGAGCCAGGCACAAAGCAGCCAGGATCAGGGGGTCCCCAACCAGCCCTGCACCAGGGGGTCCTCACTGCTGTGCCCCAAAGCCTCGAGAGCGGGCTCAGTCTGTGCCTGCTGCCCCTCTGCACTCATCCCTGCTGGAGGAGCTGCAGGGCCAGCACAGGAACCGCTCAGCTGGTGCTCCTGGCAGGGATGCCCGAAGCTCAGGGAATCACCTCCAGCCCAAGCAGGCTTTGCCAGCCACATTTCCATCAGTGCTTCTCTCTGAGCGATGACCTTTGGGGTCAGCCAGCTGCAGACGCCCCTCCCCAGCCCGTGGGTGCTGTACCTCTGCCTCAGGCAGTGCCTCTCCTGGGATTTGACACCTCCCCCACAGGTCCTGGTGCACGCTGTCCACTTGGTCCACTCTCCCCACCAGTAAGCAGTGACATCTGACCCCTCCTCCAGGCTGTTGGACGTCTGTGTCAGGTCCTGCTCGGAGCACGGGGGAGGGAGGAGAAGCAGGAGTCACATCCAAGCCTCAGAGCCCGTGGGGGGACACTGAGGGCATTCCCCCCTCCTGGTCTGCCCCACTCGACCCGGGCATTGCCTTCTCCAGCTGAGGTCAAGCCTGAGGTTTCCATCCCAGCATTCTTGCAATTGTGTTTTCATTACAAAATTGGAATGAAGTGGCAATATTTGGGATTCCTCAGGAAAGGAAATTCTCATTGTTTCGCTCAGTTGGCAGAACCGAGCTCCCAAACAACCCTCAACTCTCTGAGACTTTTGGTGCTCTCTGACTCTTGCTCCACAGAGAATTCAGGCAGCTGGAGAGGCAGCTGCAGCTGAAAGCTCCACTGAAACCTTCAGCAAACACTTGCAAAGCCCCTGTGCAGCAGGAGAGCCCGTCAGTGGGTGCCAGGGGGTGCCAGCAGGCTGGAAGAGCTCTCTTTGCAAGCACAGGTTTGTCACTTCAGGAGGGTCCCTGACACCCCCACCTCCCATCCCCGGTTGTGACCACGCATCAGAGGGCAAAGGAACTGCAAATCCTGCATGCAAAGCAAGTGAAAGCTCCAGCCACTGCAGGGACAGGGGAGTGATGCTCACCCAAGAGCAAGGCATGGCCTTTCAGAGTCCTTGAAATGCTCTGTGGATGCTCTTAGCCATGGGAGGTACAACTTAGGTTAAGCCCAGACTAAAGAGTGAAGGCGAATCGTAAGTCCTCACAATTTTTGGAGGCCTGGTGCATGCACAGAGCAGTTCTGCAAGCCCAGGGGGTTCCCATCCCAGCCACCAGAGCATTTTAAAGCCCAGAGACCCCCCAAGAACGTGATACCCTTACCTGAGCTATGACAAAGACAACGTTGCCCACAAGAAGAAGGGCCAGGGTGCCTTTCAGCTGCAGCTGAGCACTGACGGAGATGCTGCTCCACCTCCACTTGGATATCTTCATCCTAGAAAGCAACCAAACGCTGCCCTGAGCACAACTCCCACCCAGCCCCATGACCAGCAGCAGGGGCTGCTTTCCTGGGTTCCACAGCTCACACCTGCTCCAGCATTCCCGCTCCGCTCGGCGACACCGACCACCAGTGACTGCAGGGGCTGGAGCTGGAAGTTTTATTTAATTAATGGGAGTGTTAACACGGTACAGGTTCACTTCCCAGCTCGGATTTTATCTGTCAAACCACAACTTTGCACTGGTTTGCAGTGGCTGCACCTGACACCGCTCCCTGTCTTGGAAGGGAGCCTGGCTTACACCAAAGCGAGCGCTGCACAGTGAGTAACCAGAAGTGTTCCTGGATCCATAAAAGCAGCGCATTTAAATATCCCCATTTACAGGACCGCTCCTGGAAGAATGAGATGAAAGGCTTCAAAAACAAAAAACTGCAATTAACAGCCGTTATTTCTCCTTTTTTTCCATTTATTCCACTCCAATTCCCTTCGGTTCCCAGGGAAGACCTCGCCTGTCCTTACAGAAAAGGCACGACCCACAATTAAGGAGCAGAAATGAAGTATCCCAAGTGTCAGCCTTTCATCTCTTTCTCCATCCGCCTCATGAAAGAGAATCACCCGGAATGGCATTTTCTTAAATAGAACCCAGCTCAAAACCACAATACGTTTTATTGTGAACCTCCCTGCAAGAGCCAGAAAGGAGCAGGTTTCAGGAAATCATGCTTCCAGGCAATCAAAGCAGCTCATGTCTGCAAGAAAAAGAAAGAAAAAACCATCCTCCCCTAAGCTAATTTCCCTCGAAAAGCAGCTAGACGGTATCTTCGGGAAGCAGGGGGGTGGGAGAGGTGCTGCTCCTGCGGAGAGAGGGCAGGACTGCAGACCTGCAATATAAAGAGCTTTTTTCCTACCCGATTTTTCGGTTTTTTTTTTTCTCCTTGCAAAGGTTTTTGTAGCGGTTTTGAAATCGCAGAATCGCCGGCAATACCAGCCCTGCTCTGCTGTCTGCCTTAGAAAAATTACCAGAGGGCTTCCAGGTCCCCAAATCCTCTCTGCAATCGCCCTGGGGGAGAGGTCCAGCATGCTAAAGAGACTTTCCAAGAGGCAGATCCATTGATTAATGGGAGCCCGGAGCGCTTGGCCGGGGATCCCGCGGACAGGTGGCTGAGCCTTGCCTTACACTTGGTTCTCATTAAGGCTCCCAGACACTCCTGACTCGAAGCCAATACCAGAGCGCGCTCGGAGTTTATCCTACAGGCGCTCGGGGCTGCGTGGTTAAATGAAGGGAAAATTGAGGGAGGGGGCAGGGATGTCGCCGAGCAGCATCGCGGAGCCGCTACCGGGGCAGCCCCGCACGGGCGGCGGGAGGGCGGTGCGGGGCGGGGATGCGGAGCGGGGATGCGGAGCGGGGATGCGGAGCCGGGATGCGGAGCCGGGATGCGGAGCTCCATCGCTGCGGGGAGGGCAGCGGGAAAGGGTCCGGCGGGGCGCGACCCCCGCGGGGCCGGGATGGGATGGGACGGACAGGACAGGACAGGACGGGACGGACAGGACGGGACGGGCGGGACAGGACGGGACGGGACGGGACGGGCCGTACCTGGCGGCGGCGGGGCCGGGCAGGACGATGCTCCGGGGCCGGGCGGGAGCGGCGGCGGCGCGGAGCGGAGCAGCGGCGGCCCCAGACGCTCCCTCCCTCCTTCTCCCTCTCCGACTTCAAAGGGCAGCCAAAAGCGCCGGGGCTTCCAGCGAGGAGGAGCCGCCGCAGTGGCTCCCCCCAGCCCGCGCCGGCCGCTCTTATAGCGGAGACGGGGGGGGAGGCAGGGGGGAGAGCGGGCGGAATTCACACCTCTCGGCCCGGGATGCCCCCACCCCGGTTAACCCCTCGCCTCCCCCGGCGCCGGCCCGCGGCCGCCAGCCGGTTTCCTGAGGCGAGACCGGGGGGGCACAGGCGGGGGGAGCCCGCACCGCACGCATGCGTTCGCGGCGGTCCACGCAGCGCCGGGCCCTCCCCGGGCACCCCCGGGAGGATGCTGCGCTGCCCCTGCCCGGGGACCCTCGGGAGGATGCTCCGCTCCCCTCCCCGGAACCCGCGGGATGATGCTGCACGTTCCTACCCCGGTACTCCCTGGAGGATGCTGCGCTCCCCTCCCCGGGACTCCCAGGAGGATGCTGCGCTCCCCTCCTCGGGCGGCAGAACGGTACCTGCTGCCCCCTCCCCTCTGCCCAGCCCATCATCGCAGGCCACCAAAAAACTCCCAGTACCTCCACGGGCATTGTGCAGCCACATCGTGCCTCTGGGATGGCCAGGGGGATGGCTGGAAACGGTCTTGCCCGGCTTTTAATTTCACTTTCTGCTGAAAAATGAACCAAATTCTCAGGGTCCTGTGCTTTCGGTGCTGTTTGCTAAAGCTCGGTGCCAGTCTTGCTGCTTGAAGCAGAAAATGGGGTCAGAAAATTGGTTTGGGGCCCGTCAAGAGCCATTTTGGATGGGGACAAACCCCCTGGCTCAGCGACAGCCGTGCACAGGTTGTGTCTGACCTGTGTCTGTGTGTCAGGGAGAAAAGCCTGTGGGGGAAGAAGGCCACACCTACAGTGTGTGCAACCTACATTGATATTTGATATGTGATCTATCTGTCTGTTCTCGGAGGTCTGCACGGGTCAAATGTGGTGACAAACATTCCTGTGCACATCCCAGCAGCTCTGAGCAGCCCACCTGAACGATTCCTACGTCCCACCAGAGATGCTTCAGCTCCAGCCTTCCCTCCTTCCCTCCCAGCCCTGCCCTGCTCAGGGCAAAACCAGTGCTCCCAGCAGGGCACTGCGCTCGAGGCCATCACTGCAGGTTGTCCCACTGGCTGCTCCTGGCCTTCTGTGGCAACATTCAGCCCTGTCACCATTTGCCACAGGCCAGGAGCACCCGTCTGCAGGGCCCTGAGGTGGCTGTCCCCCCACCACGGGGCACAGTGTCTCTCACAGCTCCCAGTATGCCGCAGAAACCACGGCGCTGCAAAATTGGACCCAGTCCTGCCAGGGATGTCTGTGTGACAGAGAATCCGTCCCAAAAAATTTACATGGGAAATGAAGTCTCCTTTTCTGTTTGGCTAAATGTCTGCCAGCCTGTTCTAATTTACCCAGCCAGGTTGATTTGCAACTTTCAATTTTCCATCGGTTGGCTGTGACCAGGACACTGGGAAAATTTAGCACTTGGGTTCACCCAACTCCTGCATTTCAAAATATCCCAGCCCGAGACATGCAGGAGAAAACCCTTTCCGTTTTGGAACAACCAGGAGGGAAAAGTCTGAACACGAGAGGTTTTAAAAGCATCGAATTATTTCACATTGAAAACGCCAGAGCAGCCTGGGTCCCTGCGAGCCCCAGCATCCCCCCAGCCCCGGCGTGGGGCAGGAGGTGGCACCCCGGGAGATCCCATCCCTGGGGGACCCCGCACCCTGTCCTGCTGCAGGGATGCCCTAGGCTAGAGGAGGAATGCCAGAGGGTGGGAATGCTGATCCTGAGGCAAGGGCTGGGGGAGCCGGCAGCAGGCGAGACACATTCAGTCTGTGCTTCACCAGAAGTTCATCAAAGCCAAAGGATTTTTTTTTTTTTATATACTTCTTTTTTTTTTTTTATGAAACAGTTGAGATGACTCAGCGGTTTCTGACGCAATCCCCGTTTCATCGGAAAATTCCTAACCAGCTCCTAGTGGCAACTGATTGCTCCCATAAATCACGCTGTTATCCCTGGCCGCGGCAGCGCAGCTTACGCAGCCCCGTGAAATCAGCAGGAGCGATGCCATCGCCTCGATGGGAGCAGAACCGGCCCCCGAAACAAACTGCAGCAGAGAGCAGACCCAAAACGCGAGTTTCACACCAGCCAAACCCCGCGGCTCCAACTCCCACCACCCCAAAATGCCCAGGGACAGCGCTGTGCCCAAAGCCCCGGGGCCGTGGGTGCCGCTGCCGGCAGGTACAGCATTAATCACGGCTGGCCAGGCTCAGACAACAGCGGGTTTTATCTCCTGGTTTTTGGCAGGAGCGTTCGAAATGATTTGCAGATGTTATTTACTGCTTTTGGGCTCGCAGTAAATTGAGACAAGATGCACCTGCATGGACAGCGAGAGGCTTTCCCACCCGGGACGGTCGCTGAGGGCTCGTGTTGGACTTTCCCAGGGAAATTTAGGGTTTGGATGAGAGTCCCTCATCCAGCTCTGCTCCCTGCATCCTGCACTTCGGTGGATTCCGTGGATTGCGCTTCAATGCGGGTGCTGGGCATTCACCTCCCGCCACTGCCCTGGGACACGGTGGGCTCTTGTCCCGACAGCCGTGCCGAGGGACACAGAGCAGCCCTGCCCCAGGCAGCTGCCAGGCTTTTCCATCCCAAACCGGTGCTGTGCAGAATCCAGAGTGCAAAAAAACCAGCGACAGACACTCCAAAATAACCTTCTCCAGCCGGGGGAGCGTTGCCGGCGACTGGCTGCTGGTTTGGCCGGAGAAGTGCCTGTGGAGGAAAGGAGTTTCCTTGGCTGAAAGGAGTTCAACAAAGAGCTGAGCTGGGCACTGGTGCTGCTGGTGGGAGCCAGGGATGCTCAGCTGAGCAGAGAAGCTCGGGGTTCTGCAGGATCGGGACCGAGGGAGGGCTGGGGGATCCCTTTGCTGGGGCAGTTTTGCTGTGGCAGAGGGACCTCCCTCCTTGGCCTGGAGCAGAGAGTGACAGCAAGCTCTGATCCAGGCAGGACACACTGACCTCCTCCCTGTGCTTCCCGTGGCAGGACACTTTCCCACCCTGACCCAAGCACCAGCCCTTGGACCCGCTGGAGCTGACACTCAGCACCCCTGAGCCCCGAGCACATCCCTGGAACAAGCTCTCCATGAGTTCTGAACCACAGGACCTGCTCTTGGTGAGCCAGAGCCAGGGGTATGGAGTTCCAGCACCACTTTCTCAGCCAAATCAGCCCTTTCCTGGCTCAGCCCTTGGGCTGGCACAGCAGACAGGATGGCTCTGCTGTAGCCAGGCCCCCCAAAATGCCTGCCCAGGTCCAGGACCGTGAGCATAGTCAGGAGTCTGTTGGCCCAGGACACCCCAGCAGCTCCATCTTCCCTCAGGGATGAGAAAACTGATTGCTTTCCTTCCTTTTTAAGCCTGACTGCCAAAGTGATGCAGTTGTTTGACACCTCTGCACAGCTACACCAGTTGTTTCCAGGCCAGACTGGTGTGGCATGGGCAGATTTAAGCCATCCACAGAGTGCGTGAGGTCCCTGCTCGACCAGAACTTTGCCAAGGGGACCAAAGCCCCCCAGAAAGCCCCTGGCAGCCAAGAGCTGCCACCACTGGGTAACTAAAACAAGCAAGAGGAGACCAAAAGAAGTGTTCTTTAGAGGCAGAAGTGTTCTTCAGAGCTGGTCCCTTGCAGAGTGACCTGCGGCGCAGTGTTGGGCAAGGCTCATCCCTGCGTGTCCCCACGCACTGGGGACAGGGCTGATTTATGTCATGTTGGCATGAGGCTTTCATCTGAGGACATTTGCAAAATGTTGAGTCAAACTGAACCAGCCAAAGCCACCGAGCTGCTCTTGCCATCAGATTCCTGTGAAAAATATCTCTGGGCAGTTCAAAAGCCACAAGCGACCGCAGTGACCCCAGGTACAGTCACGGCTGTAGACTCTCAATGGCTTTAAGAGCCTCTTTTTTCCTGCTCAGACTTTAATTTTACCTGTCCCCAAAGGTTACACATTCCCGCAGGAACCTGGAGGAGCTTCCAGGCCAGTCAGACTCGGTTGGAAATTTTAGCTATGCAGGGATTGAAGAAAAAAAAGTACAAAGGCTTTTCTTCGAGTGGAATGAGTCTGACATGGAAGCTGAGCAGTATTGTGCTGAGGGCCATCAGCTATGCAGCCCTGCCAACCACAGGCATTCAAAATCTGTGAGTCAGACTCCCCAAAAACCCCAAGACTGGTTTCATTCCCTTTTTGGATTCTGAGCCTTGAAGCATCACAGCTTCAAGCATTTCTCTGCAGAAAATGGCATTTTTTTGACCAACGGGGTGAGAGCTGAGACCCTCAGTGTCGTTACTGGGCTCCAGGAGTTATGACTGTAAAAAAAACCCCATTAAACACCGTGAAATGAGCAATAAACCCCTGCACTGCCTCCATGAATTTGGCAGTGGGGGGCCAGCCCAGGACACCCCAAAGGTAGGAACGATGGAAAACTGGTGACAAGAAATCAGATGTCCTTATCATTAGCGGTGACATGCTTGTCATGGGCCATGACAGGGCAGAGAGGAAAAGGAAGAGTGAAAAAACTCTAAGGAAAACAGCAGCAGGGATACCTGCAAGGAATATGCATAATAGGTTTATTCAACAGGGAGACAGGAAGGGGGATTTTTTTTTTTTTAAGGCTAAGCATTCAGCTAAAGCTGCCTCAAATGGGGCCAGGCCTTAGGGAGAATGGATATTTTAAGTGGCAATTTATTCCACTAATAAAATGAGAAGGATGCAGGTGCTTTGGCAGGGCTGGGCCCAGCTGATCGGAGCTGGGGCTGCAGCAGCGGCTGAGCGAGGGCTCCGGCACAGCCGGTGGCTCTGCCTTTATGGGGCTCCTTTCCCTCGTGCCAGCGCCCGTGTCTGGGTGCCAGCTGGCCAGAAAGTGTTCCCCACATCAGGATCTCAGCCCTGACCAGGGGCAGAAGTGGGTGGGGAGAGGTGTTTTATCCAGGTGCTGCTGCCATCCCTTCTCCAGCTGGGCAGGGAAGGACTCGTGCCCGTGGGCTGCTGCACTCCTGCCCCAGGGGCTTCCACACCGGGGGGATTCTTGATCAAAAAGAGGGGAAATCTCCACAAACTGGATGGAGCCGTGCTGGTCAGGCTGCTCAGGGCTCCTCGGGGCTCTGGCACATCGACCTGCAGAGACCAGGCCACCACCCAGTCTCTCACCATCAGCGTGCACAAGTCGAAGGGCTGTGGGGATGAAGAGTTAAACTCTGAAGAGATGGGAGTGCTAAAAAACACTGTGTAGCATCGCAGCCCTTCAGACTGCAACCCCAGCTAGAACTGCAGCTTCACTCCTCGTTTTTGGGTCATTATCACCAGTATTTCCAGCCTGGCAGTGGCTGGTGACACGCAACAGAGCAGGTTTCAAATCTGACCCAGTCTACACCACAGGCAGATGAAAGATCATCCCATACTTATCCCAAGGAGAAAATACTCTCAACACTCTCAGCTGGCACAGCCCCCTCATCCCCTATTCCAACATACACCGCTTTCAAGCCATCACCCTCGTATTAAAAATAAAACAAAACTCTCTGTGTCTCTTCCCTGCACTGCGACGTCTGAGTTGAAAGGGTAGAAGTGCTTGCAGAAAGCCATGGTTAATGTTACCCTGGAAGGATCCAGCATACCAGAACCTGGGTTTGGCATCTGGGAGCCACTTTTCAGCCATATATATCACCGTTCCTGCGTGCACGCCGGTCCACACGAAATTAGCCCTGTGGAATGCAGATTTAAAATCCCCTTTCCAGCAGCACTTAAAACGCAGGAGCTAAAATTTGCTCTTTCTCCATTTCCTACCTGTTTGGGAAAGAAGGAACAAAGCGCTGGCCCTTTGTTTTTTGGGTTCCTTCCCGGGAAGGTTTGCCCAACCCACGTCTGCGCCGCAGTGTTCGCAGCCTGAACAAAGACCTTTTAAGCAGCAGCAGCTCCCGCCAGGAGCTCACCACCTGCCTGCCCCTCTCCTCCTCGTTTCTTTTGGGGGCTCTTTTTCAATAAGAGCTGAAACACGTGCGCGCAACCCGGTGGGAGTTTGTTTTCCCCCCGTGCCTACAGCGCTGGCTGCGACCCAACCGCCAGCCCAGGGTGTGCAGCTGGGAGAGAAGGGGGGAAAAAAAAAAGAGGAATAAAACCCCAACAACCTGTGGAATGTTTTCTTGCTCCTGAGAGCTCCGGCACTTCCCTGCTCGGGGAGCGCCTGCCATGGCTGGCACTTGCTGCATCCAGCAGCCAACGGGGTTTCCTTTCCAGCGGGCGCCAGCTGGGTTTTGGGCAAAGGCTGGGGGTGAGGGGGGTGTATTTAACAAGGGCCCGATGGTATTTTTCACCTGATGGCGTTTGCCTCGTGCACAGCCACCGCCCTTGCGCGTCCTTGTTGCACAGCTGCCGCGTCCTCACAAGTGGTGTGGGGGCTGCTTTGCATGCAGACGTGGAGGTTTGTCCTCAGCAGCAGGTTTTGAGCTGTGCTTTCACCTCTCAGACACCAACCTCACGGCCACAAGAGCAGGGCAGATGCTGTTTTCATAGCCAGGAATCCAGAGTGGTTTGTGCAACCTCTTAACCCCAAATCTGTTCAAAACCCCGCTGAGGACAAGCCCTGCTGTGCCCCATGGCACCTTGCTTGGTCCAAGCAGATCACGCAGGAATAACACGGAATAATGGATTCATCTGAGGATATGGCCCAGAAAAGGAGCAGGGTACTTCGGGGTGTGCTGGAGCTCTGCTTTCAGCTCAGGGCTGGACACCTGGGGAGCATCAGGGTATTTATGTGCTGGCTTAGAGGGATTCATTTTCACAGTAAATAGGGACACCAGCGTTTTTCAATATTTATTGGTCAAGATTCAGTGTTGCAGAGTTTTGTGGTAAGTTTATAGCCTGCCCAGGCAGGAGGGCGGCTGGAGATGTGGTGTGGGCAGCATCCCGCGGGGGGATGCTGCCTGCAGCCAGCCGGGGAATGCGGATGGTTCCTGCAGTATCAGCTAAAAACGGGAGCCCTGCCCAGCTCATCCGAGCCGTGCCCGGAGGAAGGCTCTGGGCACAGAGTCAGGGCTTTCATGCTCTGTGCCATTCCCTGCACACACACACACACCCTGACTCCCCCTCCAGAGCCTTTTCCAGCGTGCTGGAGTGGCTTGAAGAGGATTTTTTTTTTTATCCGTGCATGCCTGCCTTTCGTCCAGACCCCCTCCCGGGGGACGGACGAGCCCGTCCTATCAGCCCCAGAAATGGTGGCTCCTATCTCAGCTCCCATCCTCCTCCCCAAAGCCGCAGCCACAAAGGCGCTTGCTCAAGCGTAGCATTCCTGCTCCCTGTGTCCCGGGAACAGCTGTGCCGAAAGGATGCCGAGAATCCCTGCGAGGCTCCAAGGAAAAGATATTAACGCAGGGGGGGAGCAGCAGCGATATAATAAAAAGTCATAATAAAATAGAGAACCACTGAGTGGATTAGCAGCCCAAACGCCGCTTGGCTTTTGGTTTCCTTTCCTCCAGCTTTCCTGCGCCGCACGACAATCCGCTCAAATTCCTCCAGCCCGGAGACGCTCGGCTCCTGAATTTCAGACAGAACTCCTGGAGGTGGCCAGGCTGCAAAGGCTGAGGGCACGGCTGGGAAATTTAACTGCGCTGAGTTCCACTGAGGGCACGTAGGCACTGGCAGCAGGCGCTGGGCGCTGCACCACACCAGCTCCCCACTGTCTGCACCCTCTCCTCGTGTGCCCCCGCAGGGAAATAAGACAGGTTTGGAGCTTGGTGCGTATTTCTCAAGTACAGGGAGGTAGTAGGATACATCCCCTGGTGCCTGCCACATACCAGTTCTTCCTTCGTGGAAGTGCAGAGCAGAGAATGATAAAATAATGCAAGGGATCCACAGGGATCATCGAGCCCAGCTCCTGACCCTGCACAGGACAGACCCAGCTCCTACCCCGGCCACCAGAGAGGACAGATTAGTGCCTGCCCCTCCACTTCATGAGGAAAGAGGATGGATTTTCCCTGCCGGACTGACCCAGGCTCGGCACAGGGGCTGGGGGATGCAGGGGTGGGACGGCCCCATGAGGAGCGAGCAAACCCACAGTCCTCACCCACCACACATCCAAATCCAACAGCCAGCACAAGGCGTGCAAGGACAACATTCCCTTTTACTCCTGTGGAAACACCCATTTGGGGGGCACAGAGCATCTGCTGCCCGGAGCCGCCGGCTGCGTCAAGAATTCGGGACGGGACGGGAGCGAAGGCGGCGGCTGTGGCGGTGGCAGCTGTTCCCTGCCCGCAGCCCTCCTGCCACGCAGGGCATTTAAATGTTAAAGCACACTCCCCACGGCTGCTTTCTGCACCATTCCTGCCCAGCTCACAGAGACCCTGCTCCCGGGAGCCGCCGGCCCACGAGGCACCCATGGGCTCGCTGGTGGCCAAGCTCCTCCTGCCCACCCTCAGCTCCTTGGTCTTCCTCCCCACCATCAGCATCGCGGCCAAGCGGCGTTTCCACATGGAAGCCATGGTTTACTTCTTCACCATGTTCTTCGTGGCGGTAAGGAGTTCCCAATTCCCCCTCTCCCTGCATGTTTTATCCCCCCAAACTCACCCTGCACCGCTGGGAAGCTGATTCACCCAACAGCAGCCAGTACAACCCCCTAAAATATCCCTTTTCAGTCGTTCCCCACCGTGTGTGGTGCTGAGCAGCTGACTCTCCAGTTTAGGATGTGGCCTACAGTGTGGCCTTACAGAGATTTCGTGGTGTTTTATGGGTGTGAGATTAGGGAGAAGGTCTGGGTGCAAAGAGCCTTGACTGATTTGCAGTGCTTTGGAGCTGGCTTTGCTCTTTGTTTTACAGCTGCTAAGTGGCCATGCTGAATTTGGGCTTTAAATCGCCTCCAGAATCTCTTGCTCTGCCTCTGTCATTTTAGCCAAAAGCGCATAGTAGTCGAATTATTGATTTTGCAATTGCCAGCTGCGGATGGGAGCAGTGCTGGAGTCAGGGGAGTTTCTGCACTGGGAAAGGGGAGACTAAAACATGCTGCTGAGCTATTAAGAAAAATAATTATTAACCCTTTGTGGGCTGAAATGTGTGTTTTACCAGGCTGTGATTCCCTGGCCTGCCTTGGTGTGGAAATAACGAGTGGAAAAATGTCTGTACATATACAAAATATTCCTGTTCCTGCTCCCAGCCATGTGCTGCCCTGGGCTTTGTGTCCCTGCTAAGAGACTCCATACAGACACCAGCTGAGCACCCAGAGCAGCATTCCCACTGGAAAAAAAATCTCCTGTTTGACTACATGGCAATGATCTGCTAAAGAATATGAAGGAAACAGCTCAGCAACCCAGCTGATACTGCATTTCTCACTAATCCCCATCCATCACAAGGCATCTCGTGAGGGTTGGCACATTCCTTGTACAGAGAAACTGAGGTAGGGAGTAGATAGAGGAACTTTTGGGTGTGAAAAGCTCTTCCACAGAGCTCAGAACCAGGTTGGTCTCCTATTAAGGAGCCACAGAACATCCCTGACCATTTGAGCTGATTAAAGCACGATGCAAGGGCGGGGAAATTCCGCCAGTTCTATAAAAACTACAGGACCAGTTAATATTAAAACATCCCTGAGCCCTCCGGCCCAGCTCCCCAGGGAAGCCAGACATCTACAATTTCATTTCACACTGGGTCTGCGTCTGCTCCGCCTCCCCGAGAAGTCAGTAGGAAAATTGGCACGTGTTTCGACGGGAGGTGGAACTGGTCCTCTCCGAAGAGATTGAAGAGGCAAAGTGGGGAAGGGAAGGAAGGCAAAGCAGGAGAGGCAGCTGCCAGGGTGGTGGGGAGGGGATAGGAAGGGCAGCAGCTGCTGCTGTTTCCTTCCTAGCAGCATCCCACTCGTCCTCCGGCAGGAGAGCTGAGGAGAGCAGTGAAAGCACATGGCCAGGGCAGACAAGTGCCGCGACGCCGGCCAGGAGCGCGCTCTTTGTCTTCCACCCTCTCTTCCCCCACCGGCTCCGGACTCCCCGAGCCCAATCTCAAGCAGGGAAAAGAGTTATGGACGTGGTGCAATCTTTTCTGGAAGCTGCAGCCAGCCAGAGGGCTCGCAGCAATTCCCATTATAAATAATATCAGCATCCCCAGCGGGCCGTGACAGCGAGCAGCGCTCCAAGGGCGCCCTGCCAAGCGGAGAAGGGACTTCTTCAGGAACAGTGGAGCTTGCTGGTGCTGCCACTGCGAAGTCTGCAGGGCTGAGGGCTGGCAGGAAAAGGAGAGAGCCAGGGGAACACTGGGAGCATTCCCCTGATTGCACTGGAAAATGTCTCTTGGCGTGGTCTGCGTTTATGTTGCATGACAATGGGGGTTTTTTGCAAAGAACCTAATCAATGAGCTAATGGGCAGGAACCCGTGGTTTCCAAGGGAATGCACTAATGAGTGAATTCCCCAGCATTCAGAGTCTGGCCATATAAACCCTGTTTAGCCCGGACAGTGACCTGGCATCCATACACATTTCATCAGGACACTCATTTTGAATTGTTTTACAAGAATCTTTCGCAATTAAAACCACAACCCCAGAGTCCTCCTTCGGCTGGAGAGGCCATCCCCCAGCGCCCGGCCCAAAGCAGCTTGGTCATCAGATTGCAAATTCTGGCCAAGAGGCAGATTAAAGCCTGTCTTAGTTTGTACTAAGAGAGAAGAATGCTGATTCTTGGGCAATTTGCAACCGGGAACGATGACATTATCACTCAAATATATTCATTACTGCATATCAGTGATCCTGGTGTAGCTGACACTGTTCTGGCCTGGCTGGCTGCTCTCTCAGCAGCTACACTATTTCAAACCAGTTGATAAGAGCCTTTACCTTACTGGTATGTGGGTAAAAAAACTTGTTTTTCTAATACTTTTTTCTTTTCAAATAGTTTTACCACGTTTGTGACGGCCCAGGGTTATCAGTGCTGTGCTTCATGCGCTACGACATCCTGGAGTACTTCAGCATCTACGGAACAGCCCTGTCCATCTGGGTGTCCCTGATGGGTAAGAACGGGTCTGTTGTGGCTCCTGAAAGCCCCAGCACCGGCAGGAAGGGCTGGGTTTGTCAGCATGGCCGGCGGGACAGTCAGTGGGGACAGCCCCCAGAGATGCTGCTCCCTCTGAGCTCCACCCGAGCTGCCACCGAGGTTGTCCTTTGTGGAAGTCGTTCTGTGCTACAGATTAATCCAGTTTTGTATCATTAACACCTTGGAAAGCCATTGCAAATGGTGGGCTCCAGACATGGGGCTGTCCTGAGTGGTGGCTGGGGACGTTTTGCTCCTGGAGATAAAGAGCTGTGGCACCTGGTGTTGATGTTGGTTGGGTGCTCCTCTGCCTGCACCAGCTCTCCCATCCGTCCTTACAGCAGCAGGATTATCTGATTCAAATGACAATAACACTCTGGCAGCCCTGTGCTGCAGTTCAAGGCAGGTCAAGACCATGAGATGACTGAGTCTGAAACCTCATATACCAGGGAATTTCCCATTTCTCTTCCTTTTCCCCATACTGGGCCCATCAGCTCATCTTGCCTCACTTAGGGGTGCTAAGAAATGCAGAATCTGCCACTTCCCTTGGTAGCATGAGGATCAAAGTGGTTTAGTCAAAACAAATATAACTTCCTGGTTTATCAAAAGCCTGGGCTGGGCTGATGGGAATATTAGATCTGCTTAGAAAAAGCAGAAATTTATTTCACTTCCTTTTTACTATAAACGCCATCCCTTGCCCTGTTATTCAGTTTTCCTTTTCCCACATTCACTTCACTCTCTTTTTCCTCGTTCTGTTCCTTATTTGCCACCGAAAAAAAATATAATAGAAATGGAAAAAAATACAAGAAAGACAAAATGTTCAAGCCTATAATTTTCCCCTTTCGTCACCATGATTTTTGGAAGGATGTGAGTATTGCTGCAGGGAGAAGAGAGCAGGTTCAGGGGAAACAGATAGTCCAGCAGCAAAGGTTTTGCTCCAAAATTTGGACCATTTCTAACCAGTGCCCACTCCAGACAGAGTCCTCCTTTCTCCCTGTGATGAGCTGGGGTCAGCACTCTGATGTACAGCCCCAAAATGCCTACAGGGCTTTCCCCTCTGCCCCTCAGGGCTCCAGGGGTGGTACAGGACCTCCAGGTGGGATGGGGGCTCCTGCAGCCTCAGAGCCCAGCACAAGCAGGGGTAACACCCCTCAGCTGGGCAGATTCATCCTGTGGGGATGCAGCAGCATCCCCCTTCCAGGGCATGCAACAGGATTAATTTTCCATGCAGGCAGAAATGGGTGGGGAAAATATCACCCTTAGAAATGGCTCTGTCCCCCCAAAATGCGAATCCCAAGGGGGGTCCCCCTCTGCTCACTGCACCTCAGCGCTCTCTCTGCTCAGCTAGAAAAGGCAAGGAGGCAGATCACTTCCAAAGGGCATTTTCAGTGGGTAACAGCAGTGTCAGGGTAGGTCAGAGCTGATCCAGACACTTTGGCTCCTTGCAGCAAAATTCAACTTGATTGCTTCATTACTGCCTTCAAAAACCTCGCAAAGAAATACAAATCCTGGACTACGAGGTTTAAAATATTGACCCGCTGGGAAACAACAGAGATTAAAATGCGGACATTATCCCTTAGCCAAACTCCCTATAAAAGCACGATCCAAGGACATGGAAGGTGTGGTGACTGAAGCCCAGGGAAGCCTCTCGCTGTGGCTTGTAAAGCCCGAGCGCACATGTGCGGACGCAGACCCTCGGGCAAACTTCCCGGAATGCAAATCCAGGACAGCCATAACACAGCTGTGCAAGCTGGAAAAGCATGGAGCCCACTGGGATCCATAACTTTTATCAGTTATTACCCCATTCTGTGCTAAACAAAAGCCTCTAATAATTTACTCACACTGGCCACTTCCAGCTTGCAAACCCCGGGCAGGTGCCGGCACGGCCGAGCAGCCGGGACCCCATCACACCGGCGGGGGAGTCCCACTGCACTGGGGTGATGGAGCCTGTGCCAGAGTGAGCTGGCAAGTTTGGGAAGGCTGGAGATGGAGGATGAACCCAGGAGATGATTGGGGGCTTGCTGGGCATGAGGGTCTTTGCAGTCGCCTCTGAATTCTGGGTCAAGGAAAAGGGAAATCATAGAATCATAGGGTGGTTTAAAGTTAGAAGGGACTGTAAAGATCATCTTGTTCCACCCCCTGCCGTGGGCAGGGACACCTTTCACTATCCCAGGTTGCTCCAAGCCCAGTCAAACCTGGCCTGGAACACTTCCAGGGATGGGGCAGCCACAGCTCCTCTGGGTAGGGAATCTCCTTTAAGCTTCCCCGTGCAATACTGAAACAAAACCCCTCAAATCAGCTCCGGGACCCACCACTCAGGATGGTTTGCTTTGCCCCACGTGCCTCAGTTTCCCCAGCAGTGCGACATGAGAAGGGCAAACCAGACACGGATGGAATGCTGAGGGTCCCCAGGGCAGGTGGGGCAGACCCCAGGAAGGCTTTAGGGGAGCAGCTGGAAAAGGGGGGCTGTGAGCTGATGCTCCCTGTGCTCGGTCCCTCAGCCCTGGCAGAGTTTGACGAGCCCAAGAGATCAACCTTCGTCATGTTCGGTGTCCTCACCATCGCCGTGAGGATCTACCACGACCGCTGGGGCTACGGCGTCTACTCGGGCCCCATCGGGACGGCCGTGCTGGTGATCACTGTCAAATGGGTACGTGGGGCAGGGCCTTTGTGGGATGCTCCTGGTGGGCAGAGGGCTGAACCCTGCATGGCAGAGTCCAGCCTGTGCCAGTGATTTCCTCCTCACGGCGACTGAAGAGCATTTCTCCTTTAACCTGAGCAGAAGGCAGGCAGACAGCAGCCTTGACGATAAACGCCAGATTCGATCAGTCTGAGCAATCTAGCACATCTCCTGTCCCTGCATTTCTAATCAGGAGGAACGTATTTATGGAGTTTTTACAGCTACTCAGAGGCAGAGGGATCTGGTAAACTGCCCCAGATCCGGGGAAGGTGTGGATAAAACACGGTGATAAAGCGGGGAGGAATCTGTCTGCAGTCTGCCTGAATCCAGCTGGGACAATCGGGCACAGCGCTGCCGCCCGTGCTGTGGACCCAGCTGGGAGTGGGGTGGGGAAGCCACTGACAGGAGTGAGCAAGGAGTGATGGGATAAAAATGGCAGAAAGATGATGCCAAACATTGTGGAAATACAGTGCTGCAAATCCCAATTATAAACTGTCACTAAGCCAGCAGCTAAAAGCAAGTGGCCACTGTGGGGAGGGGATGGGCAAGGAGGAGATCAAGGCATGGGAGCACCCTGCAGCCTCCAGTCTGCAGAGGCTGTGCTGGGGTCTGCTCTCACAGAGACTGGGTTTGTGAGGGCACACGCTCTCTGAGCTGGCTTTGAGGCTGAATATTAAAAAACCCCAGCATTATTACAAGGAACGAGGGTGGAGCAGCCAGCTAAATCCAGGTGAATACACTTGGTGTGCTCTCTCCTTCCTCTCAGCTGCAGAAGATGAAGGAGAAGAAAGGGCTCTATCCTGACAAGAGCGTCTACACCCAACAGATCGGTCCTGGCTTCTGTTTCGGGGCGTTGGCGCTGATGCTGAGGTTCTTCTTTGAGGTACCTGTGTGCACACTCACCCCCCTGACTCTACGAGGTGCGAGGGACATCACCAAGAGAGGAGACCTCCCCCTCCACACCACTGGGCTGCATCCAGCCTTGGACAAAACCCAGCTCAGGCGTGGGGCTCCAGGGTTGGCATGCTGGGGTCTGGCAGCAGGGACAAGGGTCCCTCTGTGCTTGTCCCCCTCCCAGCCCCTGCTCTGTTTGGGGCAGGTGTCACAGCAGGGTGATGGTCTCTTTTCCCTCTTCAGTGAGTCACAAGGACGTGGGATGTGCTTTCCTCAGGCACACGTGGTCCTCAGAATGGCTTTGTCAAGTGCGAGCAGGGTTTTTTGGAAACTGGGCACGGGTGACTTAAGGACACCTCGCAGCGACGCGGCAGGGACTGGATCCGACCCAGGCACGGCCGGATCCAGAGCTGGCTCACGCCAAAGAAAAGACTCTCAGTGACTCCCAGGGGCACTTGATCCTGTGTTTACATCCTTCTGCTCCTGCTGCTGGCCAGTCCCCCCGTCCTGCTCCGAAGGGTCCGTGTGTCCTGCCGGGCAGGCGATAACCCCCCGACACAGCTGCCGGCCGTGCCTGTGCTCAGCCCCGCCGTTACGGCTGCTCTGTGCTTTGGGAGCTGCGAGATACAACCTCACAGGCATCCCCAAGGATTATTTTTCAAAGCATTCAGTAATTGCAAATTCTAGCAGAACATAAAAATGTCACTTAGCAGAAGCCGCCTCCCTGCGCGCCCCGGCCTCGCCGCCGCGTCCTTTGCGGGGTAATGAAACACTTCATTCAAGAATTGGGAAATGTGCAAATTAGAACGTGTTAAATCCACTTTGCTTTAGGTTTTTTAGGGGTTTTTTTCGCTGGAATGTCCCCGTTCTCTGACAGCAAAGGGAGGCAGAAGGTTCAGGAATCTTTTTTATTCCCTTCCTTTTGGCTACTTGCACAAGTTTAACGTTGCACACCTCGCGCGAGCCCCCGGCCCCGCTGCTCCCGCTTCTCACCGCGCTCTCCCTGCCTGCAGGAGTGGGATTACACCTACGTGCACAGCTTCTACCACTGTGCCTTGGCCATGGCCCTCGTGCTGCTGCTGCCCAAGGAGAACAAGAAGGCCGGGAACGCCGGGACCCCCGCCAGGCTCGACTGCTCCACGCTCTGCTGCTGTGTCTGAGCCCCCGGGCACGCCGGGCACGCATGTTCCTGCTCCTGGGGTGATGGAAGGCTGCAGCCAAAAGGAAAATGCCTGCCTGCTGGGTTTTCCTCTGCACATCAGCAACTTTTCCCACCAGCTCGGTGCCCACTCCGGGATTTTCTCCCCGGCGAAGTTTTCTGAGTGACCGGGTCTAGTGGAAGGTGTCCCCGCCCATGGCAGGGGAATTGAAATGAGATGGGCTTTAAGGTCCCTTCCCACCCATCCTGTGATTCACCTGTCCACCATCAGCCCTAGCAGGGTTTGCACGGCCAGTTTGGTACATACCCATATTCTCCCAGGAGGAGCACTCAGCTGGGCTGTGCCCTGTGCCCTGCCCCAGGAGACACCTGCACCCCCAGGCCACGTCAGCTTCTCCTGGGCTGTCCCTTGCACTCACCTGGCAGGACCCAAGCTGTCCCCTCTCTGCAGGTTTGCCCAGCCTGAGCACACAAAGCTTCGTTTGCAACACCCAATTAACAGAACCTGTATTTTTTTTTTGAGATATTAACTATTTTATTTATGCATTCTCTTGATGTAAATAATATATACTAACAAAGACTTTGCCGGTGTGCAATGCCAGCATTTCTTCAGTGGGGAAGAATGCAAGGGATCCACAGGGATCATCGAGCCCAGCTCCTAACCCCATACAGGACAGACCCAGCTCCACTCAGCTCTGTGAAGGGCAGATGCCAGCTCCAAGGCAGGGCTCTGGGCACAGCCACCACAGCCCCTCGAACCTGGAGGGACCTGCAACACTGGGTACTTTGTCCTCGCAGACCTGCAGGCGCAGGCAGCAGGTGCCTCATTGGTATGGAAAGTACATGGAAAGTGAGAGGCAGAGCAGAGAAGCTCCTGGAGGGAGGGGGGAGGGCTGTAAGCCTATAACATCTCCTCTAACAGACTATTTACTATAGCAGAAGTGTATGATTTATTTAGACTGTCTGGGAAAAAGGCCAAGACTATATGTCATGGACAATTAGAGCAGTATTGATATACAGAGATGTCCACAGAAAGCCCACATTAAGCCTGGGTTCCTCTGGAAGAGAAATCCACCCCAGTCATTCATCAGAGCAACTTCCTGCGACGGGGCAACAACCAAAACTGAATGAGCTTCCAACAAAAATATAAATGAATTATGAAGCCCCAAGCATCCAAGAGTCACTGGCAAGCGGTGGCACAGCTGATGCAGCTGCACGCAGAGGCAGAGCTAGCAAAGAGCTTCCAAAGGGTTCCCCAGCACCTAAACCAGCACAGCTCCATTCCTTCCCAGCATCCAGCCCCCGGGATGTTTACAAGATGCTCTCAGGGTTTGCGTGCAAGGCTTTCCTGGTTGCTTGCACGCCACTGGAGCGCTTTGCCGTGTGAGGGCTGCTCAGGGTGGCCCCAAAAACAGGCCCTGAGTGCTCTGATTCGGAGTGCAAGAAGCAGCTCAGCACTGCCTGCAAGAGATGCCTCCGAGAGTGCACAGCTGTTCCTCGAGGGGCCACCCCCATGGGCCCCCCATGGCCACGCCGGCTCTTCCTGGGTGCTTGTCACCCCAAATGCAAACACTCAATGCTGGAGCCTGACCAGCAGTGCCAGCAGCCTCTGTCGCTTGCTGCAGCCACTGATCAGAGGCTCCCTCACCCCACCGGCTCAGTTTGGGACTGTTTGGTCCCTCCTGGGTGGCAGTGCCAGGCACAGCCCTGCAGCAAGCCCTGGGGACGCCGGCATGGTGAGAGCCTGGTGAGGGTCCAGTGCTGGTAAGAGGGCACTGGGTGACCACGACACCCAAGTGGGGCTGAGTATGAGGGACCAAAGGTTGGCAGACCCCATGCAAATAAGGAGGGCACATTACCTGAGCACAAGCTGAGTGTATAAAACCTCCCGCTCCCACCTGCCACGTATCCAGCTGCAAAAAACCCCCGAAATGTCTTGCACACAGCAAGATCTCAAGCAAGATTTGCTTTGTCTCCTCCTTTCCCTGCTGATGCCCCAGGGCGCTGCTCCAGCTGTGCCAACCATCCATCCCTTTGCCCCCCAGTGCAGGACCAGCACCCAGCCTTGGGACTGACACACACCTGGGCACGCCCACAGTGTCCCTGCCCTGGCATCAGCCCCGAGCTGATGGCAGCACCCGGCACCCCGGCACCGGAGGAAGGTGCAGGGCTGGATCCACTACCAGCCCAGGCAGGATATCCCCTGCAACACCAATGCAGGGAAATATTATAAACATCTCCAGCAACGTAGACAAAACAGTCTCTTGTAACCTTTTAGCGCTGCCGAGAGCTTTGCCTGTAAGAGCTCTTGAGCCCCTGCCAAAAATTCTGGCTGTTTTCATAAGAGTAGGTGTTTTCGTCTAAGGTGCAGTCTGAGTGCTGTGACCTTTGTCATGTCTGCTACTGAAATTTCCTGCTTCTCTGTTATTCTCTTCTTTGGTAAGACGATATGAAACCCAAAACTTTTATTGCCCCTTTTAAAGTGTCTTTATAGCTCCCCGTCTACTTCATATACTGTCTTACTCTCCAATGCTGGGATATTACTTATGGGATCCGGGCTTGATGCTGCAAAAGGCATTTGGGCTTCACGAAGCCCAAACCGCTTGGGCTTTTTTAAGATCAGGCAGAGGAGGGGGAAGAAAAAAAAGACAGAAAAAAGGAAAAAAGGAATGAGAGGGGAGGGACAGGGCTTTCCGCTCCGGAGGCATCGGCATCTGCTACCAGCGCAGCCTCCCCCGCCTCTGCCAGGCCTTCCCGGGCACCAACCCCACAATTTGCTTTGTGTCTGGGTCAGCATGGGGTGCCCACAGAGCCCGTGGGGATGGCATTGCTCAGCATCTCTTCCCCTGCCTCCATCCCCTGCCAGCTGTGCCCTGGAGCTGGCAGCTCAGATGTGGCCGGACAGCACAGCTGGTGCCAAAGCTGGTGTGCAGCAGCTGGGGCACATCTGCCCCGGAGCTGGCACTGGGGGAGGCCAGCCCTGCTTGCAGAGCTCCCATGCACCCCCTTTCCCAGCCCAGTTCCAGCATCAGGACAGACACAAGAAGGATGAGTCCCTAGGGAAGGGTTGTGGGTGCTGAGGGCACTCCCAGTTCCAGTCAGGCTATGGAGCGTCACCTCCCTGTCATCCTTGGGGACAAAGATCCCTTGGGACCTCATCTGCACACTCCCCAGCATCCCCTCTGCAGTGGGAGCAGGGATCTGATGTGCCAGAGGGGAGAGGGCTGGTGGAACTGTCCCCTCCAGGAGGACATTCCCCCACACTTGCCTGTGGCAGGGCTGGCGGAGAAGGGAATTAGGACCTGCTCCTGCTGGAGGAGAGGCTTCCAGAGATGTCTAGTCAGGCTCGGTGCCAGCTAATCTTCCAGGCAAACTTTATCCAGATCCTTTTGGCTGCAGAAAGTGAAAAACCAGCCAGACCCAAACATAAAAGCCTGGTTTCTGCTGCCAGCTGCATGGGGCACTCCAGAAAAGGCCTTATCACCATGTGATTTTGAGAGACGGCTTCGGGTTTTTTTCCACACGCTGCTCTTCCCTCCTCACCCTCCCACTGTCGTTCCTCCATGCATGTTCAAGTGTTGAACCCAGCCAGGTCAATGCACATGGTGGGGCCAAGGTTTTCCTTGCACCCACCTCGAAGCCCTCAGGCCACAGTGACACCACCCCAACTTCACAGAGTGCTGTTGCTCCATCCTGAGGCACCAGGAGTTCCTTGGGAGCAGCCTCCTTCCTGGAATTGCCAAAGAAACCGAAGTTTCCCCTGGAAATCCAAGAGTGGTGGTAGGGGCAGGAGCTCTGTGGGGAGTCCACGGGAGAACTCTTGTCCTGGGGTCCTCCATCACCCTCCAGCTCTGATGTGCCTGTGCCCTGTGACTGGGATAAATCAGGTCTGCAGGGGCAAAGGGAAGTCACCAGCCACGTCCTACACAGCCCTGGGGCTCCACAGCCCTGGGCCATGGTGCAAATGCACTGTGAGAACCCAGCCTCACAAAAAGGGGAGATGGAGCAACTGAAGCACCTGTATGGGAGCACTTGGTATCTCTCAGCTTCTCTCCAGCTATCCCAGACCCACTGAACATCCTATTTGGGTGTACAAGGAAGGTCTCCTGCTCTTCCGAGCAGTCAGAAGGCACACGGGAAAAGCAGGATGGAGTTAGGGCAGATGCAACCACAGGAATCAGTGAAGTGGTACCTCCTGCGAGGGTGCAAAGCTGCCTAACCCAGCCTTAATGAGACAAAAAACACATTAATGCATCAGGATTCTGCTTAAAATGCCACACAATGGTCCATGTTTCTCTACCATCTCAGCAAGATTCTCAGCCAAACTTCCCAGCCCAGTTGGTGTGGGCAGGGCAGCCCCATCTCGCAGCCACTGGCAGCACTGGGGTATTTTTAGGGCACCGCAGACAGACTGAGCCCCTCAGCTCTGGTGTGTTTTTGGGGCACAGAGGAGCTCAGCTGCAGCACCACAGACAGCCTGGGCTCCAGCAGGGAGCCCCTCACACACTCCCAGGTGTCCTTTCCCCCCGGCAGCACCGGACACGGACACGGCTGTGGACTCAACCCAAGCGACCAAACCCCGGCGCGGGGCAGGGCAGATGTGGCGCAGCCGGGCCCTCTCGGCCCTTCCAGGGATGCTTTCACAGCTGCAAATTCCCACTCCGGGCTCAGGTTCGGTGTCTCCAGCCTCCCCGCTCCGCCGGAGGAGCGGTCCCAGGGAGCGGCGGTCCAAGGTTTTCGGTTTAGGCCAATCTCCCAGAAATTCTGTCATCATGCAGTGCATCACGCACACTCCCGGATCCGCATTACACAGAGCATGGCTCCGCTCCAGCGCCTCTTAAAGTCAGTGGAAAAACCCTCCCTCACTACAATGGGAGCTGGCTCGGGCCCTGCACGGTCTGACAGATACCACGAAGTTGTTTTAAGCTGGGAATATCTCGTGGCCCCAAAGTTTCTCCTGGAAAGGCACAGGGCAGGGGGTCTGCAGAGCGGGCGCTCTGAGGAAAGCTCCCAGCCTTGCAACTGCCTTTCAATGAGCATTTAATGAGCCATCGTTATCTGATCCACGTGCTCCAAATGCAAGGAAACCGCTCGGGTTTCCAACTGCACACATCACCTGATGCTCATAAAACGAGCTGATGTGTCTGGGAAGCCCCAGACCCAAAGAAACATTATTGAAATGGGGCGGGGGGAAAGTCAATAATGCTTTAAAAACACCCCTGTGGGCAGACAGGGATGGTGGCTGCTCTCCCCTGCTTTCCTCTGGTTTTCCAGCAAAGCGAATGTTCACTGATAAAACTCACAATCTCCTTATAAAGGCAGGATCGTTTTGCCTGTAAAAGGGAAGGTTTGGGGGAAGTTTTACACACGTCTCTGCTCTCTTTATGTCTTTATTTGCATTTTCATTTCCACAGTAGTGGAGCTAATCTGAATGGAGCAGGAGCGAGGGTCCAGGTTACAACCAAAGTATCAGGTAGCACCTTCACATCTGGAAGGGATTTTGACACAACTTCTCCCAG
Organism: Oreocharis arfaki; assembly: GCA_013398015.1. Taxonomy (NCBI): domain Eukaryota; kingdom Metazoa; phylum Chordata; class Aves; order Passeriformes; family Paramythiidae; genus Oreocharis; species Oreocharis arfaki. Next base: position 50,097 of record VZRR01004309.1, read on the forward strand.
ACTGTTACAGACAGTTTAAAAGCAAAATCTGATAAATAGCAAATGTTTAACAAGTCAATAGGAAGCTGCATTTGCAAGAACATGTGGCTCTAGCCGGCCTAGCACCGCCGCACTGCCAAGGCCCTTCAAACGCATCCGCACACATCCCCGCAGCACGCGGCGAGGGGCTGCCGGGCTCTGCCCCGGCCCAGGCTCAGTTACAGGGGGAAGGATTAAACACAGATGTGTCTTTTTACAGCCAGACATCTCCAGCTTCAAAGCCTGAGAGGGTCCCGAGCCTCCCTGCTCCGGTGGTGAGGGGCTGGTTTCTCCTACCCGGCCTAAACCGAGCCCCATTCGTTTTCCGTGAGCCCCCAGCCTCGTGTTTATGGTGGGAAGAGGACAACGGGAGCTGAAGGGCTCAGGAAAGCACCACAGAACCCGTTGTCACAAACCTCCTGGTGTGCTGGGCATTGCTGCCCCTGTCACGGGAGGTTTTGGGGCTGCGCTGAACGATGAGGCCCCGCTCAGGTCACTGAGCTGATGGCCACAAACACACAGGGTCTCGCCCCGATTTTGCACAGCTTGGGATCCAGGAGGGCCCCAGTCCACAAGCCGGAGGTGGATTACACCCATTTATACCAGTTCACACCTTCAAAACTCCTTTTCCATCCACAGCCTCCTCAGGACACATGTCACTGGCCACCCAGGCAATGGTCTCCTGAGGAAAAGTGCCACTGGAGGCAAAACATCCCGACACAAAATCTCTTGCTGTGTTGCAACCCTGCTTGGTTTGGGGAGACTTCATTCCCAAAATGTGGGAAGAGACATTAAAATGGAGAGAATTATGCAAGGAGTGGGGAGCAGAGGGAGAGACAGAGGAATAAGAAGTGACCAGGAAAACCACCAGAAACCCTCCAGGATGCCTGCCTGTATTTACAGATAATGTGTCCAGCCCTCTTGCCAAGTCCCACTCATTTGGAGCTGGGCTCATGCTTTGGATTAATTTTAAGGCAGTTTGTAAAGCATCTCACTTGCACAAGGAAGAATTTTTGCCTCCTTGGCCAAGGTGACCTTTTAAAAAATCTCACTCGCTATTTTTCAACCTCTTACTCATTTAAAATTGTCATTGCCCGGGTGCTGCAGGGGCACTCAGTGCAGACAGTTTGTGTTCTGGCACCCACCAGCCCCACAGAGCATCCTGGAGTGGGGTTGGGTGTGAGGGTGGGGGGCCAGGGAAGGATTTCTCTGTGAGTCAGAGCCCTTCCCTCGTCTGTGAGCATCACTAGACCAAGCACTGAGAGCAGAAATAGCCCCTCCTGCACACCCACATCTCCCCAGGCACCCACTGTGGGCTGCTTTAAAGTTTTCCCTATAAACTCCCCCACAGAAAGTCAAGTATTCGGTTTTTTGAACTGAAATATTATGTGGGCACGTGAATGTGCTCTCCAAACCGGGGCCTTTTGTCTGAGGAATTAAATTACAGATATTTCCCCTAAAATGTGACTGTTCCCTTGCACGTGAGTTTTCTGCTCAGAGCCTCCCCAGAAAGAGCCAGCTCAAGACATGCCCCAGTCTCTACTGAGAGGATTCATCCCAGAGGTGCCATTCCCATCTCCCAGCCACAACACGGAGACAGTTTTGCAGCAGAAACATGAGAACAGTCCCTCCCAAAACCTCCACCCAGCCCACCTTCTCACCCAGGCATCTGCAGCATCCTAATCATCCCGGAATCCAAAGCACGTCCACGCAGGGATTTCAGATGCTTCCCATTTAGCTCCAGCATTTGCAAAATGCTCAGCCACTGACTCACGGCGGGCCAGGACAGCCATGGCCCTCACTGCACCAGGGCAGCACTCAGGACACCGCCCCAGAGGGGGTTTTGGCAAAAAAAAAAATAAAAGGGACTTTTGGAAACCAGGCAGCCCTTGGTACCACGCAGCTTTCCCAGCACACCCAGGGTGAGCGAGCAGGGTGTGGGGCATGGAAGTTGCTGCTTCTTGCTGGTGATCCCAGATGCCACCCTGGGGTTTTGAGGGAGCAATGGAGGGGGAAAGCACCATCGGAGAGGGATTGGGAAGAGGGAGCTGCAGGCACAGCTCAGTGTTGGGGTGCAGAAGGTTCAGGAATGGAATCCAGGGGCTGCAGGATGTCAGGAGCCACTCGGCTGCTGCTTGGGCTTTTGGGAGCAAAACAGGTAGGGCCAGACTCTTTCTTTTCCTCACACCTCGAGCCCTAAAGACCAAGTGACAATAGCAGTGATTGGAAATTGTCCCTTTGGCTGGAAAAATATAAATCACAAGATCTCTCTCTTCCCTGCGTCCAGAGGCACCAAAAGCAGCATGAGGACATCCTTCCCACAGCAGCTCTGCTACGTGAGCATCCCTCAGGCCCTGGGGGAACCCAGACACACAGAGGCAGCCACAAAAATGAGGCAGATATTTGGGGTTTCTGTTAAGCACGACCAGTAAGAAAAGTCGAGCTTGGGTTTGACTGGATTTGGGAGATGAAGTTTCAGGGCAGCTCCATGGTTTTATTTAAAGCAGCTCAACCATAACCTCATCCCACGAGGGAAATGCAGAAATTCAAGGTGCCTCTTGTGCAATAGATGCTGCTCCCTACTCAGGCAGGTCTGGGATAGTGCTCAGAGTTTTGCTGCATCCCTGTCCAGCCTAAAGGAGAGACCACACACAAAACGTTTTTGGGATGCCAGCAGCTGTGCACAAAGCATTTGGTTTACATTAATTATGTCTGGACAAAAAAAAATAAAAGGGGGAGAGAAGGAGAGCAAGCGAGTGGAGAAGACAGGAGGGATGCAGGGAGGCTTCTGCATCGTCCTGATAAGATCTGCTCTGATCCCACATGCCGGTCACAGGTCGGGTGTCTTAACACCTCCCGCCACCCAGAGCAGCCCCGCATGGCCCCTGTGAACACCTCAGGGAATGCCAGGCACAAAGAGAGCCCTTGACACTCTCTAAGACCCCATGGGACCCTGTCCCCTGAGCTTTGCTCCCTGTTCTGCTTCCTTCTTTCTCCTTCTCTGGGCAGAAATGTCCCCAAGAAAGACCAAGCAAGGCACAGCAAACGCTGCTGCTGGCAGTAACCGGGGTGGGGAGCAGCACATGAGAGGGAGAGAGGTGGATGGTGAGAAGAGTGCCTAAAAACAGGAAAATCCCCTTTGTTCCGCAGCTGTGCAGAAACCCCAGCAGAGGCTGAACAAAGCCCTTCCCCACCTCCTCCCAGGGAGTGCTGAGAGTGGGGCCTCTGCAGGGTCAGGAACTGCCACCCCACAGGGATGGACACCCTGTACCAGCACAGACCTGTGGCCCCCCTGTCCCCTCCCCAAGGACAAAGGAGCCTGGTGAGGTGCAGGCTGAGCCTGCCTTGCCTCGGGCTTGAGCAGCCAGCAGCAAGGCTGGATTGATCCAATCCCCACAGAGGAAAACCCACCATGAAGAGCCCATGGTGCTGCTCGTTGTGGGAGAGGAGAAATTCTGCATCACCCCACCAGCCCAGCCCCAGGCTCAGCAGCACAGAGGCACATCCAGCCCCGAGCTCCCAGCAGAGGACACCTGCCTGCAGGGGCTGGGCAGAGGGCCCACAAGAAGCTGCCTGTGACCTCCAGCAGCTGCACCCCTGCCATGCCCTGCACATCTCCACGCCACACATCCCCATCCCACCCAGCCTCCCTGGGCTCTGTGTGCCCACGGGCACGCCGGCAGTCCCTGAGCACGGACCTTGCTGTGCCAGGAGCTGCACAAATCCTAAATACACTCCCATCCCCCAGGGGCCGGCAGCCACCCAGCCAGGTCCTGCTGCAAAACAACTGATGTCAGGTGGCAGCACTGCCCGACACAGGCAGCTGGAAGAGCTGTGCTGCCATCCCAGCTCCGGTCAAGCCCCTCACTGGCAGCAGCTGCCCCCTCCCAAAATCCGCTGCTCTCCGGGGCAGCCTCGCTGCTCAATGAACTTTGGCGTTGCAGCAGCAGCAGCGTCTCAGGGGGCCCAGCCTGCGCACGCCAGAAGCTGGACTGACCCATGTCAGAGGTGATTAATTTATCAGGCTTTTGGCACCCACCGCTCCCCGCCAGAAAAACAATATCCCAAATTCCAGGCCCTCCCGCCCAGCAGATGTGTCTGCGGCCAGGGCGGCCGTTCCAGCCCGGCGCGCAGGAGCCGCTGCGGGGATGCAGCGCCCGAGGCTCCCGTGGTGCCGGCTCCTTCCCCATCCCCGCTGGGAATCCACGGGAGAGCCTCCTCCGGGAGCCAAACCCAGGGGGTTTGTGCTGGGCTGCCACCCCGCTGGGTCCAGCCTCTCAGCCTGTGGAGGTGGCCGTGCCACCAGGCCACTGAGGAGGACGAGGATGGGCGCTCAGTGATGATGGGGTGTCACCTCACCGAGCCCTCCATCCCAAGGATGAGCAGCACCATCGTGTCACAGCACTCAGCAGCCCTCGGAGCTGCCCGGCTTCGGGAGTGTGTCTGGGTTTGAACCAAGCAAGCACTGATTCAGGCCTAATTAAATTAGCATTAATCTGTTATCATCAGGAAAACATGCCGGGCCTTGAAGGGACAGATTAACGGAGTTGTTGTCGTTAGTGGAGAGGGTCAGAGGACGGGGATGGGGCACAGCATCGCTGCGGGTGCTTGTTGAGCCCTGAACTCTCCGTCCCTGCCTCTATCGGGGGTTTAAAGCAGGAAATCGAGGGCAGTGATATCATTCAGAGGCTGCAGAGCACTTGGATGTCAGGCAGCCGAGAAACGGGAGATTTTTCATTCTCTCCCCCCACTCCGCTGCCTCCCCCTGGGTTTCCGAGGAGGGATGGGAGCCCCTTTGGAGCACAGGAGCAGCCAGTCCCTCTGCCTCCCAGCACTGGCCATGGGGAGACCTGCTCCTGGCCCAGCTCTGAGCTCGCCCTGACGTCAGGGTGAGGGGTAGAGAGAGGGGGGACACGGGCAAACAGCCTATTATTTATCCCCAAAAGGTCACCGAGCACCTTGGAAGGGGCTGGAGCTGGATCCCCACGGCCCGGAGGGGAGCCAGCGTCTCCTCAAACGAGAGGTTTCACAATTCATCTCATTTGCTCGCTGTGCCATTTTCATCACGGTAGTTCGACTTATGCAATTACACAAAAAACATCTAATGAAATCTCGGTGACACAAAACATGAACGTTTATATTGGCCTCCCCGTGCCGCGGAGTTGATCTTGGCCGGGCCGTCCAGACAGACATTCTGCATTCTTCAGAGATTAAGCACTGAAACGCTCCGGAGAAACCCAGCTGCCCGCTCCCCCTGCAGCCGCGCCGCTAATTCCAACCACATGCTCGCCGGCCGGGAAGGGGGAACGCGTCCCTTACACACACACGGGCACCACCCGGACCCGGCCCGGCCCCCCGGGCACCCCCCGAGCGCATCCCAGCCGCGAGCACTCGTGGATGCCCCTAAATGAAGAGCGCGGCGGGGCCGAGAGCTTGGCAGGGAGCGGGTAGAAATAAGGTCCTGCAGGGGGATTGCTGTGGAAATAAGGGAATGGGTAATCTGGAGTCGGGAGCCCGACCCTGCTCCAGGTGTGGCACTGGGTTGTCGACCTGGCAGATCAGGCTCCAGAAGAAATCCACGAGCCTGAGAGGCTCTGGGCAATGGAACCCTCATCATCTTGGTTTGGTTCCCACCTCCCCACTCTAAGAATTCTTCTGCCTCCCATTAAAATTAAGCTGATCTTTAAAATAAAGGAAGAGGGGAGGATGAGGCGTGGGGGGCAGAGAGTTTGTCCTCAACAGCGCACGGAGAGCTGGGCGAGGAGTGACAGCCCTTGGGGTGGGGACAAGGGGAGCAGATGCCCCATGCTGATATCTCCCACATCACCCCTCAGGTGTGAGCGAGCCCCGAGCTGCCCCAGAGCCACAGCCAGGTGCCACCGGCTGATGCTGCTTGTGGGTGGCCACGGCACTGATGAGCAGAGCCACCTTGCTGTCACCAGCCAGCACAAATCCCTGCTCCCACCATGGCCCTTCCTGTGCTGTCAGGCTCAGGGCAGTGATTCCACTGCAAATCCCATCTCCGTGCCCGCTGCATCCTGAGGAATGCAGCTCATCCGTGGACAGGCTGTCCAGAAAGGCACCTGTCACACCAGGTGACAGCACCAGAGCAAAAGCCACTGCAGCACTGCTTGCTGTGCTCCAAACCCCATGCAAGCCCTCACTGCTACCCCAGGACAAAGCAGAGCAGATCCCAGCTGGCGCCAGCTCACACCACCAGCGATTTCTCCAGATATTGGTGGGCTCAGGGACAGGGACCAGCACTGGCTCATTCAGACGCGGCCACCAGACCCCTGCCCCACACCACTGACCACAGCTGGAGCTCTTGGAAAACCCCAAACTGTCCCTTTTACGAGAACAGAGGGTCTGAAGCTCAAAACCCACCATCCCCAGTCCCTCGAGCGGTGCCCTCGGTTTAAGGGCAGAACTTTTTGACATCCTACAAACCATCAGCAAAACAAGATGTCAGGGCTGAAACTGCTGCTGGCACCGATCCTGCCGCGGTGTGGGAGGGATCCAGGAATAACAAGGGGGGGGGTCAGTGAGCAGCAGCCCCCTCCCTTGGGCTGCAGCCGGGGCTCCAGCCCCGCGGGCGCAGCGGCCGCCTGCCCACACGGGATATCTGCGGAGGCTCCGGCTTTATCGCCCTGCACGGGAGGAGGAGGAAAGACTGGAGGGGGCGGGGGGGAAGAGGGAGAGGAAAAATAGCCCCTTATTCCACTTTCATCAAGGAAGCATCCAGCCGTCCAAAAAATTTAATGTCATATTTTAGCAAGAAAAACAGCTGTTGTGGTACTTTAAGGCCCAGCATATTTTGGCCAGAGCTGCATGTTGTGGATATTGGCTGAGTCAAGGTTAGCTGTTAAAAGGCAGAAATTCTAGACCCCTATGAAGAAACATCGCGTTCCTCTATATTCAGATAATATTTGCTTCCAAGCCTGTTTTGTTTTGTTTTCTTCTCCCTCCTGGAGCGAGGCCTGGCTCCAGGGCTGTGGCTGCCCTTGGCATCGCTGCTCCCTGGGCAGGACAGAGCAGTTTGGGGGCGATGGGAAAAGCAGGGGAGGCTCTGCCTGGCACCTCCGCCTCGAGCTTCACCCTCTGATTGTCAGCCCTGCCAGGCTTTGTTTGAGCCATGCCCAGTGCACAGGGGCAGAGAGAGGGACAGGAGCTGGCATGGGAGGTGGTGGGTCCATCCCAGCAGCACAGGGCAGTGGCAGGGGGTCAGCCACGTCCCCACAGTGCCACAGCAAGGATGGGGACACAGGAGATGCCACAGGTCTCACGGCACAGCAGCCACAGGCCTCTCACCGCTCAGCTTGAGTCAAACTTTCATTCCTCCCATGGGGGAAAGATGCCAACAAATCCATGGCAGGAAAAGGGGGAGCAAGATCTCCTGCCATCCATCCCCTGCTCCCCAGGAGGGGCAGCTCCAGCTTGGGTAAGGTGCCCATATTAACCCCACAAAAATTTAGTGCAATTTTAACACGATGTTTTGCAGCTTTATCTTTTATTTATAGCTTTGTTGTGTCAGAGCAAATCTATTTTTAAGTTGCCGCCCATTCAAACACCTGTATCCAGTGCTGGCCCCCAAACTGGCCACGCCCAGGCTGTCAGGGGACAGGCCTGTCCCCACCAAAGGTCTTTGTGAGACAGCTCCTTCCAGCTCCCACCTGTGCTGTGAGAGCAAACAGAGCTCCTGGGGTGAGAAACGTGGGGCAGGGGTGCATTTTTACTGGAAACGAAACCCCAAAACCCAAAAAGAGACCATGGAGCCCCAGCCCCGTGCGAGCACTGTGCCACCCAGGCTGGACGTGACTCATCTTCTCGTAAAGCTGGTTTGCTAAGGGAGAAAGAAAAGCCTTTGCCCCGAAACAATTCCTCCGTGCCTGCCAAGCTCAGCAGGAGCAATCCACGCTGTCTCTGCTTCCCTGGAGAAGCTTCACCCGCTGCGGTGCCACCTTCAGAGCCGGACCCTCATCCCCCTGCAGCTCCAGGGTTTTCCCCTCCACTCCCTGCCCTGCACCATGCCAAACCCTCTCCACAGAGCCACCAAACGCAGCCCCACATGGATCACTCAAGCCAGACGCTTGGAGAGGGAAGGCTGCGGGTGAAAAAAAAAGAGGGGAGAAAAAAAAAAAGGATTTAAAAAAAAAAAAAGTTTAAAAAAAAAAAAAGTCCAAGGTGGAACCGCAATGTTTATAAAATGGGTCACTGAATTATACATAAAAATATTTTCCTTGTGGATGCAATTACTTCCTGGACTTGTTATTCCACAGATGCTTAAGTTCGCCTCAAGCAGCTCCAATAAATGCTTTACAGTCTGCAAGATCAACAGTAGCAGCGCTGGAGCGGATTGAGCAGCGCTGGTTCAAATTTGTCAGAAAACCACACAGTGTTTTCATGCGCACGTTTTAGAAACCCAAACAAAACCATTCCCGACCGTCGTGCTCCCTTTCCTTACGCTCTTTAATGGCTTTCACATGAGCTCCTCCAGACACGGGCACACCCAAAAGCTCCAGGGAGCTCCCGTGAGGGGACAGGGACCGAGCAAGGGGTGACACCTCCCATCCCTGCTCGCGTATTTTCGCATCCCATCCTCCTGCAAGGTCTGGCTCACCCGTTAGGGACCCGGCGGGCAGCGGGATGTGCAAGGGGCTTAGGAGGCTTTCCCAAGGGAAATGAATTTCGGGAGCACGGGGTCAGCCCTACCTGCCGCGGCGGGTGACCGGGAGTTCAGGGGCTGCAGGGGACACGCGGCCTGTGGGGTTTAAAAGGGCAGGGACAACGTCCCCGAGGAGCCACAGCAAAGCTGGTGGGAAGGGAAAGGAGCTCCGTGGCATGGGCACAGGCACAGGCTGGCTCTGAGTTAACCCCCATGGCAAGGACACGTTTTTGGGGGATTTTCTCCTCTATCCAGTCACAAAATTGAAATAAACTCAAAGTCTTGAAAACGCCTGAAGATTTTTTAACGCGTATAGAACTTGCCCAAAGGCCCCTGAGTAAAATCCTGACACACCTGGTGCGCCTCGAGCTTCCAAAACCTCCAATCCACTTTGGTTTAATTGAAGATATTCAGTGTCACTTTCGGTGAAATCAAATAGGAAAGCAGTTGAGGGCCGGGGACATCCCAGGATCATGGGACCAGGGCACTGTTAAGCCATTAAAATAATGTAATATCTGCCCAGAAATCCTCAAGAGTCACTGCAGGACTAACAGGTGGCTCTAACAAGATTATCCAATTTACAGATCAGCAGTGGGACAGAAATGTGCTTTCAGGTCTCTGCTTGCACTCCAGCTTTCACCCACGAGATTTTCGGACAGCAGGATAAACAGGTTAAAAGGTGCTGTAAAAATGGGCTTATCAGAAGCTCCTGATGCTCCTGCTTCGAGGGTGCAGCTGCCTCCCACTGGCCCTTGTATGGGAATCCCAGCTCATCCTGGCCTTTTTATAGGGTACTGCAGCAGAGGGAGGGAGAAGGCAGCACCAGGTCTGCCCAGAGTCTCAAATTAGCCACAAAAACACACAAAAAATAACATTCCTGCCCTGGATCCCAGCCAGGGGATGGAGCAATTCAGGAGATGGGAATGCAGTCACCAACAAATGGGTGCAGGGTCTGTGGGTCCCAGTGCAAAACCCCAGGGAAACGTCTATGGCCAAAGGTGAGAAGAGCAGGAGCCCTGCCCCTTGCTCCTGGGCACGATCCTGAGAGGCTTTCAAATGCCAAGAGCATTTTTCTTCCCAAGGCGAAGCAGCTGGGAAACACCACACAAAAGGTGCCCCACAGCATGTGGGATTTCCCTGGGGCTGGGCCCCACCCAGCTCCAGGTCCCTAAGCCAGGTTGGAGGGGTCAGCCCCTGCCTCGAGGTGTGGTTTGGGGGCGAGGGACAGGACAGGGCAGGGACAGGACGCCCTTTAGGCATCCCACAGAGCATCCCTGGTACCCTGAGCGGACGTGCGGCAGCTCAGGTGCCCCCAACTCCCGGTGTCCCCCGAGCTGAGCTCCCTGCGGGCTCGCCCTGCCCGCTGGCACGGTGCAGTCCCTCTGCCCCACGCCCTGCCACCCTCCAGCCTGCCCAGCCCTCCTGATTTTGCCATTTGGAGGCCGCTCCAATGTGTTCCTCATTAGGAGGGGCAGACAGCCCAGCGCGGAGTCTGAGCCCTGATCTCCTTTCCAGTTGGTGTCCGTCAGCAGATGTACGACAAGTGCTGGGATATTTTCGCGGGCATGTGTGGGACAGAGCCACTGGGTTTTTTTCTTTTTCCAGCCAGGGGGGATGGATAAAATGCTGTGGCTCGAGGCTGTGCCGGATGGCAGGTCCAGGGAAGGCAGCTCTGCTGTGGTTTATTTTACCAAGGGCTTTGCTGGAAGAAGTGGTGATGAAGTTAACAGCCTGCGAGCCGTAATTGGCTCACATTAAAGCAAGGAAATGATATGTTTTGTTTTGCTCTTTTTTTTTTTCCCTTTTTAAATCATATTAAACAGGCAAAAACCCCACAGCAAGCCAAGGAAGGAGCAGGCAGCAGCTCTCAGGAATTTAGGGGGAAGGTTTTTTTTGTCCCAAGTGTCAAGAAATCCAGCCCTTGCCATCAAAGAAAAAGTAACTTCAACTTTAAAATACCCAGCAGAAGTGGGCAAGGGAAGGGGAAGCCCCAAAAAATCCAGGTTGGGGCATCACAACAGGCACTGCTCCAAAGCCTGGCCCAGCAGCTCCAACTGGACACAGCAAAAATAAAAAGTGTACTTAAAATTCTTCTACAAATAATTTCATTTATCCTGCCACCTCCCCATTAACATAGGGTGTCAAAAACCTTTCGGGTGCCTCTGGATGTACAGGATATTTCTTGCACTTGTTCTTAAAATTCCATTTTTAGCCCCTGCGGCTGCATCCTGGCAGTGGCAGGATCGTTGTCCCAAGGTCACAGGTCACCATCAGCCTCTCAAGCGTGCCCCGGAGCCATCCCTGCAGAGATTCCATGGATGTGCAGCCCTGTGCTCACCAAGGTTTCACCCATCCCCGTAAACACCCAGCACCCAAACCCCACCCTGGCTCAGCACCAGGGCACTGAGAGCCATCAGGGCTCATCCCAGCTGGGAGCAGCCACATCCCAGCTCATCCTGCCCAGCTCTGGGTTTTGGGGAATATCCAGAAGCGCAGCATCCCTGGGGACACCCAGCCCTGTGACCCTGACCACAGCATTCAGGCAAGGCAGGACACATCCAAGGGGTGCAAGGACATCCCGGGGTCCCTCCCTCTCTCGGGAGCCATCACAGCCCTGGGGACAGCCAGGCTCCAGGAGAGTGTCCCACCCTGACACTGCTCACACCCCAAGCTGTCAGACACAGCAAGTCACAAAGCCACTACACTGGAAAAGCTGGAAACCCACGACCTTTCCCCACATCTCCTTTCTACCCACTGTCCCAGTTTCACTCGTGCCCACAGCCACTGTGGAATTTGCAGGTCACAAGATTTGGCATGACCTCAAAAAAAGCCCCACAAGCAGCTTAAAATATCCCACTTCTGGTACATCCCAGCCCCCCCAGCTGAGGGGCACACACACATCTTCCAGCTTATCCCAGCTCCTGGATTAGCCAGGAAGCAGGTTGGAAGCAGGACACCAAAACCCCTCACTCCAAGATTTCCTTCCATTTGCATGGCAACAAGGAAAACCCCCTCCAAAACCAACCATTTTCCAACTTATAAACAACAAAAATCCCCAAATACCCTCGATGGGAAATTCTAGTTTTGTTTGGAAATGTCATTTCCAAACGGCACATGAGAAATCACACTCGGAGCCAGCCTTGCTGACAGGCAAATATTTATCCCCACAGAATTTCCACATAAACCCATCGCTTTTGTCAGTAGCTCTGGACACTGGGAGCAGGGCAGGGGAAGGGAAGCCAGGAGGCACCGGGAGCAGCAGCCCTGCCCAGCAGGTCGCAGCCACAGCGAGCCCCTCTCAGATCACTGCAAACACATCGAGGCTCCTCCAGCCTCATTCCGAGGCGAGATGCAGCATTTTCCAACGCATCCACAGCAAGGATTTAATACCTTTTCAAAACTGGTTGCACCTTTTTTCCAACACACGAAGCCCATGCCAGCCTCTGCTCCCAAAGCCTGCAGCACTCCATCACTCAGCTCTATGTCGGAGCGGGGAGGATCCCATCCCACACACATTTCTCAGTCTATCAGGCAGAGTTATTCCTCTGCTCTGTGTTTGGGTACTTACAAAGCCATTACCATCCCTCGCATGCACATCCATCATCGGGCCTTCAAACTCCAGAAAGCCCCAAAAAACTATTTTCCACTCACCACGCAGCCTGCCAGGCTCTGTTCTCCTACTCTGCGTTCCTTCATCCATCGAAAGACGTTTCAGCAAGTTCGGAGTCCAACAAAATAAACAGATGGCAGCCTGAAAGGTGGTGATTTTCTCCTCTGAAGGGGGGAGTGGGGTGAGGGATACGGCCAGGGAAGAGCTGGGCTCTGTCTGCCTGGTTGGAAAAGCTAACCTGGGCTCCAGGTGCCGATGCCCATGGGGAGCTGGGGGTGCAGAGTTATTTTGCAAAGCCATGGGGGTTTGGAAAGCTGTGGGGGGAGTCCCCCAGCTGAACCAGCACCACAACTCAGGATGCGTCCAGTGCAGTGCCAGCCCTCACCTTCCCTCCACGTGTCCCCAGCAGCCACCTCCTGCACGGCTCTGGAAACCCAGCCCACGCTGATTTGCAAGGAAATATTTCATCATGGTACCTCCACACCACCCACGGACCACGCTCCCCAGGATCACCCACTAAGCAGCACCCTGCTGCAAAACCCCAGCTCTGCTCCAGCCTCAGGATGCGGGGGATGCAGAGAGAACCACCCCTGCCCCAGCCCAGGGCAAACCAGCCCCAGGGCTGCCCCAACCCAGCACAGACACCGGGCGTTCTTCCATCCTGACCCAGCACTCACCAGCCCAGACTCACGGCAAGATTTATGAAGGGATGTGGCCAGATGAGTGATAGAGATGGATAGCCCTGAGGAGTGACTGATTTCTCCCTTACAAGGGGGATAGAAATTAATTTATGGATCGGGTTAGTTGAGTTGCCAAGTGGCTTTGATGCTGGCTCTCCTTTTGCATATGTTCATGATCTATCTCCCAGCTGTCGGGGGGGAGGAAGGTCCTGGGGAGCCGGAGCAATGCATCACTCGGCCGAGGCAGCCAACAGCTCTCAACAAAAGCAGATTGCCCTTTAATCAGCCAGGGGTTGCTCTGCTGCTTTCCCAACGTGGGCACCTCATCCCTCCCCAGCTCACCCCGGAGCTGTTGTTTGCTGCAGACGTGCGGGAGCCACTTCCATGTGACCATGGCCAAGCACAGCCCACCAGGGACAACGCTGCCACTGAGGCTGCTTGCACCTTACCCACCCCTTCTGCCTTGTGGAAGGACCCACAGCAAGTCAGGGAGATCTGGAGCAAGGTGCTGGATCCTTTATTCCTTACCAAAAACGCACTTTTAGGAAAAAAAACCCAAAGCTCAGAGCGAGGACGTGGTGCAAGGACCTGTTCCACCACACCCGAGGCACCCCCTTCCCTCAGGGGACACCCAGGGACAGAGCTGCCCGGGGTCAGCCCCGAGCCAAGAGCAGCACAAACAGCAGCTCCCCCCGAGCCTGCCGGTGTTACAGGTGCTTGGAGGGTTTTCAAGACACAAAGTAATTTCCTGCTTGAAGCAGTTGACAAATCTGCACAGAAACTGGAGAACCCTCCGTGTTTCAGGGAGATCTGACAGCTCCAGCTCAGGGCTCCTCTCCGATGGGCTTTTTCCCCCTGAATATAACAGAGGGAGGTTGGGATGAGCACTTCCCTCTGCCCCGTGTCCAAGTGGCTTCAGGTTTAGGCACAGGAATTGTGTCCTGTGATAAGTGTGATTGTTGGAGCATCAGGAGTTGGACTGGATGATCCTCGTGGGTCCTCCCAGCTCATTCTATGGTTCTGATTCCGAGCGCATGCAGTGCACTCCACGTGCTGAGGAGGTGACCCAGCCCAAAGCAGGTTCCCATTCCCATCCCAAGGAACACTGGAGACACCCCCAGCCTTCACTGCTTCCTTCCAAAAACCTCCCACAAACAGGGCAGTTTGGGGAAAAGCCACAATAATCGAATTGTCACATAAACCGAGCAAAACCACCCATCACACATTCATGGGCGTGATGGCTCTTCCGTTAAACATCGTTTTGGAGCCAGAAACGTGAGAGTTAAATCACCCACACCCAGCACTGCCACCCATTCCTCACACCCCAGCAGGACACAGCATCTCCCACAACTTCCCCTTTAGCCTCCACACACAGGAAGCCCCCAGCCCTTTATCTTTGAGAGATTCAAACATCCAGAGGGAGGATGCACAGAACAACGGATCCATCAACACGTGTGGGCACCTCTCTCCCACCCACCCTGAGCACAGCGGTTTCACATCTCTGCTCTAAATCACTCCCAGCAGGGCCCAAAACCCACCACACAAACCTCTCTGAGAGCTGCTGGGACCCTACACAGTCCCCCAAAAGCAGCAGCCACGCAGCTCCACGATGGAGAGGCCCAGGGATAAGAACCAGCAAGCCCACTGCTTCCTCCTTGCTGACATCCACAGCAAAAACAAGGATCAGAGAGGAAAAACAGAAAAGCCCTGACCTTGCAGCCACGTTCCCCAGCAAGCACCTTCATCCTCCCCACCTGCAGCCTTTTACACCCAGCTGAGCCCCAGAGCATCATCCTGCAGCCCTCACCCCCTCTGCTACAGCACCCACCTTTGAGGGTCCCTTTTTAAATGCCTCATCAGGCTAAAAAGCAGCTGCTTGGGGTGGAACAGGGCAAATACTGCATTGCAGAGGCTCACTGTACCTGGGTTTGGGGAAAAAGCTGAGGCCTGGAGGGGCAGGTTGGATACAGAACTACTTTCTCAATGAATGGAAATTCAAATTCCATAGGGAATTTAAAGAGGAAGGATGCTGCAAATCTGTGTAGTGGAAGGCAGCCCAAATTCATGGAGCAAAGGGCAAGCAAAGGGAGGAAACTGGTGGTGTCTGCTGATGGAGGGGACCAGCTCCAGGTCTGTTGTCACCTCCCTGCTCACACCAACACGGAGCTGGAAATTTTTTGGATGAGCTGGCCTGCCCACCCCTCTGTCCCCCCAGTCCATGACCTTTTTTCCTGTGGGGAAATCAGAGCCCCGAGTGCCTGAGTCAGCTGTAAATCCCCCACAGGATCAGACAGTAAAGGCAGCTCTTGGTGGCTGCAGAAGGGGAACCAGTTTGCAGGGAGGGAAGACACAGCAGCTCCTGAGGGGTTCCTGCAGCTCCCACGCAGGCTTGGGGGTGCAGAAACCATCCATGTGTTCCAAAAAGCACCAGGGGCCAAGGGGAATGATGGAAACAAGAGGAGCACCACAGTAGTTCGGGGAAATAGACCTTTTGCTCATTAAATCCAAGTGGCTTTGGGTTCAGAGCTAGCAAGGCCCAAACTAAGCCCTTTCCTACAGCATGAGCTTGGGCCTGCAGCTGTCCCAGCACAACGCTGTGGGGCTGGGGGGGTCAGGGTGAGGGGGAAAATGCACCCATGGGTCCCCCCCAAGGTGGTAGAGATGCTGCCCTCCCCTTTTCCATCCTCATCACCGCCCTTCATCCCTGTCCCTGGCTCCTTGTGCCCACTCCATGTTCACCTCCCTCTGCTTTCCTCTCCTTCCTCTTCCCAGCCTCTGTTCTATGCTGGAAACCCTTCCCCAGGGTGGCTCTGGAGGCTCCCACAGACGGAATTTTCCCTTGTAAATAGAGGCAGCACTGGGCCAGTCTGACTGGTACCAGTTCCTCAACGGGAGAGACGCGGCCTTAGCAAAGGGACGTTGCTGCTGGTGACCACAGCTCTGTGCGGACCATGCCTGCAAGTGTCACCGAGCGGGAGGGTTTGGTGTCCATCTGGGCAGGGTGAAGGCTGCAGGACACCACCGTCACTGTCACCCCGTGGCTCTCCTCCTGCTGGTTTTCCGGCCCCCCCAGTTTCCTGCCGCGGGGCAGCCGGGCGCGAGCCCGCGAGGCACAGATTTCTCTGATTAGGCAAGGCCAGGCAGCCTCTCCCCTTTCGCTTTCAGCTGCCTCTTCCTCCCCTTCCCCTGGGCAGCCCCAGCCTCCGCCCCGAGTGTGGCAGCAGCGGCACCACCAGCACTGCAGCCACGCACGGCCACGGAGCCACGCACGGCCATGGAGAGCAGCGACCGCGAGCCCCTCGTGAGGAAAACGAGCTCCTCGTACCACACCTTCCCCGAGAGCACTGCCAGGAGGCTCGACAGGGAGTACCTGAGGTAAAGACCAGGCCGGGGCCACAGGGTGGGCAGAGGTCGGGCTGTGCCCCCCCATGCTGAGGGCAGTGGGCTGGGGGGAGCTGGGGGAAGAGCTGTTCCCTATTCCTGCCATTCCTGAGTTGCCTTGAGATAGAACCTCATGCTATCCACATCCCCAGTGGCGTGGGGTGCTGGAGGAGCCCTCTTGGAAGAGCACTGGGTTTGTGTGACTCCCAGGAGGGCATCAGGTGCTGCTGGGGGGCACGGGGGCTTTGAAAAGAACCTTTTCCTTCCTCTGCTGGGATGAACCGGCTGCCGCTGGGTCCGTGGTGCCACCCAGCTCCAGCTTCTGCTTTTCTGGCTTTGTTGAACCCCCCTGAAAACTGCCTGGCACAGAGGGAAGCACCGGTGGAGCAGGAGCTCAGAGAAACCCAACAGCCTGAGGCTGTGCAGGGCCATTCCCCACGCAAATCCCTCCGTGGGTGTCACCAGAGCCTCGGCAAAGGCTGCGGGAAGCAGAGTTTAAGCTTCTGCTGGCACCCAAGACGTCCTTGTCTCTCCCTCAGGAGCCTCCACAACAAGCGGCTCTACCTGGCCGTGTTTGCCGCTGTCCTGGGCAACTTCAGCTTCGGCTTCGCCCTGGTTTATCCCTCCCCCGTCATCCCTGCCCTGGAGGCTCAAACCAACCCTGCGCTGCGGCTGGACCAGCACACAGCACCCTGGTTCGGGGTAAGGAGCGGGGTTATCCCTGCCAGGGCTGGGGCAGAACCGGGGGATGCTCGGGGGGATGCCAGGCTCACCCAGCGCCCTGGTTCGGGGTAAGGAGCTGGGGACCAGGGTGGAGGCAGAGCCGGGGGATGCTCGGGGGGATGCCAGGCTCGCACAGCGCCCTGGTTCGGGGTAAGGAGCTGGGGACCAGGATGGAGGCAGAGCCGGGGGATGCTCGGGGGGATGCCAGGCTCACGCAGCCCCTCTCCATGCCCCGCAGTCGGTGTTCACGCTGGGAGCGGCGGCGGGCGGGCTCAGCACGATGCTGCTCAACGACTGCCTGGGCCGCAAGCTGAGCATCATGTTCTCGGCCCTGCCCTCGGCGCTGGGGTACGCGCTGCTGGCCGGAGCGCAGGGCCTCTGGATGCTGCTGCTGGGCCGGCTGCTGACGGGCTACGCCGGCGGAGTGACCTCCGCCTCCATCCCGGTAATGCGCCAGGGGAACGCAGGGCAGGAGGGGCCGTGGTGCCGTGGATGAGCTGGGGCACCCCGCTGCTTTTTGGAGGCATCAGCAGAGCCCCAGGGCTGCGCCTGGGCGAGCGGGGATGGGGAGGATGCAGCAGGTCAGCAGCCAGGGATGGGGAGGATGCACCCATTCTGCAGCCCTGGCATGGCCGGCAGGAGCTGAGCCCGTTGGTGCTGGACTTCCTCGCCTGCAGGAAAGACAAGGCAGGTCCTCAGGCCCTGCTCCTCCCAGCAGTTATTTCCTCCCAAACACCACCCTCGTGTTTCACACGGAGGGGAAGGCAGGAGTTGAGTAACACCAGGGGCACCTCTTTCCAGTAACGGAGCCGCTGGAGCACTTCTCCCGCCCCGGGGGGAGGGAGGGAAGTGGCGGTGCCGGCCAGGCTGTCCTCTCCTCTGGCCCCATGCAGCCCGACCCATCAGCTCCCCACCCTGAGACGCAATTCCCCGGCAGTTTGGGTTTCCCCTGGTCACAGGGATGACCGCGAGGTGACAGAGAGCAGGGTGGGGGGGGTGACGAGGGGATGTTGCGGCTCTGTGAAGCGTCTGTTGTCCCTGTCCAGGTTTACATCTCGGAGATCTCCCACCCGGGGGTCAGGGGGATGCTGGGTGCCTGTCCCCAGATCATGGCAGTGCTGGGCTCCCTCGTCCTGTACGCGCTGGGCAAGTACCTCCGTGGTGTCTCCGTGTGCAGGGCAAGGCTGCGGGGAGGGGGAATTCAAATAAACAATCTTCTCGGCACGCCGAGGGCTCGCTCCCCTCGTCCCCACCACCACAGCTGTGCTGAGGGGGCCGGACAGGGTCCTTCACGCCCCTTGCCCTGGTGTGCGTGCCCTGAAGGATGAACCCACAGCCCACACGGACCCGTGGCCATCGCTGTGCCCGCAGAGCCAGGTCCCGAGGAGGTTTTGCCAGGGCTGGAGGGCAGCACACGGTGATACTCCTGTGCACTACCCGCCAGCACATGTCCTGGTTGCTGCAGGGTCTTGCTGGATACTCCCAGATTTGCTGGAATTTCCCCGTATCATAGTGCTTGAAACGCTGCTTTAGTAGGAGAAAAAATGGGCAATTTTAATAATAATAATAATAATTATTATTATATTATATTATAATTGTATTTTATATTATATATTATAATTTAATAATAATAATAGGTTGGGGTTTTTTTGTCCTGCTGGGTTTATTAAATTAACTCATTGGGGTGCCCGGGTGGAGGCGAGGCCAGGACACCCATTCCTGAGTGTTTCCCCCTAACTGTGCTGCTCTGGCAGGGCTGGTCCTGGACTGGCGCTGGCTGGCTGTGGCTGGGGAGGTGCCAGTGCTCGCCATGGTCCTCCTGCTCTGCTTCATGCCCAACTCGCCCCGGTTCCTGCTCTCCCAGGGGAAGGAGGACGAGGCCCTGGGCTCCCTGTGCTGGCTGCGGGGTGAGGACACAGATTACACCCGGGAGTACGAGCAGATCAAGGACAGCGTGAGGAAGCAGGTAAGGAAGCTCAGCACGGGGAGATGTAACATGAAAACTGCAAAATCCATCCTCTGGGCAACCCCTGAGCCACCCTTCTGGATGCCAGGTGCTTCCCAGAGGTGCTATCACTTTGTGTTTCTGCCTCTGTTCCCTCCAGAGCCGTCGGGTTTCCTGTGCTGAGCTCAAGGACCCCTTCCTTTACAAGCCCATCCTGATCGCGGGGGGAATGAGGTTCCTGCAGCAGCTCTCGGGGGTCACCTGCATCCTCGTGTACCTGCAGCCAATATTCAAGAAAACATCTGTCATCCTGGTGAGCCCTGGGCTCCGGGCCCTGCTCGGGCTGCCTGGGCTTCAGTGAGGGTTGCCCAATGCTCCCAGTTCCCCACGGACATAAAACCCCTTTTTTAAAGCACTTGCCCTGCAAAGTGCTGTGTGAGGATGGGGAGCAGGACAGGCCCCACTGTCTCCCTGCTCTCCTCCTCTGAGCTTCAGGCTCATCTTCTCCAGTCTCTTATTCTGAGAACAGCTCTGGCCAAGGCATCAGCCCAAGGCAGAAGCTGTAGGAACCTGTCCCTTCCCCCAGCTCAGCTTCCCCACTGGTTTTTTTGCAGAAACCAGAGTACGACGCAGCTCTGGTTGGCCTGGTACGTCTGTCCTCGGTGGCCATCGCTGCTGTGTCGATGGATAAAGCTGGGAGGAAGATTCTCCTTTTCGTATCAGGTATGGCTCTCTCCCACCCTCCTCCCAAGAGAAACTCTTATTGAAGGATTTTCAGGAGCTCTGCAAATGCGCAGGAGTGGAAACTTCAGCCATACAGGGCTCAGGAAGGAAGGCAGGGAGGTTTCTTTCCCTTGGTGCTGGTTCAGCTCCTCAGCAGGGGCATGCCCAGGAGCTTGGCATGGAGAGGATCCCTCACCCACCATTCCAACTGTGCCTCTCTCCACAGCTGGTGTCATGTTGGTCTCCAACCTCACCATGGGGCTCTACATCCGCTTCGTGCCAGCTTCTCACAACGGCACCGTGGCCAACACGAGCCTGGTGAGCTCTGCCAACCTCCCCGCTGAGCCAACAAACTACATCACCCTCATCCCCCTCCTGGCAACCATGTTCTTCATCATGGGTAGGTGCACAGAGCACAGCACTGGCCACCAGCCAGGGGAGGGTGTTTCTCATCCAAGGCAGCAAGGAGATTGGGTTTGGAGTTGGGAGCAAGGCAGATGTCCCTGGAAAAGCAAGAAAGGTGGCATCTGAAGTCACTTTGAGGACTGGGGGGGATAATGATTGCTGGGGTTGCAGGGTGGGATTGCTCAGGGCTCTTCTGCATGCCTCAGTAGCCTTCAAAGCCTGACCCCCTTCCCCTCCTCCCCTGCAGGCTATGCCATGGGCTGGGGCCCCATCACTTGGCTGCTGATGTCAGAGATCCTCCCGCTCAAAGCCCGTGGGGTGGCCTCGGGCCTCTGCGTCGTCGTGAGCTGGCTGACAGCCTTCACCCTGACCCAGTTCTTCCTCCCAGCCGTGGTGGGTACTGCCCAGGGGTGGCCAGCAGCCCCTCTTCAGCCCCTCTCTGCACCAGCTCACAGCTGTTTTCTGCCCCACTTCCCAGAACGCCTTCGGCCTCGAGGTGCCCTTCCTGTTCTTCGCTGTCATCAGTGCTGGGAACATCTTCTTCACAGGCTGCTGCGTCCCCGAAACCAAAGGCAGGTCCCTGGAGCAGATCGAGGCCTTTTTCAGGACTGGCCGGAGGTCGTTCCTGAGGTAGGAGCTGCCCTTGCCCAGGCTCGAGGGCAAAGCAAACTTGTGCTGCTGGAAGTGGAGGCTGGAGCTCTCTGTGGGAGAAGAAGGGGCAGCAATGATCATCTTGCTCTGGCTGTAGAAGTTGCCAGCTGGAACTTTACCTTCTCTTCCTGTCACCCAACACTACCTGTTGCCCTCAGTCCATGGGATGGGAGCAGGTAACGAGGGCCAAGCTGGGGACAGAGGTGTCCTGGAAGAATAAAGGTGTGGCTGTGGACAGGAGACCAGGGCTGTCTTTTGCTCAGCAGCCTGAGAGGCTGAGGGCTTGGCTGGAGCTCAGTTTACAGCTGGAGCCGTTCTGGCAAAAGCTCATCATGTAGCTGCAAGAATAAAACAGATTTGCCTCCAGCTGCAAGCCATTGCCTTGATTTGGAGAGAAGGCAGGGATGGCAGAGGCAGAGCAGGACGGTGACAAGGAGACCACAGCAGCCTGCAGCTCCCCACAGGAGTCTCAGGCACTCAAGGACCGCGAAAGAGGCAGAGCCAGACCTTTTGTATAAAAAGCTGCCACGTTTTATTGCTCTAAAAACACACATTACACTAGAAGCCGAATGAACAAGACCAAATACAGCTCACAAAGAAAACCCAGGACAAAAGGATGGGAACAGACAAACATTCAGCTGTAGTGCAAGTGATTCCCTGTAGGAAAGACACAGTGAGTACTGACAACACCTTGTGCTGGGGTGGGTCCTTCCCACCGTGGGGTCTGACCCACCCCCAAAGAGGGAGCTGGATGTGCCTCCACCTCCATCACTTTGAGACTTCAGCTGCATAGTTAGTAGCAAATCAGTCTTTCCCGTGTGTCCTGAAAGATTAAGAACTTTTATAAAGTATTTTTTAGAGCTAACCCGAGGTAAAACACGGCTGCAGGAGGTGGTTATGGCTGTGAGGAAAAAACAGCCTTGCTGAGGCCAACCTGACTCCTCCCACAAGGGCAGAAGCAGAAAGGCTGAGCTGGGAGATGATGTGCCCAAGCATTTGTCCAGGCTCCTGAAATGCACTTGGCACCTCGAGGGCTGGTGGAAATGCTGGCATCCTCCCTTTCCTGGGACGTTCAGCCTGCTGTCACAAGGAAGCAGGGGGTAAAACAACATGTTTGACCCAGCCCTCCAGATGTGCCAGCTGCCATTTTGCTCTCCTGCAGCAGGAGATGAGAAATCACCTAAGAGAAGATGTGCTTTATCACAGCATTAATTTAAAACAGCCTAGGACAGAGGGAGGGTGATGGGCCAAAACAAAAAACACAGAAAACATTCAGTATTAAACCTACCCTTTGCTGCTGAGACCCTTTTCCAGAAAGATGTTCAGCCCTGGCTGGAACACAACTTTTTCTAAGCATGGCCTGACTACAAGAGGTCTCAAGAGCCTCTGGTTTCCACTGACCTTCTGAAGATCAGGATTTCTGGCAGCCCTGTGCTCGAGCATTCTCTTTCTCACATGGCTATGGACCAGCTCTTGATATCTTCACTTCAGTGAAGCCCTTCCCTGAAGACAGTGGATGTTTTTTCCTGAGGAAAAATTGACAGAGATGAATTGAGCTTCCCAGGGCTCAGCCTAAGGAGGAAATGCCCCACTAGGAAATGAGGTTGGACTCTTCAGCTCCTGCGAGGACCTCAGTGGAGAAGCATTTTCTGAGTGACCTCCTTGCTTCAGCATAGAAAGTCCGAGGGCTTTTGCTTACAGACTGCTTACAACGTTTGCAGTCTGAGAAATCACAGTGGCTCTTTCCAGAGGTAGAATGGTCTCTTTATTCACTGCACACACAGAGAATCAGCGGGTGTTACAGAAGCAGCTCCTGCACGGAGCAGCGAGCCCTGCTCTGCTCCTCACGCCCTGGGCAGCACCAGGGGCCAGGGAGCTGCCACACGCGAGTGGCACAGGCGTGGGAGAGTGGCACAGTGCACAAATGCTGCCCTGGTGACTGCTGTGACAGGCCACTGCTCCCCAGGGGTCCTTGCACCCTTGGTGCCAGCCACTCGCCGTCCTCAGCGCATCGCCCACCCCCGAGCTCTCCCATCGCCTCCTTTCCAAGGCCTGGCGAGCAGAACCTCTCCCACAGAGCCCCTGTGGATCAGCCATCCAGCCTGGATGCCCTCAGCAGGGGTTGGGTCGAGCCTGTGAAACCTCCAGAGCAGGGTTTGAACTTTGTTTGTCCTTGCACAGCTCCACGCACCCCGAGGGTGCCTCTAAACACAACTAACAACCACCACGCACTGGCATTTAACTACTGGGGTGCTACTACTCTAAAGCTCCTTCCCACCTCCACCAAGCAGGCCCACATGGAGCTGAGGCCATCCACTGACTGTCACTGCAGCTCTTAAAAGCCACGGGTGCTGTCACCAAGCCCGTCTGCAGTGCTGGCAGCACCCGGCTTGGTTCCAGCTGCACGAGACAGACAAAATTCCCCAGGGTTCCCACTCCAGACAGGCCCCTGTAGGAGTAACCACGCTTGGAGCACGGATCTGAGACACCTCCAGCTGTGGCAGGCACAGGGACACTTCAAGCACCGTGGCCAAGGGCTCCAGCTCAGCTCTTTCAGAGGAGCCCCTGAGGCCCATTTTCAGCTCAGGGCTGAGCTTTGCCACCCGCTCACGGTGGCAGATCGATGCAGATTGCTCCCTTGCCTCAGCCCCAGGGTCAGGCCCTGCTGCCACAAAACACTCTGTGACAGCACTGCTGGC
The DNA here is from genome assembly GCA_013398015.1 of Oreocharis arfaki. Classification (NCBI taxonomy): domain Eukaryota; kingdom Metazoa; phylum Chordata; class Aves; order Passeriformes; family Paramythiidae; genus Oreocharis; species Oreocharis arfaki. Next base: position 73,594 of record VZRR01004309.1, read on the forward strand.
ATCTCAGGGACTTCACCTCAGTGCCCAGGGAACAGAGCAGACCCTGCCCATGCCAAGGAGCCCTGGAGGTGGCCTGGAGCAGCAGCCACCTGCTCCAGCCCCAGGGACCACGGCAGGAGGACAGCCAGATGGAGCCAGCGAGAGTCCCACCAGTTCAGTGCTTGCTCAGAACCCCCTGCAGAAGTCTCACTCCTTCACCCCTGCTTTGCCTTTCGCCTCCTGTCACTAAAGCTACGGCAGAACTACTCACAGAGCAAAGCTGTCACTACCAGAGACATTTACATGCATCAGTCTGCAACATTCCTCTACTAAACACTACAGCACTCCCCACACCCCCCTGAAATCAAAGCCCATGCCCATTCCTGAGGCAGGACTCTGCCCTTGCACCACGCAGAGGTTCTTCCCACTGGAGTATCCCACATTCCTCCTGCAGCACCCATCCCTGCAGGCAGCAGGAGGCTGTGGGCCAATTGCATTCAGCACCAGGGATCAGCCCAGAGCTGGGGGCTCCAAACCAGCACAGCTTTTATGCAAAAAAGCTGCCTTTATGGAAAAAATCCAGGCTGGTGGTGCCTGCTCTGCATCCCAGATGAGGGGTGTCAGAGAAATCCCAGTTCAAAGGCCAGGGGGAAAGGGGCTTAGCACTAAAAGGGCCACATCCAGCTGCAAGGGTCTCTGGAAATCCCAACTGGTGTGAATCCTCACAGCTCCTGTGCTCCAGGGCAGAAGCAGCAGCTCACACGAGCCGGCAGCCTGAGGGAGGGCAGGGTCTAAGGAGAGTTTCCAGCATGGGCTGGTGGACAGACCCCTCTGGCAGACAGCACTCGGCCTCCAGCAGCATTTCTCAGACTACAGCACAACCCCTCTGCACCCAAGGATTCAAATGGGGACACAGAGTGCTGGTGGCTGCCCCAACCCAGCAGTTACAGCCCAGTTTTCCTCCCTTCTCTCTCCCAGGAGAGGGGGGAAACAGTTTGTCAAGCTCGTGGGCCAGAACAAGACATAGGGGTCAAAGGACAAGATGCTTTTTTGGAAGAGTCTGAGAAACACTCTGAAGGCTGAAATTGGATTTTGCAGCAGCCAGGGCTGTCCCTGGATTCAGAGACCCCTGGTGAAATGAGGCAGCCCTGTGAAGGACAGGAAACAGAGGACTCCTCTCCCCTATATCCAGAGAAAATGAGCCCCATCAAAATACTTAAATACCTAGAAATAAATTATTCCCCTTTTTCCTAATCAAAACAAAAAGCAACCATATAAAAATCAAATAAATTAAAATCCCCAGGACAAACTGTGATGAGGGATCTGGAGTCAGTGAGCAGTTTTGTACTGCGTGGTACAAAGCAAACAGAAAATACAACGTGAAAACCACTGAGAGAGCCTGGAATAATAAAGCAAAACATCCCAGCTGTCCACACTGACACGGTGCAGCCTCCTCTCTGTTCGCACGGGAAGGATGTGCCACCTTCCCATACAAAACCAGCTCAGGATTGATGCAAAAAATCACAGTCCCAAAGACAAAGGCTGCACTAGGCAAGCAAAGAGCAGGTCCCTTCACAGGGGGAGGCAGGGAGGTAACAGAGCAGAGTCCCAGGCTCACGAGGCAGGAATGCTCTTGCACATCAGTGACCCTCACACCAAAAAAAAATCCCACTTGGCTCAAGAAACAAAGCCCTTTTCAGCTGAGGTACAGCACACCTTGTTTCCCTTCTGCCCCAGCAAAAGAGCAAAGCTTAAGAGAAGTGTCCTTATTAAGACAAAGTAATTAATTCTTATAATTCAAGTAAATTGCAGGAACTGCCTGCAGCTGTATCCAGAGGAAGCAGGGATTGTGCTTTGTAGGTCCCAGGATGTGCCCAGCAGCTCTGGCAGCTCCCCTGCAGAGGTGGGTTTTATCTTTATATGGGTTTTTGCTGGAAGTCCTTTCCCATGCAGCGATGCCTCCAGTGCCTGGTCCCATAATTAAAACAGTGGAAGAAACCCAAGCTTAAGCACCAAGGGGTTTTGCAAACCCTGGTTTAGGTGCTGTGCCTGGGAAGGGCCACCCCAGAGAGTGTTCCTAATCACTGCACTGGCAGGTCTTCTGTCCCTCCTCACCCATCCAGAGGGCAGTTCCCAAAGGGGCACTCCAAAAAACAAACCCAAAAAGGCTGGGAAAGCAGCACCCAGAGAGCCAGCACCTCTGCAGCAAAATGGGAAAAAAAAAAGATTAAAAAATAGGGGCACCATGAGATATTGGGTTGAGGGCTGAGAGAGGGAGCGACGTGCTGAGGTCTGGCTGCTGGTGTGAGGAGAGGACACAGCCTGCCCCAGCCCCTGAGGTTTCCAGCTGCTGCAGCGTCCAGGGAAATCGTGGTGCAGCAGGGAGCGGAGCGGACAGAGGGAAGGGCAGAGCGGATTTCCACGTCTTCACCATCTCAGTGTCCAGGAGAGGGTACCCCGAGCTCGTGTCCTTCAGAGAGCCTGTCCCTCCAGCGTCCCTGTGAGCTTCTCTTCATCCATCTGCTTCTGCTGCTGGTGGATGCGGGCGTAGGAAATGGCATCTCCCCTGTGGAGAGAAGGGACAGCGTGGGGATGGCAGAGACATGGCCCAGTTTGGCCCTGGCTTTCCATGCCAAGGGATTCCAGGAGTGAAACCAGACTTGCTGGCCCTCTCCAACCCTCCCAAAAGCTGCTCACTGCCCCAGGGCTGGGCCCATCCACCCAACAGCTTGTTCTTTCCCCGGGATGTGCTCAGGACAACCTGGTCTGGATTCCCAAAATCAGAGCTTCAGCAACCCCCAGGACCTTCCCTCCCAGGGACCTTTCTCTCCCTCCCAGGGCTCTGAGATGATGGACATTTTTCTCTGGTCGCATTTACACCTCGGCATAGTTTGTGCAAGAGGAAAGCAGAGCCTTAGAGAGGCAGATGGGGCAAGGGCTAGGGCTCCATCTCCCCCTTCCCTGCCCTCCACGAGCAGCTGGGCCTCTCTTACTTCTTCCCAAGGGCCGACAGACCGTAGAGCACCCCGGTGGCGAAGGCGATGGCGTTGCCGAAGAGCGTGGTCAGCGTCAGGCTGAGCACGACGGGGAACACGGCCATCCTGGAAGACAGGGGCAGCCCTCAGAGCCGGGCCCCGCTCCCCACGGGACGCAGGGTGTTCTTTCCCCGGGATGTGCCCACGACCGTGCCCCCAGGAGCACCCTCACCCGCAGTAGAAAGCTGCTTTCTGCCAGGCCCGCAGCCTGTCGGCCCTCGCGGACACGGCGTTGGCGAACTCGATGAACTGGCAGCAGAAAGGGGCCTCACACAGGAACAGGACGAAGGCGTTGAGCCTCCAGAGAGAGCAAACCAGAGTTAATCCTGCTGGTTAACCACCCAGAGTGAGGGTCAGCAATGCCCCCCAGCCCCACAGAGACCAGGCATTCCGTGCTCTGTGCAGGTGAACGGAACGGTGAGGTTGGGCCCCACTGTGCTCCCCCTGCTTCTTGCTAATTTCCAAATTTCCAAGCCCTGCTGCCCCAGACTTATTTTGGACAAGGCTATCTCAGTATTTACCTAAAAACGCATTAAGAAGTAATATCAATAGAACAAACTCAACCTCTCAACCCACCTGACAGAGCAAGATCTGGCAATTCCCAGAGCACGAGGGATGTTTCCCTCCCATCCACTGCCCACGTGGGGCAGATCTGTCCCCTTCAGTGGGGTCTGGTTAACAATACCTCCCTCCCAGCAGGAAAATGAAAAGAAACCCTGCTCACATCATCCACACGCCGGCTGCGATGTTCAGGGGGTTGATGGTGACACAGTTCCAGAGACCAGCAAAGGCACAGGCTGGAAAGAAAGAGGCTTTCAGTGACCACAATGACCAACCCCATGTGCCTTTGGTCAGCACCTGTGGGCACTGCAGAGCAGCACAGGAGGGTGGACAGAAAGGTGTGGCGGCCCAAAAGGAGCCTGGAACACAGGGAAGAGCCCTCCTCTGGTATCCTTTTGCTCTGAGCGCTGTTCCAACAACATTTTCCCTTGTGTAGAGCAACATTTGCTTCCACGTGGAGTCCAGGACGTTGCACCTGGATTTTGTGTGCCAAGGAATCACTGCTTTGTCCCGGGGTGGACAAGCAGAGCCAGCAGGCTCTGAGCAGCACAGGGCAAGTTCAGCAAAAGCAGGACTTGCACACAGGCAAACAACAAACACAGCAGAGGTGAACCCAGCCTCTGGCACTCGCTGCTGGTTCTGTGCAGCTTCACCAGAGATGGGCAGAAAAGAGGCGAGTTTAGGTCTCTGCTAATACAAAAAGGAGTGAATTAAACCCAAAATAACCCCAGCACTCCTGGCTCTGTAAGTCAGGGACAGGAACCAGGCAGCAGCGACCGAGCTGAGCTGCATCCACCTCCTTGCTGCCTCATTAAACTTGCAGAGTGTTCCTGGCACCTGATATGGCCCCTTCCCTCTGTCAGTGCCAGAGCCAGCACCGGGAACTCGAGCCCAGGTGGGAGAGAAGGAGCATGGGCTGAGTAAACAACAACTGCAAAACCCCAGCTAAAATTAATTCTACATCCTTTAAAGCCTATCTTAGGGATGATGGAGAGCAGCAGAGTCCCTCTCTGAGGATGAGACCAGCCCTGGGTTGGGGATTTCGGGGGTGTGCTAAGGGGATCCCTGAGCAGAGCTGCTGTGAGCAGCCCTGACCTTCAAAAGCCTGGCACATGCTCGCAAGGTTTCTTCTAAGCAGCCACTGCTGAATCCTCAAAGTTCCTTTAAAAATAGTTATCCTTGTTTACCAGGCTGGGAAGCAGAATTGCAGGCAATGACAGGACAGATCAAAGGTCATCCCACAAGCAAATGGCCTCCTGCTCTTAGGAAACACCAAAACACGTCATTTTTGAACACTTCCTAGAACTGATTCCACAGGACCCAAAATCTTTTAGAGAATCCTGCAAGAACAAGATCAGCTAGCAGAGGGGATATGCCAGAGGCTGTGTTAATATCTGTGCTCCAAGGGCACTCCTCAGCCTCCCATCTCACAGGGACCGGTGTCAGTGTCCCCACACTGCAGGGGAAACTGAGGCACTGGGGTGGGAGGATCTGCTCGTGGTCACACTTGCAAACAGCTGGGGAGGAGCAATGAGGAGCAGGATTCCTGGGAGCTGGAAAAAGCAATGGCAAGCAGGATTCCTGGGAGCCGTGGGCAGCACAGAGAGCAGGGCACAACACAGGGAGGTTCTAATTCCCTGTGACCACCAAACCCTTGGATGCTGATGGAAGAGGAGCTCGGGGGAAGCATTTGTTGTCCCCCAGGAAAGGACACTCCTGACAACAATGCTGAGTGACTTTCTGGCACTTTACATTTAGCAGAGCAGCAAAACCTCTCAGCAAAACACAGCCAGGGCTGGGGCAGGACCCTGCCCTGCTGAGCAGCACAGCAAAGCACAGAGGCCTGAGCAGTTCCCAGCAGGTCTCCACCACACAACAAACCAAGGGAAGCAGAATGTTCTTTTCCAAGCAAGTTTTTTTTCCTAATCAAACCAACCAGGGGTTGTTTTGCCAGGGTTCTGGTTTGGTTTTGTCCTCAAACACTCCAAAACAACCCTGCAGCAGTCCTGGCTCAGCAATCACCCCGCTTGCCAGAGGACTAACGGCCCAGGAAGCAGAGCTGAGCAAGCCCCACGTCAGCAGGAAGGGAGTCAAAGGTTTGGGATCACAGGAGCACTGCCCCCAGAGCTGCTGCCAGCAGCCGCAGGGACACAGAACTCGGTGACCTTGGGTCTCCTTTGCAGAGCTGCTCATCCCACAGCAGCCTGGGACATCCTTGTCCCACCGGGGTGCGATCAGCTCCTGCCTCAGGAGCTGATCCCACCCCTGCCAAGCCAGAGGTTTCTTTTTGAAAGATTTTCTTTTCGAACAGAGGCCTCACAACAGGGTTAAAATGCAGATAATGCTCAGTGGCACGTAAGCTATGGGAGACAGACAGTTCTGCCATTTGTTTAACTGCTGTCCCATCCCCAATCCCTGAGGAAGCACAAATAACTGGGAGCTAAAATGAGGGGGGAAGGACACTCTTCCCTACAAAGGCTCTATTCATTTCCAGCAGCTGGTCACTGTCCTCAGTACAAGCCTATTTTTGCTCCTAGAGCATTTTACAAAAGCCACAGGCCCTCCTCGTCCCATTACAAACAGGAACACACGGGAGGGAAGGGACTTGGCCAAGGTCACCAAGGCAGCGTGTGCAAGAGCCAGAAGCGGATCCTGAACCTTGTCTGTCTGGTTCTTGCTCCAGCCCTTGGATTTTTCTGGCTGAAGCAAGTTGTGGCTGCAGGTGTGTGCATGTGGCAGATGTTGTCTGCTGGTCTCACCTCCACTAACGAAGTTTCTCTTCCTTTCTGAGGGAATTTTTCCTTCTGTAATAATCCAGCACCACAATCCAGTTGCTCACAGTCCTTATAAATTAGTTCTGTTCTTTCACAGCGAGCTGTGAGAACAGCAGCAAACTCCAGCCTTGCTGGTTTATTCACCACCCCTTCTCCAAACCATCCACCTTCAACAAGGTGATTCTGAACAAGCAGTATTTTGATGTTGGTGGCATGGGGCACTGGTTGTTTTTTTCCACAATGCCCTTTTTCCCTGCTTGTAAGGGGAGTTTGTGCCTCATTCTCTGCCTGATAAAGAGACAGTCAGGGCTCCAGAGTAAGCTGTCACTCCCCAGATCTTTGGCAAACCCAAGAACCTGGCTCTTCTTCCAAAAGCTTCTCCCAGACTCACCCAAATACATAAAACTCTCCTCTTCCCTGTAAAAACAAGCTACGAGTTCGCAGAGCCGCGAACAAAAGGTTGGGAAAATAACCCAAGCATAATTCAGCTGCTTTGAAACACGAAGACAGAGAGGGGAAGAAAAGAAACTTGCACTGTGAAGCCACTCAGGAGCTGCTCTAGCACGGGGCTGGCAGTGCCACCAGCGTGACCCACCCTCCATCCACGTCACCCTGAGCTCTGCACGGGACAAAACTGCAGGAAGAGCGCCCAGACTCCGGCTACAGCCACAGCCCGTGGGAAAGAGGCTGCTCCTCTGAACCCCCACCTGGGACCTGCTCCACAGACACTTCCCAGCTGGTTCTCCTGGCCGCCGGCCGGGCCAGGAGCGCGGGGGCCTCCGGCAGGGCACGGCGAGGCCGCGGCGTTTGGCCCCATGAGAGCAGCCCCACCAAATCCTGTCACACCTCCAGGATTTCAGCACCTAGGACACGAAACAGTGAGAGCAGCACATGTTTTACCAGCCCGGCCAAAAAGGGCTGTCAGGCCTGCCTGGCGATACCATGGGGTGCAAATGTCAGCTCCAAAAACACCATGGGGTTGTGCAGCCCGGTCCCAAGGTAAAAGCAGGCACGGGATGGGGCAGGGGGAGAGGGGGATCAGACACAAAGCTCCAGCTGATGGAATAAATCAGGGCTGGCTGCACTGGCTGAGAAACCCTCCTGTTTAACTTGAAGTCGTGGACCTGAAGCAGAAGAAATTCTCCATCCTGTGCTCTGCAGGAGATCAGACTAAGCGGTCATAACAGTCCCTCCCGCTTTTAAGAGCTATTAATCTCTCCACAGAATGTAGCAAAACAGCACTCCAGGACAGGCTGATTTCTGGCAAAGTTGCTGAGGCTCTTTCCCTGGGAAAATTTTTTTCAGCAGCAGGTAATTCCGAGCTCAGCCAACTCACTCCGCGTCTGCAGCTCCGTTCTCTGCGTCCTACCCAACCCCTTAAAAACACACAGCACAAACCAAGACCATTCTTCGCCTTCAGTAAAACCCACGGGCAGGCCTTCTGCAATCAGCAACAGGAGTAACGGGGAACATGCTCTGACAGCCAGGATGGGGGCAAAGAAAACAAGTTGCAGGAACATATGAACACCCAAAAGTCACACAGGATGAACCAAACCCTGTGGCCGCTCTTCCAGCTCTCACCTGACCCCTCCGAGCCTGGTGCTCACAGTAAAATCACCTAATTTGCCTGCCCACAGCCCTCCTGCAGCAGCAGGGGCTCAGCTGCTGCTCCCATCCCTGCCAGGGAGCGCCGGATCCAAGGAGAAACGGGAGGATTCGCAGATCGCCCCGTGACATCGCCGCTGCCGGCTGCCAAAGTTCGGCAGGTTCGGTGAGCACACAGCACATCCCTCGTGGGCAGCCGGACCCACCCGGCTCCGGGCACAGGCACGGCTGTCCCTTCCGCCCCAAACACGGCACACCAGCGGCCAGAGCTGGCACCGACCCCCAGCCCCGAAACCCCTCCACGGCACGGCCCCCCTGCACCGCTGTCACCCCGGGACCCCGAGACGAGCTCTGTCATGCAGGATGGGGGGAGCCTGTGGCTGCGAGGGAAGGGGATACTCACACACGCCCCCGATGACCCCGGCAATCCTGCAGAGCCACCTGTACCACCAGGTCATGCCCTCCTCGGCGGAGGCAGCCGCGGGCTCGGAGGCTGCTGCTGCTTCTGCTGCCGGGAACTGCTCATCCTGCGAGCTCATCTCCCCCCGGCTGCCGGGGGCTCAGCGCCCCGCTGCCCACCCGAGCCCCAGGTGTGACCCCCTCCTGCAGCCAGCCCGGGGCGCAGCCCCTAAAGCCCAGCCTGGGCCTGTCCCCGTGTCCCCGTGCAGGGCCCGGCCCCCCCAGGGCTGACAATGGAGGGGCTCCGGCCGCAGCAGAGCGATGCCAGCGGCCCTGGAGCCGCTCCGGTGTGTCTCGAGCTGCATTGTGGGTCCCCCCCGGCAGCAGGCAGGGCTTTGCCTTTGATGTCACTCGGAGCGTTAAAGGGCTGTGGGCAGAGCTCTGCCGCACGTACCCATCGGCACGGGCACCGCCACGCACCCCGCGCCGGGGGCTGCGGGCACCGCAGCTCTGGATGCCCCCGGGAGCCACCGGGTGCTGTTATCCAGCCAAGCCGGTGTTTGCTTTCCCAGAAGGGGAGACAGGAATCCTCACGGTGACGGGAACTGAAGGCTGTTACAGAATTCTGCCCTCCGGGTAAGGGGGGTGGCACTGCCTTTATCTGGCTGCAATCAGGTTTTCTCCCTAGAACATGGGAGCAGAAGCAGCACTTTGCAAGTAGATACCCCAGCTGCTGGTGTCCAAACAAATGGGACAGGGGAACACCCTGAATTCTCCTCAACTGTGAAGGCAACAGCTGCGTTTTGTGCAGATGAGCGTGGAGCACAAGCAGCGCCCAGCTCTGCACCTTCGATCTGGAACAATAAATAGCAGCGAGACTTGGGATCCAGAGCAGAGTGGGGAGACAGATCCCATCTGCTAAAAGGTTACAGAGAAAGGATTAAGGAAAGGATGTCTTTTCATTACCATCTCCTGTCAGACAGGAAATGAAGGCCCAGGGCCTGCATCACCCACGCACTGCAGTGGGATAGCTGATGTCTCCAGCTCCTCGAGGATCTCACTTCAGGATTCTACTTTCTGGCCCTTCCAGGAACGGAACGTAAATCTGGAGGCTGGCAAGCAAAAAACTCCAGGTTTAACCAGCCAAAAAACAACTGTTGATTAAGAAGAATATTTGTGGTTGTAGAAGGATGTCAGAGAATCCAGCTGAGAGAAAGCAGGAGCAGAGTTAAAACTGCCCAGGCAGAACCATTTATTGCGTCCAGCATGAAGAGCAAGTGCAGATGTGTCCAGCCAGCCTCCAGGTGCAGAAAAGACCCCTTAAGCAGTATATTGTGATTTTGAGGAGGATGACAGATTTGGACCAAAGCACAGTCCAGTGTTCAAGATATTAAAAAGAAAAACCAAGTAAAAAAATACATTTAAATGAAACTCGTGTGAATATTTGCCACTGCTCTAAAATCCCTCTTCCTGCCACAGCTGGTCCATGCAGCCTCAACCACAGTTCCTGTCAAGTGAAAATACAGATTAATAGCACAACTCCTGTTCTTATCTGAGTAAGTCAGACCTGGCACCAAACCTGGCATTAAGAGACAGAATTCTTTTATTTCCTCACAGAAAAGAAGTAGTGGTATCACTGTCAGATAGACAATAGTACAGCCACAGGTGGCTGGGGAGGCACCTCAGGACTTCATTTAGTCCTCCCACACAAAGCCAGCTGTCACCAGGGCTTGCCCAGGCCAGCAGTGCCTCAGCTCAGCCAGCTCCTGAAAACATTCAGGCTTTGAGTGACCTGTCCTAGGGTGGCACTGCCCTCCCCACACATCTCTTTGTGCTGGCAGCTCATCTTTGTCTTCTTCATTCCATTCCAGAATTTCACTGTGCCTCAGGTTTGGGGGGCACTTACAGTGCAAGAGAGCGAATTTGAGGGCTAAAACATAACTTGTACAGAGGTTTATACTGGGACACCAAGAAATTAAATGACTCTCCTAAGAGGTCCCACCGCATTACAGAGGCAGGACCCTGACGCTCCAGTGCCCAAGTCACCCCCTGCAGACATGTAAAGTGCATTAATGCCAACCAAATCAGACAGAAAATCCATATGAGGAAGATTTGCTAAATATTTGGGGGTTACTTGTCTTTTGCATGATCTTTATCAATGCAGAGATCCCAAAGGAGTCAGCAGATACTGTTCCTACTCAACAGATGAGGAAGCAGTTGCAAGAAGATTAAATGTGTGCAGTGAGCAGGCAGCAGTGACTAACTGGGCCTTTCTCAGTGCAGTGGCTCTGGCCCCTTCTATTTGGGCTCAACAGCGTGGTATTCAGCCCAGAAATGGGTTCTGTGATCCTTAACATTTTCATGGAATTCAATTTCAGCTTGGCTTCCTGTTGACTGCCACAGGAATTGCTGCTTCCCATGGAACACCACCGTCTTCATGGTGCTGACATCTCGCACCTGCAAGAAGAAAAGCCAAAACATTTCCTCTCAGCAGGCTACCAATGAAATAAATACCTAAAAAACACTGGAGACTTGCAGATTGGTCACTCGGGGGAAAGCTACCCTCCAAAAGTTAGAAGATCTACAGTAGATACCAGAAATTCTCATTCCCACCGACATTTACTCAACAGAGATCAGAGTCCCTGATTTGTGACTGAACTGTGCATCTGGGTGGAGATCTCTACTGGAGATGGGTTTGTTCCCATCCAAACCCTTCCACTGAGGCTCCTGGCTCCTCACCAGGATGTAGTTGAAGTGTGTCTGGTTGCCCTCGGGGCCCAGGTCAGTGTGCAGGGCACGGATGGAGATGCGCTGCCGCGGAGCCACCGTGATGAAGGTCCGACACACGACCTCCTGCCTCTGATCAGGCAACTGCACAGGATTCACTATTTCACCCCGAGGGCCAAACAGCTGCTGGTCACAGTCTGACAGGGCAAAGGGAGAAGAGAAACTGGTTTAGAGAAGTATCCAGCACCTCCAAGGAAGAAATCATTTAAATCAGACACAGGCAAAACAGTTTCTCTAGGGATTTTCACCTGGGAACCTCCAAGCATCAGCAAACACCTGTGGGGGGTTTGCCTTTAAAACAAAGGGGTAGTCCACAATTAATACTAATTCCAACACTCCTCAAGAAGGGGCTTGTTAGTTGCTAAAAGTGAAGCAAGGTTTCCATAGATTTCCATAGGCAGCCACCATTCATGGAGCTCTTTGGGCCTTAATCTACAGCAAGAGCAAAGCTCTCAGTACAGTACCTTGGTAATATTTTTTGGTTGCAGTTCTGCTGTTGTACTGCAGAATGACCCCGTTTCCTGGCAGCACAACACGCTGTTTCACAATCAGTGTGTTGGTTCTGGAATTTATCAGTGACAGAGGGAGCTTCCTGCAGCCTGTCCGCCACATCATTCGCCCAGAAAACAGCAGGACCTCACCTGGAACGGATGAGCACAGGGCCTAGAAACACTTTGACTTGAACTAAAAGCCACAGTCTCTCTTGTACAGGTCTGGAATCAAGTAATTTCCACATCTTGTTTCTATCTTATCAAAATCTGTCATGAGAGCAGGCCAGTTAACTAATCTAGCAGTGCTGATTCCAGCTAGAGGGTACATTAGTTTTATAACAGGCCAAAACAAGCAGCTTCTTTAACCCCATAAGCTCCTTTCACCTCATATCTACCAACAAAACAGGTAAGAAACCACAGCATGAGGGGAGGACAAGCAGCACCTTCATTTTGCTCCATCTGGCAACAACTTGGTGGAAGAGAAAAACTCGGTCAAATGGTTTCAGAGATTACACAGCCTCTGAGGCAGCCAGAACTTCTCAGGGCACCAGAAGAGGTGCAGCTTTGCCAGAGGGCCAGGCTGGATCCCAGGGCTCCAGGCAGTACCTGCACTGCAGTTGAGGGAGCTCTCCAGGATGGTCACCGAGATCTCCTCCCGCAGGGGACGCCCGATGGCCACCGTGCAGTCCCTGCTCTCCACGCCTGTCATGTTGATGACCCCAGTGGCATTGAGAAAGAGGTTTCCACACACACCTGGACAGCAGAGACAGGTGAGAAACACACCCAGAAAGAACTACAGGAAAACAACCCCCATTCCCTTTGTGGCACAACGAACAGACAAGGTCACATCCTCTGGGTAAAGCACAGGAGGAGTCATAGAATCCCAGGACCATGGAACATCCTGAATTGGAAGGGACCCACAAGGACCATGGAGTCCAGCTCCTGGCCCTGCACAGGGCTACCCCAGGAATCACACCATGTGCCTCAGAGTGTTGTCTAAACACTCCCTGAAGTCTTGAGCTGCTGTCCCACAGGCTCCCAAGTCAAGAGAGTTTTGGGAAGCACAGGGAAGCAAGGCATTCTTCCCAGCTCAGGTAACATGGACATGCTGGAACAGCAGGGTTTCCCTCCCAGCCAGATGTGTTCCCTCCCATGCTGCTGTCCTTGGCTGGCAGCAGGATCACCACAGCCCAGCTGCACACAGGAAACACCTTTTGGCCATGCCCTCCTCACCTCCACCGGGCTTTGTGTGCTCCCGGGGCCCAGCAGACAGAGAGACATCCAGGTCCTTGTGTCTGTGCTCTGTGCCAGCTGCAGCTCGTGCCAGGTGTGTGGCTGGTGTCACTGGCTGCAGCTCTGCCCCAGGGGACAGGGGCCCCTCCTGCTCAGGGCAGGGCCCTGCGGAGCAGCCACGCACCACGATGGCCTTGGGGAAGCGCCGGCAGAAAAGGGGGTTCACGGGCTTGTGGGTCAGAGAGCTGAGGCAGAAATCCTGCCTGGTCTGAATGCCATTGCCACAGGACGTTGAGCACTGCAGAGGAACAAACCCACAGGCTTTTATCCCTGCATTCCAGTTGGTATTTGGAAATAAATGCATTGATAGGCTCAGGCGTGGTCTGGGGGGGATTCACTGATGCTCTTCTACCACGTGCCCTGTCAGTGCTCTTGTTCCATCAGCTCCAAGATGCCCCACCTTCCAGGGGATCTTCCAAACTATATATTTAAATTGCAGAACCACTTCCTTAAAAAGTCCCAAAATATCTGCATTCCAGGAGAAAACATGCCAAAACCATCTCTAGGCTGCAGCCAAAACTTTAGCTGAGGAAGGTGGGAAGCAAACCTACGGCTGCTAAACACAGGGCAGTGGAAAGGATGGAAAACATCCTTGGAAACAGTTTAGCATTTCTGTGGGAAGCCAACAGACGAGGCAGAAGTTGTATTTCTCCCCTGTAGCCTCTAGGGAAGGGAAGAGCTGGAAAACAGCTGCATCTGAAGGGGAGCAGGTACCTCTGACCACTCGCTGAAGCTCCACTCGTAGGAGCACGTTCGGATGACACAGGGGACACTGGTGAGGGGCTTCTCTGCCACAGGGCACAAATGTTCCTCCTGCAAGACCTCCTGGCCGTGGAGGATCTGCACACAGGTGACCAGCTGCACTGCTAAGCCCAGCCCACAGCTGGAGGAGCAGGGCCCAGCTGGGGTTACCTTCCACCTGGTAGGGCAGGGAGGAGAAAAAGTGAGTTAGTCATGAATCCCCACCCGCTCACTGCAGAAAATGCAACCCTTCAAATCCCTCATCCTTCAATCCTTCTTCGCTCTCTGCCTCACACTGTCTGTGGTACTTGGAATGCAGCCTGGAGCAGGTTTGGAGTTGGATACAGAGGGCATTCCCATTTTGCCAGGAGCCCACAGACTCCAAATCCACACTGAATCTACTCTGCGTCCATCACCGCCCTGCCCAGGGTGACACACACAGGCTTAACTCAGAAACAATCTTATCTCCCTCCAGAACACACACACCACTGAACCCTCAGATCAGGATCAGACCCAGAGGCCCTGGGAGTGGCATCCTGTAAAAAAAGTTCCAGCCCCACAGCAAACAGGGCAGGGCAAGCTCACCACAAATCCTAAGGAAAGTGCAATCCATTTCCTTCAGTTTTCAGAGCAGCTATTCCAGATTCTGAGTGTATTTAATTCTTGCTACTTTCCTTGATGCTGTGTGGAAACTGTAGAGCTGGCACATGTGTCACCACCTTTTGCAGCTATGGATTTGCTCCTACTTCCACAGAGTAACAAGGGATCGAGAGGTTTTCGTTTTTTCGCTGGACTCAAACTCTGAGGACTACACTTATTTCTGTCTGAGATGTGCCAGCCCAGGGAAGACTCTGAGCTTGCTGAGTATGGAGCAGTGCTACAGTTTTTGCTGTGCTTCCAAAGAAGGGGAGAACAGCTTGACCCTTCCTTTACCATGTCCCTGGAGACAGAGAGAGGAAGGAAAGACCCCTCACTGTCTTCTTGTCTCTTGGTAACTGCTTTACCTTGGTGGGCAGGGGTTGAGATCACAGACTTCCACCCTGCTCTCTGGCTTTGGCACTGGCTGACAGTTTTCCTCCTGGGTTTCTTCTTTGGTGTCAAAAGCCACACAAACATAGTGCAGCTGAGTCTTACCTAGGGAGGGAAGCAATCTGACTGCGTGGTTTGGATGCAAGGGTTGAAAGCAAGTCAGAAGTGTCACATCTGTGTATGCAAACCAAGCAAACTCTGCCCAAGCCATGGCACTCTTACTGCACTCACCCCCCCAGCTCTGAAGCACAGCAGCAGCCAGACCACCCTCTAAATTATTCTGTCTGAGCCAGGCCCCCTTGCCTGTTCCAAAAAAATTGTGATCACAGCTACACTCAGAACTCTAAAGGGGGAAAGACCAGGTCCCCGAGGCTCCCAGGCACTGAACTCACACCTACAGCCAAGCAACATTTCCTTGCAGCACAGGAGGGTCTCACCTCTACCACAGGAGACAGAACACTCCCCAGCTACAGGGCTCCAGACATACACAGTCCGATTTTCCAGCTGGAAGTGCCCAAGTGACTCCAGAGGCTGAAGTAAGTGTGCATCTTCCTCCTCAAAACAGAGCAAAAAACAGCTGCCCTAAGCAAACCACCACGATGAACTGAGGAATCCAGCAGCATAATTAAAGAGGGATGGAGCTGCCTGAGGTGACAGGATGAAGCTTTAACTGGGCAGAGCAGAGGTGCAAACCACCCTCCGGGCTCCAGGAGTAAGCTGCTGGATCTTAACTGGTGGATAAAAGTGCAAAGCTCCCAGTGAGGTTCCTGAAAAGCCAAGCCATCAAACTCACTTTGTCCCAGCCCAAAGGGCACACATTGACCACACAGGGCACAAGGGAGAGGGGTTTTTCTTCTGCTGGGCACAAGCTGTCATCCACCACAGTCTCCAGGCCATCACGGAACTGCACACAGGTCAGGTTCTGCTGGGCAACTCCAGTCCCACAGACAGCAGAGCATTCATCTCTCTGAGACATCTTCCACCTGAACGGGAAGCAATGGCATCACCCTGTGCCCCATCTGCACCAGGGAGGTTCATCACTCACTGATTACAGAAATGGGTCATGCAGAGGGTTCAGCTGCTCTGTTTCAAAAGTCTTGTCTGGATGTGACTGAGAGGACAAATTGAGCCCTTTCACTGACAGCTTTCAAGGACTAAAAGCACCTAAGCTAAGGAGCTGTAGTTCACAGAGTAATCACTTTTTATTGAACACTAAAATGTCTGTGAGGGCAGTGTCTGAGCAGGCTTGGCCCTTGGTCCTCTTTCCAGAATAAACAACACAAGGGTCAACCCTCTTTGTTGGCACCATCTTGGAGAGGACGTGAGAGGCATTTTCTTCTGGCCATGCCCTCAGAGTATCTCCATTTAGCAGATTACTGTAAAACACTGGAAGGACTATTTCCCATTCCTTCAGCTGACATCCCAACTACCTCATGGGACCAGGAAAGACAGAACACGGTTTGGGAACTGCTACCCCATTATAATTATGAGGAAACTACTTCATACTTCTCTCTTTTTTTTTTCCACCTTGCACAACACCAGTGCAGAGCCTGGGTTAAGTGGCAGAGAAAAGCAGGAATTCAGCTGAGTTCCCAGGAGCACCAACCTGTACAGGCACGGCTCCATGGCACAGGGCTTGTGCTCTGGGAGGGGCTGGGGCAGCTCCAGACACCACTGATCATCTGTTACTTCATTCCTGGTCTGATCAAAGCACACATGGACCACTGGGAACACCCCTGGGACACAAATGGAAAAGGAATTGAAGTTACAACCAGAGTGAACAGCTCCCCTCTGCTATGGCAGGAGGATGCAGAGATTCTGCTTTACTCAATCACCTGTGTAAGAAAATGGGGTGCAGGGAATCCAGACTTCCATAAACACACAAACCCCTTCTCTGTGACATAACCTCCCTCAAGAGTTTTAAAGTGATTTTCCAAGGGGAGCACCCCAGCAGAGGAGAAGTTTGATTGATAATCCACTGCCAAAATGGAAAGGTTGCTCTAAACTGGCTGTTTGAAAGAGCAAGGGTATCAATCATAATTTGGAACAAATTACTTCCAATGACCTGACTGATGAGGGACAGCAATTAAGCTCTAGGAGGGGGCTGGTTTTAAATGCCATTGCCTAGAACTGACCAGGTAATATCATCACACAGCCTTTGTGCTCAGACAGCACCAACCTCCTCAAAGGCATCATCAACAGCCAAAACCACACTAGAGGTGCTGGCAGAGAAACTGGAGACTTCCAGTGCCTGCAGCAGGCAAGGAATGAAATATTCATAAGCTACAGCTCTAAAGAAGATTTTTAACAATAACGAACCTAAAAAGCAAAGCAGATGAAAAGTCAAACTCAAAGAAATTACAAGCAAAGCCAGAAGGAGTTTCCTTTCAGTGAATGGGCTACAGGAGAGCCAGGCATTCCTGAATCTCAGGCAGCATGACCCTGAGCACCAAATATCCAGAATCAATCAGCAACCTTATCTTTGCTCTACCCTCCTTGTTTCCAAAGAATGACTATTGCTGAGGAGGGCCTGTGCATCACTTTCAGCTCTCAAGGTGCAATTCCAGCCCAGATTCTCAGCTTTCTGTTATTTCAAGTCCTGACTTTCTCTTTTTTTTCCCCCTGTTTGTGGCTGCGTTAGCTGGAGGCTCTGGAGCATTCTGAGCTCTTTACTTCAGGGTTTCAGCAATCAGTTCACCTGGGAGATTTGCTGGAGAAAAGCTCTCCAGGCATAACTAGTTGTACAGATTGACTTCCATAAATATTCATTAATGCATTTTCTAAATCCTCGTCACAGAAGTCTTGAGAGGCCTGACAGTGTCATCTGAATTATCTGGTAAACAAGATGTCAGGCCACCTCGCAGAGTGAACTGTTACAATCTGCATTATGATTCCTTCAGGGAGACAGAAAGGATTATGGATTCCTGTTCCATGGCACAGGAATAGAATTCTAAGAAGGAAGTTTCATAATTAGCTCTGAGGCTTTAGTTAGACACCAGATACCCCTTTGGTCTCAGATTTCTGATGTTTAGCCAACTTCAAATTACAGTCTTCAATAACTTTGAAAAATCTGAGAAAATTATTTAGTCTTGAAACCAAGACTTCAGTTGAAACCTTTTTAAAAATCCTCTCCATGATCAAACATTTTCAGTATCATTCAGAGGGTTCAGCTCATTTGCTGATTTGTTAATTTAATTCAAAAGCTCCACCACTTTTTTCTTTGGTTCAGTTTAGCACTGGCAACTGCAGCAATCATTTCCAGCAGTCTGCTTTTAAATTCAGTTCAGACCAAACCAGAAGTCTCCATAAAAAGTGAAGACTGAGTCCTGCTGCCTCACCTTCCCCACAGGTCACTGAACACGGGCCCTGCTGAGGAATCCACAGATAGGTCAGGTTCTCCCTGGGGACAAAGTAGCTGAAGGTGATGTCTGGGTTGGTGGCATTGCCGTATTCTTTCGTGTACCTCCTGTAGACCTGGGAGAGGAAAAACTGTGGTAAATGCACAAGGAAACTTGGATTTATTTCTTAGAATGGAGGAAGAAACCAGTTCCCCTTGCTTCCATCCAACCCCGAGCCTCACTGCAGTGCCTCAGTCCCAGTCAGATGCAGTCAGAGCACTCACCCTGTGAATTCTGGGCACTGAAAAGGATTAAGCCAAGCAGAAGGTTTAACTCAGTGTGGTTTTCCCCACACAATCACCCCCAGACTTGCAGGAAGCCATTCCCCAGAAAAGCAGTACTGTCACTCTGCAGTGAACACCATCTCCCCTGGCCTCGGACACAACGTCTCCTGAATCCACCACGCCTGGGTTCTGCAGCAAAGCCACCCAAACCTGCCCACCTCTGCCTGGCCCCCTTCCAGCTCTGCTGCTTTAATTCACCTGTATTTCAATTTCTTCCTGTGTTGGCCCATCCATGTGGATTTCCTCCAGGCTTGGCAGGTTGTCCTTGGTGAGAAACACTTGGTATTTGATCTGCTTGTCCTCCAGAACTGATGGGTAGGTGACATTCAGTGAGATTTTTCCTTTTCCAGCCACCACATACTCGCCTTTAACCTTCACAGCTGGAGAAGCCAGAGGAGCAGTGATGTTAAGAGACCGTGCTGTGGTCACCAGGATCCCCTGGTGCTGGCAGCTACTGGCTGCCCTCTTGGTAGGAACCAGTTTGACCCAGGCTGGGCATCCCAAGGAGCGTGGCTTCTACAGCTTCCCACTGCAGAGCATCCCACAAAGAGCAAAACGCAGCACCAAGAATTCCATTTCTTTGTTGGCACAAGCTCCTTTCAGCCCTGCCTGCATCCCCCCTCTCCTTTTCATTCCACTCACCCAGGTGTGTGAAGAGAGGCCTCCTGTTGGCAACATGGACCGAGGTGGTGTTGTAGGGCAGGGACAGAAATGTCACGTACTCTGGAAGGGTGGAAAGGAGGAAGATGTGGTCACCTCCCATCACTGAACCTCTGCTGGGGAGGCTGGAGATTGCAGCTCAACTCCTGGGTTCACACTGCCCCTGCTCCTTGCCTTGAACACGGTGATGGTGACACAGCAAACACAGCTGAGCTGGATTCTGTGTCCTGTTCTCTCCTTTCTGTGGTTCTTTTTAGGTTCCCTGCTAATATCCTCTAGGTGAGACTGCAAGAGCCAGACCAGTTCCCAAATGGACATTTAACATCTCAGGAAGCATGGACACTCTCAGGGATTGTTGGGCTGTCCTGTGCAGGGCCAGGAGTTGGACCCAATGATCCTTGTGGATCCCTTCCAGTCTGGGATATTTATGATTCTATGATCTGATATCACCCCCAGCTCCCAGTAATTTGCTGGGTTTCCCAAACAGTTCCATTTCTGATCCCTATCCAGAGAATTATGACAAAAAAGGGCACTCTGCCTACACAACAGCTACCTCCCACTGCATTGGACCACCCAAAATCCATCTCCATACCCTCCATAAAATAAAATCAAGCGGAAGCAGAAGGGAGAAGTCACACACAGGAGATTGTGAATGCTGACTCTGTGCACAGACAGCAGCACAATGCAGAGCCTCAGGGGGAGGGCTACACACCTTGAGCTTTTCCTTCTGTGTAGGATCCACTCACTTGGGTGCAAGTGGAGTTATCACCCCCACAGACCTTGCAGGGATCCATGACCTTCCTGGAGCCCATCTGGCCGTCACACCCGAATGCCTGAGCAGAGGGGAGAGTCTGTCAGCCTGGCCTGCTCTGAGAAAACAAGCCAGCAAAAGCAACATTGCCTGAATTCCTGAAACTGCCCTTTCCGTTTGCAATTTGGATTTAGGAAGACAACAGAGAAAAAGATGCAGGTTGTACCTAGACCTACCACTGGACAGCAGCGTGCAAAGCCAGGGACTGGGAGGTCTTAGCTGAGAGCACAACTCTCAGTAACTGTGACATTTTCCTTCCCATAAGAAGCAGCCCAAAAAGATCTCTCCCGTGACCTAAACCCAAAGATCTGTGCTCTTCTTCTACAAACTCTTTCTGGAGGGAGGGAGGGAGGGAGGAAAAAACAAAAGCCCAGGGGAACAGTAAACGTGAATGGCAGGTTCTGAAGGAATCTTTAGCTCCCCAAACTCCCAAAGCCAAACTTAGCTCACATCCTTCTATCCCATGGAACTCAGAAGAGAGATTCTATCCCCATTCCCACGAACAAGACTAATTTACACAAAGCTACAGGAGGATCTCAGCAGGCTTAACAGCAAAACATGTGCAACTGCTGAATTTATGCTGGAGGCACTGATCCCAGGCTTTGGAAGCTGCCATAACATGCATACTTATCACTGCTGCCAATAAAACAGCCAAAATCGGAACAGGTTGTGCCTACACCCTCTGCTGTTCGTGGGGGGAAACACTTCACAAAACATGGTGAGCACAAGGATAATGAGAAAAACATAAAATTTACAAAGACTATTCTGGGAATGTAAAGAAACAACAGAAAACATCCACCCAGGTCAGCACTGAGCAGCTCCTAAAATGCAGACGGCGCGGGGGAGTTGGATCCAAGGTCATTGGGAAAGAATGCCTTCCTCAGGTCCAATCCAGGGAAAAAACTCCAGAAGTTGTACTTCAGTTTTGATCAGTGATACTCCAAAAATCAATCTGTCTCCCTGTGATCCCCAGGTTTTGCTCCTTATCTTGCCACTGACCCAGTAATTCAGGTCATGGAACTTGCCTCCAAGACAAGTCAGCATTTTGTAGGGCTAATTACAGCAGGCAAACTGAGCAGCTAACGATGTCTCCTCCACCAACACATAAACCAATTGCTTCTTGGATTGGGGATGAATAGTCCTGTGTGTTTACTGCATAATTAGCAGAATGTCTTATCTAGAGGGCATTGGATGCACAGACAGAACTGTAGATTTTTGGACTCCATCCAACACACCAAGAACGAAACTCTCTCCTGGGAAGAGCTCGCTGTGTTGTTTGGGGTGCTGTGGTTTTTTCCTAGCACGATTTCCCCTGACTCCTTTGGTGCAGATCACCTGTCAGGGGTTCAGCCTGGACTCCCCAGTCACTTACTCTGCATCTCCCCATCACACACAGGTGGAGATCCCCGTGGTGCTCTGTGCCATCCTGCTCACACCTGGTTCCATCCAGGAAATTGTCCCCGCGGCTCACCATGAACTCCTTCCCCACGGCCCTGCACATGTGCTTGCAGAGCAGGTCCCCTGGAGCAGCAGGCAAAGGAAGGAGTTACTCTTTCAGGAAGGCACCTGGCTGCCCATCAAGCAATAGGAAAAAGCCCACAGAGGTTGTGGACTCCCATCCCTGGCAGTGTCCGAGGCCAGGTTGGACAGGGCTTGGAGCAACCTGGGATAGTGGAAGGTGTCCCTGCCATGGTGGGATGAGCTGAGTTTTAAGGCCCCTTCCAACCCAAACCAACCTGGGATTCTATGATCTGTCAGGGAGTACCCAGGTTTCATGTGAAAATGAAAACTCTCAGTGAAACAGCCTTTTAACTCCAAAGTACAGAGAGGTCTGTGAGCACTCCCTGCACAAACTGAGGTTTCAGACATTCCTTACCTTTGGCAAAGCCAAGAGCAGAAGTCCAGGTATAAAAGGATGGTGTTTCCACGTCAAGGTACAGTGGCTTTAAATTTGTTGCTGCACATTGTTCAGCCATGAAGTCCTGCTGGGTCATCAGACAGGCCTGGATCCCAGAGAGATTGTTGTGTAAGGAAAGGAAGGGACTGAGCACAGGGCCCCAAGCAGCATTTAACCCTCGAGCTAAAGGCAAAACGCAGTGGCTGGTAAGTAAAACACCCAAACAACTGCAAAGAAAGAAAACCACTTCAAAGGGAGGCTGCAGGATATGCAGAGAATTGTGCTTGGAAGCTGATACTTTTGCTATTTATACCAAATAAATAGATAAGGAAAACAGGAACCGTACAAGAAAGTCCCTCTGAAGAAAACCATCATTGTGAGTCACTATTTTCTCAGCATCTGTCCTGCTATGGGGGCATAGAGAAAATGCTTCATCACATGTGAACAACGCTATTAAATAATCCTGCTGCTTTCAGTGGCACAAATACCTCTCGTGCTGTCAGAGAGATGGAGGCTGTACACCAGATCTTTAGTCCTCCTTCCCAGAGCAGCCAGCTGTGAGAAGGACAGTCACAAAACACACAGCCCTCACAGGGTTCAAGTGTTCAGAGAGAAGTTCAGATGATGCCGAGCTCCATTACCTGTGTGTTGCACATCTCTGCTTGCACGCTGGCACCGTGGCACTCCTGCCCCCCAAAAGCAGGCCTGGAAACGACAGAATTCCTCAGCAGAGGCAGGATGGTCCCAAGCAAAGAGGAAGACTCGGCACCGAGGCCCTGAGGACAGCCAGGCCCCCACTCTCACCTGGGGTTGTTACAGAAGCGCTGCCTCACCACGACCCCCCCGCCGCAGCTGCGGGAGCAGGGGGAGAGGGGGCTCCAGGCAGACCAGTGCCCATGGACCACAGCCATGGGGTTCAGTTCCTCCAGAGAGCTGCACTGACCCTTGGAGCACCACTAGGACCAAGAACACACAGAACTGGCAGCAGGGAACCCAGCAGGGCTGGGCTCTAAAAGGTTGGCACAAGTGCCCGTCTTTGGCAGGCCAGTAACAGAGAATGCCAAGGTGAATGAGGCAGCTTCTCACAAGAGGCTGAAGGGTCCCATTCCTAATTAGAGTCTAACATGAGGCTGGGGTCAAAGCAAAGAGCAGGCAGGTCATTTCAAGTAGAAGGAGAGCTCAGACATCAGGCTACAGAACTGCAAAGCAACTCCAGATACAAAGACAAGGTGGAAAGACCAAGATCAGGACATAATGGTACCAGTTCATGACTGGTTTTAGCTCCCTGGCCAAGGGGCAGCAAGTGCCAGGTACCTTCCAGCCACTGACAAAGCTTTGCTGTGTGAGCTCCACAGCCCCCACACCCACTCCTGGTGGGAGCCTCCTTACCTTATTGATCCCACACTCGGTTCCATCCAGCAGGGGAACCAGAAGCCGAGTACAGCTGGATTTGTCTGCTGGTTGTACATGGCACGAGAGAACTTCACAGATGTCCTGGTGTGACAAGAAAATCAGGGAGTTGAGGGAGTCAGGCTCAACAACACAGCAGCCCCAGAAGTCTAAATAGTGCATGTCCCAGGTTTTCTCACAGACACCCAGCAATGCAAGTTCCTTCGTTCCTCCTGCTATCGGGCAAAAGCTGTGGGCGAGTCAAAAGACCATCACTGTAGTGATCACCAGCTGTAATGCTGGAAGATGATCAGCTGAAGCAATTAAAGTTTCACCCACCTTAGTGTTTCCTCATTAACAAAACATGTCCAGATGGCAGCTATTAAACACGCTGTGTTTCCCAGACAAAGGGATTTGACCCGTGGCAGGGAAGCTGGAGGAATCCAGTGAACAAGAATTCCCCAAGGCAGGACCCTGAGTGGGTGCACCCAGCACTGCCAGGCCAGCTGTGCACAACAGCACCCAACCGTGCAAACCTTACAGGAAGGAGGCCATGGAGAAAACGGAAACATTTCAAAAGCCTTGCCAAGAAATCTGTGCCAGAAAAGCACCTTCAATCCCTCCAGAATAAAAACGCTGCCAGCCCCCTTTCCCCGAATTTTGGCTCCTGGACGTTTCCCTGGTGCCCTTAGCAAGACAGACAAACTTTCTACCTACAACATTGCTGTCAGCAAAGGTGCAAGCTGTGGCCACACTCCCAAAGGCTATTTTACATTGCTCATCTGCTCCATAGTACAAGCCAGGCTTCCACCCCGGGATGCTGCCGTCCATGTCCGGCAGGTCATTCAAGCAGCTTGTTTGGCCTGTACTGATAGAAACATGAGGAATATCACTTTCCCAGCTGTGGGTAGTGAGGACAGTGACATGTCTGCAGACTTGTGCTGAGTTTCACTCTGGGAGTTGGCTGCTGCTTTCCCAGACAACACATGCTCGCTGTGGGCTGGGGTGGATTTAGTTGCAGCAGCTGCCTGGAGATGCTCGCAGTTCCCTGCTGCTGGAGTTCTATCCCGTTCCTGTCCTGCACCCAGCCAGCACAGCCTGCAGTGCCTGTCTGAGCCTGGATGCTCTGATGTTGTAAATAAAATGTGCAGGCTGAGCCAGTGTCTGAGAAATCCAACCCAGCCCAGGCACGTCAGGCACCAACCAAAGCCGCCTCCAGCTACGCGAAGCAAAATCCGGGTTTAACCTCAGCAACAAGTGCTGAGAGATAAACAAACCCCAAGCTTTTCACTGCTCCTCATTTTTCTTTTTTTAAAATTTATTATTCTTTGAGTTTTTCTCTCCTAAGCTCCCAGCACAGGGAACTGAAGAACTCAACCATTCCCTTACGTGACAAGGGCCAGGAACTGCTCCCGACTGCACGGAGACCAGGTGAGGTCGATGCTGTTGTGGTTTCCTGCTGAGCCCATGATGTAACCACTGCTGCTGCACAGATTCCCCTCTCCATCGTGGGCAATTCCAAGGCTGTAACAGAAGCAGCACAGAGCCCTGAGGAGAAGAAACCCAGAGGCTGCATTCCCTCAGAGCCTCCCTTCTCTAAGCAAGGACTGAGCTCCCTCTGCAGCCCTTCCTTCTGCTGTTGTCACAAAGGGTTTCTCTCCTCTTTGCAGCTTCTAATTGTCACAGAGCATGCAGGAATGCAAGAAATGCAAGGAACTCTTTCCAAAATAATCCATGACGATGACGAAAAGGTTTAGAATAATCCATGGGAAACTCTGTTACGTCGAGAGATCCTTTTCCTTCTTTCCTTAACCTGGAGGATGTTTTTACCTGAATAAAACCTCCTGGGCTGCTCTGGCAGTTTCCTACTGACCTGTGCCCAATCTCATGGGCTATGGTGACTCCAAGGTCAAAGCCAGTGTCCTGGGTAATCACACAGCTCCAGGAGGAGGAGCACACTCCCCCTAACTGAGTCACCCCACGAAGCTCCTTGTTCCCATCAGGCAACTCCAGGTCAAACCTAAGTAAGGGAGACATAGAGAGGAAAGAGCAAACAACCCCCACAGCAAGGAAAGTCAGATCTAGACATTCAGCTGAATTGATCCGAGCTTTCCTGGTCTGGCTCTGTCAGCTATCTAACATTTCTGTTGACACATGGAGTTCCCTGGGGCAAGGTGGCAGCAATAGGGTCCCACGAGTGCCCCCTGCTCAAAATTTATGATGAATCCACATTAAAAAATCCAGATGTCCTCAGTCAAGCAGAACTGAATAAAATGACTTAATCCTATTTCCCAGTCCCTCCCAGGGCAGGGAGCTCAGCACCTGGTGATGTAGAGGACAATGTCAGCGTGCTGGGGGTCAGAGTCGTTCTGGGGGTTCACCTTCTTGCTCCACTCACAGACACTGATGAGGGAGGAGGTGATGTTGGTCGTGATGTTCAGCTCTGCCTGCAGGGAAGGCACACGTTGGCACATTCCAAACAGCCTTGAGCTTGGACAACACTCAAACCCAGTCCTCTCCTTACCTCTGGCTCTCTCAAAACCAGCATTTGCATGAGGTGAACCCTGAAATGAGCCCCCAGTGAGGCATCTCTGAGCAGCTCTGCTCCCTGAGAAGAGACAGGAAGGATTCAATAAAGAAGGGGTTTGGGGACTCCCACCCCCTGTTCCCAAGAACTCGGCTGCACTCACTACAAAGGTAACTACAACATTAACATATGCACTCCAAACGTGAATAAATCTGTCAGGAGATGAGAAGTGGTTGGATTTGTCAGACACTCTGAAGCAGAGAGAAGAATCTGCGTGAGAAGCTTCATAGGGGAGTGAACGCTAAAGGCTTTTCTGCAGCACACACACAGAAAATGCAAAGCCAAATTCTGAATAAGAGCAAAGAGAGATGTGAAAATTCTGCAACAGAAATAAAACAGTGAAATGTAAAATGTAAGGCTAACTCAGTGGATTTAGCTGAACCCCACTGAAAGCAACAGGGTGAGAAAACTCTTTATGTGAGTTGCAACATTAGTAATGAAACTCAGAGCTATGTGGGTTTTAAATCCTCTAAGATCTTCTTTTACTCATGCAGCTCCTTGTACAAGGGAATTTGGGGAATTTTGTGCCCAGGGAGGCACAGAGCAATGCCCTGCACATGAGCTCTGCACCAGGGACAGGTAACCCCAACCACCCTGAGAGTGCCCTCCCAGAGGTGCTGCCTGGGACACAGCCTGGACCCCACTCTGGGGCAGCATCCCAAACACAGAGCCACTCACAATGTTCAGGTTGGCCAGAACGTATCGCTCCGTGTCCTCTTTGTGGTACAAGTAAACATCTGGCCCTGCCACCACCATCAGCTCCAGATGTTTGACAGCTGCCTCAGCCCTCTTCTGCAGGCGAGGAGGAGCTCGCCCTGCTGGACAGCACAAAGGGGCACGGGGAGGTTCAAAAGCACCATAAAAGGTCCTACAGATCCACTCCCTTTCCCCAAAGGCTGCAATAACACAGCTGCAAGTCCCCTTCTCCAGGGGCTTGCTCAGGTTTCCCACTTCTGTTGGTGTGTTTCATCTGTCAGCAGCTTTAGCAACACACCTGTGCTATCAAAGTAACAACCACCCACCTCAAACACGCCGCTGAGAAGCGCTTTTGAGTCTACTCATGTATTTGTAAACACAAATTTTTCCTCTGAGCTCAGGAGCTTTTCCAGCAGGGCTCCCTCTCCATGTCTGTTACCTCTCGCTGGCTTTGCCTCTCTTGCAGCACTTTTGAAGAGGATGTGGGGGCTGGAGAAGCCGAGGTCCTTCAGCAGAGCCACGTCTTTGCTCCTGACTGGCCTGATGTGAATCTTCTCCTCACCCACGGTGACGACTCCTTGCTAAAGCAGATAAAATTCCACCTCTGAGTTATTCCAAAGACATCTGCTATCCATGGAGATGGCAAAGATTTATTCAGTGGATGGTTCCCACACGTTTGGGGCATGAAGGTGCCAACCCTCCAAAGGCTCTTTCAGCTCATACTCACCAGCTGCCCTTCACAGAAGGTGACCCTGCTCGTGGCCCCAGGAGGCTGCAGGGGCTTTCCACCTGCAAAGCAGTTCCCTGGGAATCTCTTCAGTAAATTAAGGGAAGAGTTCACCACCTGGCTGCTCACAAAGGAGGAGGAAAGGAGGGCGTGGTCCTCTAGAAATTCAAAGGCAAAGAGCTGGCCCCAGGCCTGGATGGAGCAGTGCTGGACCCGACAGGGCCTCAGCCCAGAATGTTCTTCTTTACAAGGGCAAGCTGGCTCAGCCACCACGAATTCGGGTACTGAAAGAAATGAAACAAGGCCAGAACAAGGGGAAGAGTTATGAGAAATGATGATACACAAAAGCCCAGTGTAAGGTCTGTCTCCCCAGGAAAAATACCCTACAAATGACACCTGTGGCCTCTTGGGGTCATGGGTGTCAACAGTCAGAGAATTCCTGTGCTTTTGGGTATTCCAAAGTGAGGATAATCTGACTGGGAACGCACAACAGAACCTGGCACCTAATTCATTGCTGCTTTTGCTCTCTCAGTAAGGAGAACAGTTCATCTTAAAAAGGCTGAGTTTCATCTCTGCAGATGTGAAGTATTACTGAGTGGGAATTACCACAAGCCAGAAAAAGACACTGGGATGAGCACTAGGTGAAATCACAACGAGATAATACCCTTCCTTTAGGGATTTGAGACTTCAAAACATAGCTTTACTCTGAACTATCATCAATCCAGACCCAGAATTCAAAACTCTTTGTGCATTTATTTAAAACAAAAATAATTGACAGGTATTTAAAGTTACCCTTATTCTAAAGCTTTCGTCAGAAGAGCTGTTATTCTCGTAGAAAAACACCAATACAGAGAGTGGGGACTGCAGCAGAAACGTGCAGAGATTGAACACATCTCCTTCAGCAGATTTTAAACTCTGACCCAGCTCTTCAACCACTCTCACACTGAAACCCAGATTGTCTCACTTGCACTGGGACTCAAGAACACCAAATGCTTGTGAAATTGGGGCTGTTAATCAGTGTTCTTAGCGCTATCAAACGCACGGGATTAGAAATCAACTGACAGATGTGTTCTAAACCGAAGAAGGACTGAGCCCTGCATACCATCAGGCACTGAGCTGGTTCCAAAGTAAGAGAAAACATCTTCTGCATCCAAAGCGCTGAGGAATTTCTGCAAGAAGAAGAAGAGCTTTACGTTTTTTTCCCCCAAAAAAAAATGGATACAAGACTATCCCTTCACTGGACCTAACCTGGAAGGAACGCCAGCAAACAGCTCAACAAGTCCCCGTGCCAAGTTCTCGTGGCTTTACTCCGCGCTAAGCACGGGCTGCACAACAGCCACGCAGAGGAAACAGCTTTATCTTCGTGATTAGTGAGCTCGGACGGAGTTTGGCTTAGAATCGTGTCGTCTCTTCTTCTTCTTTTTTTTTTTTTTTTAATTTTTTTTAAACTTTTCTTAGAAACACCGGAGCGTTCCTGGAAGGGCTGTTCCGGAGGTCACACTCACCTCAGGGAGCGGCGGCCAGCACAGCCCCAGCGGGAGCATCACGAGCGCCCGCAGCGCCAAGCTGACCGTCATGCTGGAGGAGCCGCGGACTCCGCGCCGAGCAGGGCGAGCTCTCGGCCCAAGGCATCACGTGGAGCGGAAGGGGAGAGCAAAAACAGCCTTTGAGCAAACAGGGCTGTGAGCAAACAGCCTCGGAGCGGGGGCGCGGGGGGCCGCGGCCGCACCGGCGGCTGGAGCGCGGCCGCCCTTGCGCAATGTCCGCGGCTTCTCCACAGTGTGCGCCAGCCCCGGCGGCCAAGGGGCGGCTCGGGGGGATATGGGGGCCGTGTGGCCCTGGGGACACACCCGTGTGTGGCGGGGGTCACCCCGCGACCCCCCAGCCCCGGAACTCCGGGGCCGCCCCCCTTCTCGCCCCGGAACCCAAGCGCGGCCCGGCGTTCCCCGCCGAGGCGGTGCGGCGCTGTGCCGGTCCCCCTGCGGTAGCGCCAGCCCGGTTGGGACTCGCTGCCCTCTGATCCTGATCCCGGTCCCGATCCCGGTCCCGGTCCCGGTCCCACCCCGCTGACCCCCGCATGGCGAAGCAGAGTCCTGCGGAGCCCCAGGCGGCGGGGCCGAGCGCCGCGGCCCGCGGGAAGAGCAAGAAGAGGAGGAAGAAGAGGAAGGCCCTCGGGGAAGCGGCGGCCGCGCCGAAAGGCGCCGGCATGGCGGCCGTGGGTCCCCCCCGCGACCCCCAGCAGTTCTCCTCCAACTGGAAGGCGCTGCAGGAGGTGAGGGGGACCGGGGGATGCGGTGGGGACACCCCGAGACATTCCCGGGGGCCATGCTCGCACTCCCTGAATGCAGCTCCACGGCGGAGTTAACACGGAGCGATGGCAGGGACACCTCCCACTATCCTGGGGTGCTCCGAGCCCCGTCCAGCGCGGCCTTGGGCACTTCCTGGGATGGGGCAGCCTCAGCTTCAATGGGCAGCCTGTGTCAGGGCCTCAGCACCCTCACAGAGAAGAATTTCTTCTCGATATCCCATCTGCTCCTGCTCTCTTGCAGTTTGAAATCGTTCTGCTCGTCCTGCCACTCCACGCTCTCGTGAATAGTCCCTCTCCGTCTTTCCTGAAGGCTCCTCTTAGGCACTGGAAGGCCACAGTTAGGTCACCCTAAAGCCTTCTCTTCTCCAGGCTCTTTTCCTTTATCTTTTTTCCTTTTTTTTTTCTTTTTAATGTCATTTTAGCTACTGAAACAAAAGGCAAATAACTCCCCCAAGCCTCTCTCCACGGGTCAAACAGACACCAAAAAGAAGCAGCCACCCAAAGCAACCAAAAACCCACAAGTCCCAGCAGTCAACGGGAATGGGACTGTGGTAAAGGCCAAATCCACAAAAAAAATGGACAGTGGTTCTGCTAAAGACAGTCCTCCTTCAGCCAAGCCAGAATCCAAGGGGGTCACAGCAAGTAAGAACTTAAATGGCACCAAAAGCAACGGGAAAGGCTGCAAAGAGAAAAAGAAAAATGGCATTGTTGTGAAGGAGAAAGATGAGCTGAAACATAAGAGGAGGAAAGCTGAGGAACACGTGGAGCAGCAGCCCAAAGAGTGAGTACTAAAGGCAGCAGCCCTGGATGTGAATATTCATTCTGGGGGGAGCACAGAGAGGTGCATTCAAAACAGCTGCACTCTTCCAGACTAAAGTTTGGAAGAAATAAGACACACGTTGCCCCTACTCCTCAGACACAGCAGGAAACCTGCACGAGTGACAGTCATAGACTTAATTTTCACAGGGCTTAGCTCTTGCTTTAAAAAGTAAACATACTTTTTGTACAACAGACAGCAGACTGCTTTGAGACTGTTAAATGTAATTAAATCTGTTCTTCCCAGGGCTGACATCTGGTTTGATGACGTTGATCCAAAAGATATTGAAGCAGCAATAGGACCTGAAGCAGCAAAAATTGCCAGAAGGAACCTGGGACTTGAAACAGAGCAATACCAGTCTGTGGAGCAGGTGCTGGTGAAGGAGAAGGCTTTTGATGGGTGAGTGACAACATTCCAGGGGGAAGGACGGCACCAGAGGCTTCTGCTAACTGATGTGCAGGTGCACAGCGAGCTGACAGCTCCCCCCAGCTGCTGCCAGGCTTTGCCCTGTTCACATCAATGTGTGAACCTCCTGAGCTCCACCTGGGCCCTGCAGAGGTGTCCCCAAGCTGTCCCTTTGCCTTTCAGGCTGACCCGAGCCGTGGCCATGGACTGTGAGATGGTGGGGGTGGGCCCCAAGGGCGAGGACAGCATCGTGGCTCGGGTGTCCATCGTCAACCAGTTTGGGAAGTGCATTTATGACAAGTATGTCAAGCCTACAGAGAAGGTGACAGACTACAGGACAGCTGTTAGTGGCATACGGCCTCAGAATGTAAACAAAGGTACGAGGGGTTGGCCCCAAAAGGTTTTTGAAAGAGGGAGAATTCACTGGGTTGTCGCAGAAGCCTTGTTGGCTGAGCTTGGAACAGTTTGAGATCTAATTTGGGGAAACAAAAGGCTGAGATTTATGTTAAATTTAATGCTAATAAAAATTGTGGAAGAAGTGCTTTTATACAGTGATCACTAACGCCCTTGAGGGAATTAACTGGTGGAATATAGTATGGAAATAATAATAATAATAAATTTCCTTTCCATGCTGTGCTGTTTGTAGAATTCTCTATGTTCTGGCAAGCAGGGATTCAGTGTGCTGTACAGTTTGCATAATTACAGTCCCAAGGATACAGTTACTTCCAGAAAAGATGCTGTGTTTTAATTGTAGCTTGCTCATGGAAAGTGTTTCTTTGTGTGGCCTTTTTAGGTGAAGACTTCAAAACGGTTCAGAAGGAGGTTGCTGAGATCCTGAAGGGAAGGATTTTAGTTGGACACGCCTTACAGAATGATCTAAAGGTACATTGAAAATTGAATTTCTACTGCATCATTCTGGATCGAGGGAACACACCTGAACTCCTGGAAAGTGTGGTCCTGAATCCAGCCCGTGTCTGTGTGGTCTGGGTCTTGTCCTTTCATGGTTTAAAAGTGTCTCTTACAATGGATGGAAGGAAACAGACAGCTGCACATTCAGCTCTGTAAAGTTTCATGCAGTAGCACGTTTTAGACTGAAAATGTGATTTCTTCTAGGTCCTACTTCTTGATCATCCTCAGAAGAAGATCAGGGACACACAGAGATACAAACCTTTCAAACAGAGAGTCAAGGTAAGAGACTGCTGGGAAGGTGCTCAATTAACAGACTCCAGAGCTGCTGACTCACTCTTGTGCTTGCTTTTACCTGACCCTGTTCCTTCTTTCCTACCTATGCACACAAATCTCATAATTCATTAATTGTTCTTGATATTTCACCAGCAGAGGCTAAGATGTACTATTCTTTGAGGAACATAATATTTTTATATATACACCCCTCTCTGTTGTTTCAAGTCCTGTGAGACAGCATGGTTCATGATCTTTTCTGTTTCTAGAGTTCCAGGCCATCCCTGAAGCTGCTCTGTGAGAGGCTGCTCAATGTTCAGGTGCAGACAGCAGAGCACTGCTCGGTAGGTGCCTCCTCAGAACATCCAGCTCTGGCTTCTGGATTCAATCCAGAATGCTGTGCCTTCATCCCAGTGACACTCAGCAGGCCCTGCTGGGACACCAGCAGCAGTGAGATTGTCATCTAAGCTTGCTCACTGTTTCCTTGTTTCATAAACAGATTTTGCACAAGTCAGCTCTTAACTCTGAGTTCTCATTATTTAAAAATTCCTAGGGAAAAAGGTAGTGATCAAGATCTGCTTACTTTAAAAGCTGCATTCTGCACTGCTGTACTGTGGCAGGATGGATAAACAGTGTGAGAGGCTACACCTGAACCTCAGCAATTCCTTTCTTTCAGTGGGCAAGAGGATGGAAGAGAGGAATGAACTGGAGAAGCAAAACTGGGAGGGGAGCTCATAGATACTGCATCAAGGGAAATTTTTCATTATGACTTTCCCAGTGACAATCAGAAGTGCAGAGCCTTGACTCTAAATACACCATTTATCCCTTTCACTAGGCACAGAGCCTAAATGTAAAAAGAGATCATGAAATGTTAATTGGAAGGATGTATTAAAATGATGGAAGATTTAGCTGCTTGTTATCTCACATGTTGGTCTGGTCTGTTCTCTTCCAGATCCAGGATGCACAAGCAGCTATGAGACTTTACACCTTGGAGAAAAAGAAATGGGAAGCTGCTGTTAAGAACAAAGCTAACAACAAAAATTGTAAAACGTAAAGGGTAGAATCTTCCATCTGCAGCATTTGCTGGTTTCATGTCACATTCCAAATTTAGAGATCAGACAGAACTGACAGCAGCTACTTCATAAAATCAATCCCAAGACAATAATGCAATAACCTGGAAGTGCAGGAATGCTGCTGTCCAAGAAAGCTGCTGGTATCCCTGCTGGATGGTCCCTGTGCCTGGTGCCTGCTACTGTGTTCAAACAACCTTTGTAACAAATGCCTGCAGCTGGGAAGAAACTTCAGTTAAATTCCTTCAAGGGAAACAGACACTCAGTAAGTTTAAAAAAATTAAATTATGGTAGATGAAGGAAGAAACTGCCATTGCTTTGTCAAAACTCCCAGGACTAAAATCTTTATTTCAAGTATGTTGAGGTCCACGAAGTGAGGTCTACTACAAGGTGAATTCTTAATTATTGCTGTTAGTCACACAGTTGTGGTACCTAAACCAACAAACCTGTTTATATATTGTTCATAGCCCAATGTTCATCTTTCTGGTGAGAAGAATCTTCTGGTGGAGGATCCAGGCTTTTGTGTCCAGCAGTGTCCAAGTCTTGCTCTCAGACAAAGCGTTTTTCCTTCCTCAGTTTTGAAAGTGTGGCATCCACGAGGGTCAGAATCCCCTGGAGGGAAATGGGAGAATTGTCAAATAGAAGATTACCTTGTTACCTTTTTTGTATTCTTTTATGCATAAAAACAATGTGTCTAGCACGGGTCTTTAAAGTGGCTGCTGTTGTTACAACAGGAGAGGGAGCTTTCTCCCCTTCTGTGATTATTTTTTTCTGCACTACCTTGTGGCTGCAGTGTTGATTAAAGTGCTGCAGGCAATGCCTGCAGGAGACCCTGGAGAACCCTTTGTAACTGTCTTTAAAACCATTTCTGTAAATACATAACTAAAATGAGCAAAATTAAGACTTACCACTTTTATTGGCTTGATGAACAAACCTAATTGTTGGTTTCTTGCCAGCAAGCCATTGCAAAAGAAACATTAGTGTAACACATGAAATAGCTCTGATAACTTGGCTGGTTTCTTCCTTTTTTCAGTGTGACTACTTGGTGAAATTTAATTTAAGTTAAATCCTCCCACCAACTGTCAGAAAGTTTTTGTTGGATTTTTGTTATTTGTTAACAATGCCACTTCCAAACCAAAAATAAATTGGATGTAATGTACTTAAGGCTTTATTCCTGTAAACTTTAGCCTGGTTTAGCATGAGGACTGTAGTAAATTAATGTAATGTTGCAAGAGACCAGAACATATTTCTTTTTTAAATTTCAGCATAAACAACAACAACAAGAAAAACAACTTTGAACCACTTGTTCCCAGTAGTTAGAACTATCCTTACAAACTCAGATCTTCACTCCACATGCAGCTAATTGCACTATGATCAAAATCCATCACCACAAATAATATACTTTAATATCACAGAGACATCTCCATACCGTGCTAAATGGAAACTGGAGTTTTATTTCAGACAGCAGCTTTTCCATTTTCTGGGACCTCATATCCAGCATAATCTCATCTGCAGTGTCAATGAACAGGATAATAAATTATGGTTAAAGCACAGCTGCCAGTGGAGCAGGAGCTAAAGGAGCACAGGGAGAGGGCAGAGCTACCAAGGAGAAGGGAAGATAAGATGAAGTTAAAGCGTTTTACCACCAGAGTGGTAATTGTTTGGAACAAGTGGAGTGAATTCTCAGGAGAATGAATTAGAACTTTCTCAGGCACAAAGTCTTTCCTGAGAAGAACTAACATGTCCCTGAACAGATGCTGTTTTACTGATTTTGGGGTTGGGATAGAGGAGATTCAGCAGTAACAGCACCAGCCATCTCACCATACTGAACCATCTCGTTCATCAGCAGGCACAGAGCTTCTGCCACCCCTGGCTCATCGAAGTGAAGGTGATATTCATCTTTGATCAGCTCTATTCCACTGCCTTTTGAGTCCAGGAGAATTGCCAAAGCTGCAGTTTCTGCAAGGAGGACAAACATTGCTGGGCTCATTGTAGCTGTACACTGCATGATCTGCTTCCCATCCCCTCCCCAGCTGGCACATGTCATGTTTTCAGGAAGTTGTGCCCATTATTTTCAGTCTTCCTAAAAGCTCTTCTGAAGCATTTGAGACCAAGTAGAAGACCAGATATGCAGCTGACTCTGTCATGCAGGGCAGAAGTGATGTTAATGATTGTTTTCACTTTGATGGAGCTGATTTGTAATTAATAAAACCAGAATTGCTGGATGTTACCTGACAGCCTCACAAGGCTGGCTAATGCCAGGCAGCCATTCTTCACCAGCACTGCTCTTTCTGGGTTCATCCTGAGTGCATCCAGCAAAAGTGCTGCTGTGGGCTCACAGTCACTGTCAGTTACACAGCCTTTAAAGAAAATGAACAAAACACACAGAAAAGCCCAAAATTTCAATATCCTCCAAGCCAAAAGAATAAAGAATCCTAAATACTCAACTCATTCTGCTGATGGGGAATAGAAATGAGATTGCTGAGGTGTTTTGCTCAGCTTTTCCCTGTGGAATGATGGCACAAGGGCAGGCATTAGGTAAATATAACAAAATTCTTGCACGAGGAAGAATTAAGACAGAGTAGTACAGCAAGGATGGGTTCCTTAGTGCAAATGATAATGACAGAGATGATTTCTTTTTTAACATGAAATATTGTCCCAAATCAACCAAGCAAATTGGCTGCCCACCAATGCAGCCCCTGGTGATTTCATTAGCAGTATGTAGTGATTTAATTGCTACAGCTCATCAAAAATTGCTCCATCGGGGAGTCACAGAGCGAGTGCAGGGAAGAGCGACCAAGAGAGGATGCAAGTTCCTCACTCTGCTGCCATCTGCAGAACCTCCTCAGCCGAGCAGCCTGGACTGCAGGAATCACCACTGACACACAGACATCCCAGCCTTTTCCAGGCCCAAGGGACAGGGAGACTGGGAACACACACCTTGGAGTGACAGTGCCCACAGAGCCGAGCAGGCAGACTCTGCAACGACTCCATTCTGGAGGTGTTTCTGAAGGACTGCAGAGGTGACAGGGACAGCACTTTCCAGCACTGCTTGGTCTCCATTATTCTCTGAATTACCTTCACAGAATGAAATGCATCAGGCAGAGTTATTTAATCAAGTAATAATATCATTGTATGTCAAATTATATCAGTACAACCTTAATGGGTGTGGGCATTGGAACAATACAACATTGTTTTAGTCTGGAGGGCAGCAGAGGGAAGGAATCAAAAATGTTAGCCAGAACCAAACCAAATGTTAGAGGGCTAATAAATAATTCTGTTCATTGGAGAAAGCTGAACTTCTCCAGGAACTAGTGTTCTTTGCCATTTAAATTATGCAGAGGGATCACAGCAAGAAACCTGCAGAAATAACCCCAGTTTTGACAAAATCCGAGCTGCAGGATGGAGACTCAGCTGTCCCATAAATCCAACGG
Source organism: Oreocharis arfaki (assembly GCA_013398015.1). Classification (NCBI taxonomy): domain Eukaryota; kingdom Metazoa; phylum Chordata; class Aves; order Passeriformes; family Paramythiidae; genus Oreocharis; species Oreocharis arfaki. The sequence continues at coordinate 109,950 of VZRR01004309.1, forward strand.
GTGATTTGTTGCACAGAGGGAATAAATCACACCAAGTGCAACTGTGCACAATCTGTGCTTTCAGCCTTCCTTGATGATCAGAACACCACACACCTCTACAAAAACACGTCACAGAAACAAATCAGTAAATATAAAGTCAGGTCACATCTTAGCCTGAATGGCAAAAATTGGCTTTGACACCTTATCACATAAAGGGTTGCTTTAAAAATCTGCATTCATTTTTATTTTTATCTCTTTTAACTCTGGATCACACAGTGATTCTAGCAGTGCTGTGGAAACAACTCTCCAGAATCACAAAACCACAGACCGGTTTGGGTTGGAAGGAACCTTAAAGATCATCTCATTCCAGCTCCCTGGAACAAGAATGGGAGAAAACTCCAATCCCAGCGACAGGAATGTCTGAACTCAATTAGGCACATTACCTGCTGCCCTTCGGTCACATGAGTGCAGGCACAATACTTGCTGTGTTCTACTTACCACTCGCAGCCAAGCTCCAGAGAACGGCACAGCAAGAGAAGCAGATCTTGTCATTATGAAGAAAACGTCTTAAAATTGACAGAAGGTCTGGAATGATTCCAACTTTCCTGAGATTCTCCGCAGCTACTTCTGAAAACCACAGAAATTCTATAGAACCTGGTGTTTTTGTCCCACTCACTGGCCTCGAAACAGGCAGCGCTAAACGTATTTAAACTGAGGTAAAAGACCGGTAACATGAGCCCATCAGCTGGACAAAAGAAAGCAAAAGAACAGGCCGAATTCTTTAACAAGAGGCACTTAACACAGCTGATCCTTTCAAATGGATGTCTGGCCATCCTTTTTCCTCACACACTTGAAATTCACCGAGCAGGAAAGGAACTGAGAGGGTGCAAATTACAATTTTTCACCTGCTTCTATTTTAACGATTCAAACCAAGCTTCAGAATTAGAAAACGCTGGATAAAAATAGTTTGGTCTTAGTCATGACTCTTTGTAATAATTTTTTGTAAGATTACTCCCTTACTGCTAAATCCTTCTGTAACCATTTCTAAAAACAGTCTTTGATGACTGTTGAACTGACGCTGAAAACAACTAAAAATACTATAAATATTTAGCAATTACAACCTCAGAAGAAAAGAAAACAAAGTAGAAGAATTAGAGAGAATGGTTTCAATTCATCATGGCACAGTCCAAAATAGAATTCAGGTTCTATGCCCTCATTTTCTCACTACTATTTGCACAGTTTGTACTTGTTTCCAAACCAAGATGAAATACAGAATTGTATCTATTAGAGTAGTCCTGTAAGTCCCTGAAGCCTCAGCATTGTATATCATACTTTCAGGGGTGTTATCTTATCAATATCTGGTCAATTTTATCAATATTACCACTATTAAACTAATAAATACCCACAGACATCCACACCTCTCAGTGAGGTCACAAGTTCTGCACTGCATCTTGCATTTGTTTCAAAAAGTTAAAATAAATTAAAGAATGAGCAAGGTCACCCACCACTGGCTGAAACCATCATCAATAATGTGCAGAGTGATGAAAGGAACTCTTCATTTTCAGAGTGTTTTCTCACTGTGTGTAACAGGCAGCTGGCCACACACTCATCCAGGGCCATCATCACCCCCTGTTCCAGAGCTGTCACCACAAATATTGGAATAGAATAAATGTTTCAGTGGCTTAGAATGAAATCTGAACCCCCCAGCCCTGCAATCAGCATAGCAAAACATTCAATTGACAGCATTTCTTCACATAAAATAAGGAAAAGTTACTTAAAACTTTCATTTTCTGAAAGTCGATTCTTAGTATTTTTAAGCTTATGTCATTATCAGGTGGTTTTGGGGTAACTTGCCATGAAAGTGACAGCAGGGACCACACAAGAGACCCAAAACCACTTTTATGGTTTAAATTTTAAATACCAAAACAATGAGAGTCTTATTTATGCACTCTGGTAACACTCTACATACCACGAAAACAAACTTGTTTGGACAAGATCAGCGCCTATATTTAAAATTAACTCTTAGTGCAGAATTCCTGTAGGCCAGTCCTGAAGGAAGGCCATGAGGATCCAGAAAGCTGCTTAGCTCCCTTTAGTTCTTTACATTCACCCCCTAAAATCATTCCTGAACCCATTATCTGCTCCATTAACCTTCCCAAGACCCAGCAGAAGGAGGAAGTCTTACAATTGTACCTTGACTAAGAATTTCAAGCAATAATGTGCAGCCTTCCACGTGTAGCTCCAGAGAATCTATGTGAGTCTCCATGGCACGAGTGATCACTTCTGTGCATTTCAGCAGACAGGGGAATGCTGTGGGGGAAAGAAAGTGTTGGAGATGAGGTTCTTGAGTCAAAGAGAACAAAACAGAGTGAATTTTTTTAATCTGTGTGGGAAATGTCTCCTATTAAAGAGAGCTGAAGGCCGTGTTAGCCAAGTGTAGCCAACACTGGAATGCAGCAAGTTCTGGGGTGCAGGGAATCCTAAGCCATGCTGTTCAGAATCTGCAGAGGAAAGTGTTTCACCATGACTCCTATTTCCAGGAACACTTGGAGCTTCTGGAATAGCCCATACAGCTACTCAGTCTACCCAGAAATATGTGATAAAATGATGAGGAAAACTGGATGGATTTTAGGGATCCATTTTGAGCACTTTTGAAGCTGAGAGCACCCCTCAGGGGAAGTCACCGTGCAAACTTAGCCAGATGTGGGCACAGCCTTGTGCTGCTGTCACCAGGACTGGATGAGAATCCCACAGATCCATTCATTTTGTTATTTACAACCAAAGCCCACTGGATTACCAAGTAAAGCTTTCTTAAATTGAAGACACAGGTAAGTCTAAGGAAAAAACAAATTATTCTTTTTCTTTATCAATTAAAGCTATGAATAACCCTGAGTTTCAGCATCATCAGCCAAAGCCAGCATTAAAATGCTGTCAAAGGACAGAGCATTTTATAACTGATTTAACATAGTGCTTTGAACTATTAACCTTGATCTGAAAGCTTCCTTTGAAAAATGTGCAGTTTCTGAGAGAAAATACCCAGCTTTCACCCTCACAGCTTTGCAAGACACACAAGAATTAGCCTTGTAGCTTCCTCTTGCTCTGCCAGCCTTGCAGCCCCAAGAATTACCTCCAAGTCATCCCAGGACCTGTGGAAATCACCTTCCTCAAATGTCAGTTTGTTGCCAATTCAAACATCACTATTTTATTTTTCCCCCAGTGCCCATTTTTCTTGTCCAGTAAAACCCCTCTGCTGGTTAACAAAAGCATGTACAGAACAAGTCCCAACACAATCCTATCAGCTACTGGCCTGGAGAAATAGGAAGAGAGCAATTTCATTCTCATTCATAGACATTAGAAATTTTTTCCTCTTCCTATTATCTCAAATTATAAGGAAGGAGCAGAATAAATAAATAAATTGATGAAATTGTGCCTTACCACTTTTATCCTTTACAAAGCTGGCAAGGTGCTGAATGCCTTTAGCCTGGACTTCTTCAATATCCCAGGAAGCCTGCATGAAGTCTAGGAAACCAAGGAAATTCTTCTAACCATTCCACACAAACACAAAGCACTCAGATTGTCTCTGTTTTGTGCAAGACGTGAATTCATATGAATGAAAACAATGAAATCTGGGATTGTTGAAAAGAGAAAAACTTTGCCCCCAACTCATCAAACATTTCAATATTACAAAGTGCTATGAGTCACAATGTATTTGGCATTATATATATTTTTTGGGGATCTGTTGGAATATTTAATCAGAGCAGGGATAGGAGCTTTAAATGCATTATTCCAATAGAAATTTCAGATTAAAATAACATCCTCCTTACTTAGAAGGAAAATAATGGAGCAGATCCTTTGTGGCATAAGTTGGCAAACATGTTACAAGGCAAACAAAATAAGTGGGGCTCCCAAATTTTCTGAGGAATGACCTCTGACCCTGTTTAACTCTTGCAGTAGGAATGGCTGGGAACCTTAGGAGTTTAGAGGGAAGGCTCTGTAGTGATCCTTGCTCCAAAGAGTATCCCATTTTATTTCAGGTAAAACGAGTGCCCAAGAATTTATTTCCAAGCAGAGTACATCCTGACTGGAAGGGTTTATTTCCTGTGAAAATCACCTTCACATTAATCTCATTCTGCTTGTTACCTAGAACACTTTCAACTCCTCCCTGAAAGAGCACATCTGTTACTATGGGAGACATAGACTTCTTCAGTTTTATTGAGGTGTCACCAGCAAAAGTCAGGCATCTCCCAATGAATGGAACAGTGGCCAGATCCCTAGAATTTCGAGAGACAAAAGCAGCACCAGTGAGTTAGAACCGGTAAGGTAAAAAAGAAAAGATCTACTGGCATTGTTTCATTTTGATATAAAAAATCTAATATGACTTCTAGACTAGATTGTTTTCGACAGAACTTAAATTATTTACCTCAAAATAACTCATGAAAGAGCTCACACTGTACAAGCCATGCTTAGGTGTCAAGTTCAGGCTCATAAAATTGTATATAACACGAATTTATAATATAACTGCAAAAAGGGCCACCTGTGCATCTCAGTGTCCACTCTGAATGAACATCAAATCTTTAATAACTCCATTTGTCGAGGCAGGAGGATAAGCAATGTTAACTCAACCCTTTCCATCAGCAGCTAACACTCCCAATTTGTGGAGGTAGGAGGGGTTTAGGACAAAACAAATCAAGGGAACGCAGCCAGAACTCACCTTGCTGTGGGTCTCATGCTGGGCTCAATCTGTAGCATCATCAGTAAAACTGGAAAGAAAGGGAAATAGCTGCTTTCTCCATCCTGCATCAGTGTCAGGACTCCCTCAAGGCAGCTGCTGTCCTCTCTGATATCCTGCAGTAAGGAGGTTATCTCTTCTGCCTGGGAAGAGCACAGTGTCAGACAGCTCTCACACATCCATTTACAGATATCCTGGTGAGCCCAGGACCCTTGAAATCCCTTATAAATCACTCTTACATTCAGAACAAAGCAGCTCATCATATCAAGGAGGACACAGCCCAGAGACCAGATGTCAGATTTCTCAGTAAAAGAAAAGCCAAATGTTTCTGGAGCCATCCAAGACTTGCTATCTGTAGAAACAGGAATCACGTGCTGACATTGTTGGCATTGTGCTTCCAAAGGCTACAAAACACACTGGAACTAATGAACAATTTTCTAAGATGTTTCTGAGTATAAAGCTAAAAAGGATTCCAACTGTTTTGGTTGCAGAGACTCACACAAATCTCTACATTTTTCACTTGTGAACACAATTAAATGCTGCAGCCAACTGCCTATGGAAATCCTACTTAGAAGACAAATAGTATAATGCAGAGAAAGGAGAGAGAAGATAAGTTTTTCCTCTTTCCTAATTTTTCTCTGAGGACTAAAAATATCCACCACAACTGAAATATTTCTAAAATACAGTATGGGAAAAAAAAAAAAGCAAAACAAATATATCTACCTTCATCCACTCTTATTTTCCATTTCAGCTCATCTTTCATAAGTGTTTCAGTACTGAAGTCACTTAGCATGAAGGATGCTCCACCAGTCACAAGGATGTTTGATGGCTTCAGATTTCTGCAACACAAATATTTTCTGCCAGCCTGTGAAATTAGAGTCTAATGACACATAATTACAAATTCCCTGCATCTTTATCCCTCAGAAGGGTTGGGTTGGTTTTTGTGGTGGGTTTTTTTGGGGGGGGAATTGGTTTGGACATTTTTTGTTTGTGTTTTGTTGAGGGTTTTTTTTAATATACAAGTGATAATCAACCAAAATACAATTATTTTCTTCTCCAAATGCTTTAAAATTTGTGATTGTGACACAAATTGATCTGAGCATGGGATGCAAGGGCTGTCTCTTATTCAGATACACAAAGTAAACTTTGTCCATCACAGCCACCAAAATGTGAGCATTTACAGAGATGGCTATTTTCTTAAATATTAAAAAATAAAACAACCCAAGAGCTAATACCTCATTCAAATGGAAATTACAGACAAAACTCAAGAAATAGATACCTTCAGAAGTCACAGAAAACTAATCTAAAGTCCTGAATTTCTACCCCCTACTTCTCCTTTTGGAAGAGTAAAATTCCCTGCCTCTGAGCACTGTGCTGAACCAACACTGCAAAGAACAAGGGTCTGGCAGACAAAGAGAATGAGATTTCTGCTCACCTGTGCCAAATATTTTGTTTGTGTATATAAAACAAAGCATCCACCATCTGTCCCAGGAACTTCTGAACTACCTGTGGAGGGGAATAAACACAGAAGTGTAACACAAACAGAGTAACTTTCAAATATCTTTCAGAAGAGAGTTTCCAAAACCACCCTCCTTTGCTTTGAAGACTTCAGGGAGGACTTTCAGAAAGAAGGAACACCATAAAAGCAACAAGTCTCAGTTCAAACAGGTGCCTCTTCTGTACTTTTTACCATGTCTCTTATCTTTTCTGACTTCTGCCTCTTTTCCTTGATTAGAGCTGAAAGATCTCCTTGGCCTGAGTGCTGCATTACCAGGCAGAGGAAGAGAGATGAGACCTGTAATAAAACATTACACCAAAATTGCTTAATTGTTTGCAGATAAGAAAGACAAAACCAAACTGGTGGGTGCGATGTTCCCAGCACCAAAGGGTTCTGAGATGATTATTCCCTCACAGAAGAGACAATATTTATTTTCTTTCATTAAAAATACAGCGTGCTCATTGTTTTAGCAAATGAAACAAACCACCACTAGCAAGCATCTTATCTGAAGCTGTATGAGATGATTCAAGTCAATTATACATCCACAAAATCAAAGATTCTGTGCAAGCACTGAAAAAAATCTGCAAAAAAATAAGTCAGGGCTTTCAGCTTCTTATGGTCCCCTATAGAAGGGTTTCCACGCAGGCATGAAAATCAGAATTGCACACTAATTCCCATCAGAATCTGGGAGTCTGCCATGTGATGGACTCCAACAAATACATATTCACAGCTTTTTAGTGTGTGTATTCAGGAGCCAAAAAAACCTCAGGTTTGTTTCAAATCAAATAACCTTCTTTTTTTAGCATCTCACCCCATTGACCCCAAATTTAAATCTGTGACTATGCTCGTGTGCCTAGAACACAAACCACACACTCCAGTTCTACCAATCCTAGTCCATTCTCACCTCGTTATTCCAAGTCACAAACAATTCCTTGTAAGTACAGATGTGGGAATGGCGGAGTTTTAGCAAAGCCATTGCCTGCATAGAATAAAAAAGATAAATCAGAGACAGCTTTCTATAGCTACACAGTCCTTCCCTTTAACAGGACCTTAAATAACACCCTAAGCCAGTTCCTGACTTGTTCATGTCACATTTCTGGTCAAACTCTTCTGAAGTGCCAGCTCTGTTAAATATTTGCATCCACAAGTGTGGAAAGAAGGAAAATATTTCAGACTCTGCTCAGTGCTGCAACAGCCTTGTGAGATCCAAGGCTATAAACTGATCCACGGGGGGATGATGTGTGAACAACCCTCTTCTTCAGTTCCTAAGACCCAAACCTGAAAACATTTCTTAGAATAGAAGTCGGGATGATTTTTCAAGTGCAGCCATTATTTCCTGTAACCTCCCTGCAAGCTTGAACCTCAGCAAATATAACGACACAAGAGATTTTTATCTCCTTGAAGGTGGTTTCCGTGCAGGGCTCCAACAAATCCTAATCACTTGAGCAAATTTGCTGATTATGTGGAAGAGAAAAAGAACTCAAGTTACTCCCCTATAGTTGTGTTTGTGGCTGTGCAGACACCGCAGAAGAATTAAAAAGAGCCACAGTCCCAGATGTCACAACTGCATTTATTTCAGTAGATGCATTTCAATATTTATTTCAACAGAAAAATTGGATCAAGTTTTACTGGTAATGCCAGACTTGGTACAGAAAGAAGTCGCCCCTCTGACCAGGATAAAACATCTGCAGAGATATCTGTTCTCCCCCTTTTCCAACTCCAGATGCTGTGCATATTGGGCGCTGTGAGACTCATCCATCATGTGCTGCTCCACACATTTTATTGAAACCATTTTTGGTATTTTAAGAGTGTTTCTGACCCTTCTTACTCAAGCCATTGCAACAAGTTTGCACCAGAAAAAAAAAAGGACAACAAAGGGAGAAAACCAGTCAAATCAATCACATTAAAAAAGTCCAACTCTGAGAAATTACCGTATCATGAATTATGTTATCTAGACATTGAGTTTATTATTAATAAACTAAAACAGACCAAGGTTCTCCTTCAGCTTAAAGGCCAAAAGGATGAGTTTTGTTCTTTGGCTTCACAAAACAAATAAGAACTCTGAGAAAGGACTATTCTCCATGAAGAACTGTCCATTTGAATTTACATATCCAAAAATAACAACAACTAATACAAAACCCTGGCCTGAGCCCAAGCAGAGGGCAGAGAGCACACCCCACAAATAGTCCTACCTGATTTACTTATTATTTACTCAGCTAATCCTTGTAGATAAAAGGCTTGGTTCTATTAAGACTTTGGTCTTTGTAGGTGAAGTAGTAAAGAAAAGACTGCACCAATACCTCCTTCAAGGCCACATTTGCTTGGTGTTGGTCAATGCATTCAACCTGCACCAAACGAAAGGCAAGGATGAGAATACATCCTGCAACAGAAACACAGGGGAGCTTCAAGCCAAGAACACTCTTGTCAAGGTGACTGGACTGGAAACTCTGCGTGAGGTGACATAAATTTTCAATACTAGCTCAAATCTCTAATGTTTGGGGCAGTTTTGGTGTCAGGAGATGGGTAAAACAGAGCTGTGGATGAGTGTGTGACATACAGACAGTGCTTCTGCACTGTCAGGGCAGCAGCGAGCTGAGGTGAGAACACTGAGGGCACCTAAACAGGCTGCTGCCCTCTCCCCACTTTGAGCCTCAACATTACAGTAAACTGATCAGAATCTCCCATTTTCCCAAAAAGCAGCACAGAAATGAGCAAGCCAACTCTTAGCCAGCAGCTGGGCTGCCCAGCCTGTGTCCCTTGTTACGATCATGGTGCCCCCGCAGATAATTAACGTGCCAAACTCTTGTTTTCCTAGCAACCACCTCCTCACCTGCTTTATTGCGTATTTCTTCTGGGCACCCTCGTCTGTTTTCAGCTGAGCTGCCAACATCGTGCCCAGTGCCCCGGGCTGGAGCTGCTCCAGCACCTGCAGGCACAGGAGACACCCAGAGCACCTGCTCAGCTGGGCAGGGCAACTGAGGCAAAAAGCCCCTTCCACTCACTCCCCCATAGAAAGCTTCCACACAGGGAAGGCCTCCAGCTCCCTGTGGCAGGACTAGGGGCACCCCCACCTTCGCCCCAACTCCTGAGAGGAACACAGAGCTTCCCTTCCCTCCCTTTCAGGACATTCCCTGCGCTAAAACACGCCCAGGGCCATCCACACCCCCTCCAGGACTATGGAACCCCTCCAGGGTCACTCAGCACCCCCCTCCCATGGTTCTGTGCTGCTCCCAGGGGGACCCGCACCCCTTCTCCTGGGCCACGTACCCCACATAAACCCCTCTCCAGCACCACTTAACCCACTCAGAGCCACTTACACCACGTCCCCAGGGGTACCTGCACCCACATTCCCTGCCCAGGTCACAGACCCCTCCTCAGGGCCATGCACCCCACACAGACGCCTCCAGCACCGCCTACACCCCCACAACGCNCCCGGCCCGGCCCCGCCACCGCCCCGCCCGCCCCGAGCCAGCCCGGGCCCCGCCATGGGCCACAACGACATTATGAACACCGCCGAGGACTTCGCCGACCAGGTGGGTGCCCGCCTGCCTTCCCCCCCCCATGCCCGCCTGCCGGTCTTTGTGCGCCGGGGCCACGCTGAGGGGCCCGGCTAAGCCAGGCCGGGATGGCGGCGGGGTCGCTGCCGCCTTGGGGCCGCGCTGTGGCGGGGCGGGGGGGTTGTGGGAATTTTGAGCCACGGAGGGGGTTGGGCGGG
>VZRR01004310.1:0-16640 GCA_013398015.1 Oreocharis arfaki
CTGTCCTGTATGTGCCATGTGACGATACTCAAAATGATCTGCTCTACGACCTACCTTGGCATCAAAGTCTGATCGACAGGCCTGTAGTTTCCCCGGATCTTCCTTCTGGATGTTCACTAGATAGTATAACATTCGCAAACTTTCAGTCCACCCTAACCGTAACCCTCCCTAGTCAGTCAGAACTGTTGTTAAATTATGAAAGGGGCTCAGTGAGCACTTCTGCCAGCTCCCTCAGTGCCTTTGGTTGAATCCAAGACCAACAGACTTGTGCACCTTTAAAAGGCATAGCAGGCTGCTGACCATTTTTTCTGGACTATCGGGATTTCATTCTGCTCCCTGCCTCTGTCTTCCAGCTCAGGAACCCCAAGAACAACGGATCTTACTATTAACAACCTATGCAAAGAGTAACGGAGCCTTTTCCTCATCCTTTGTCACTATGTTTCTTCCCCCTCCCACCCCCATCCAATAAAAGATGGACATTCTTCCTGGTCCTCCTTTTGTTGCTAATGTATTTATTGTCTTTTATGGCAGTACCTGGATTAAGTTCTAGCTGGGTTTCAGCCCTAATTTTCTCCCTGCATAACCTAGTCATAACCTCATAACACGCTGAAGTCCTCCTGAGTTGCCTGCCCCTTCTTCAAAAAGGTCATAAACTTTCCTTTTTCCCTTGAGCTCCAGCCAAAGCTCTCTGTTCAGCCAGACGAGTGCTCTTCCCTGCCAGCTCATCTTTGGGCACACATGAACAGCCTGCTTCTGTTCCTGTGTGTTGGAGACTGACTCTGTCATCCAGACTCCTAAACAGTCCAGTCCGCCTTCCAGCAGACCAGGGCAGCCATTCTGCTGATCCCCCTCCTTAGTTTCCAAGAACCAAAAATTCCTATCATTTTGTGATTGCAATGCCCAAGCCAGCCTGTACCACATCACCCACGAGTCCTTCTCTGCTCGCAAACAGTAAGTCCAGCGGAGCACTCTCTCTTGTTTATCTTCTCTACTGACACTTCAGGAATAAATACACACCTTCTTGTTGAACCAAGATTAACAACTGATGTTAACCAAGTGCAGTAGTCTTAATGAGCACACTGGATCAGGCCACTTTCACTTCACAGTCTTCTGCATTAGATCAGTTTTGTTTCAATTGTATGAATTCCACTCAGAAAATAAGCATAGCTGACCAACTGGAGGCCTTAATTTTCACTATATATACGAATTACAGATAAACTCACGAGCAGACTTCTTTAATTCAGCCTCACAAAATCCTTTAAAATACACTGGTGATACTAAAGCCACCAACCAGCATCTTAAAAAGCATTAAAAAAAACCTCCCATAAATAAAAACTTTGCTGCACTAGAATGAAACGTATTTTGGTATTTTAGAATTAGCTACCCATCTATCACATACAGTCTTTCAAATTCTTAGTACTACTATTTCTCTTATTCTTGTAATGAAAATCAAGCACAATATATCCACGTACAGAATGGCCAACCTAATAGTTACACCTGTTTGTGACAATTAATACAGTCAGGCTTCTACGTTTAAAAGTAACATTGTTTGCTATTGGAAGCAATACCGTAACAAGTATAATTACAAGCTGTTCTTAATTTAAAAGCTGTATTTCAGAGAGCTGATGCTCTGCTTATTAGTATTATGCTGTTCTCATTAACAGCACTGATCAGTTACCTGCTGCACTCAAAAAGACCAAACCAACAAGAAGAGCAATGTATTTACACTAGTTTATGATATGGTCCTAATCTCTTTTCACTGGTGATCCTGAGGAAAACAGTCCAAGAATCGTATGTAGCAGGTTGCCTTTCTAACCCTTTTTTTTACATATAAGTTACAAGTAAACCAAATGCGAACTCTACACCTCAGAGTACTACCAAAAGCCCCATAGGACAGATATAGTTTCAACTTTTTTATTTACTATTCCAACAAAACACATTAGCCCAAATTCAACTTCATCTTACTTGCACTATTGAGCAAGTAAGGAAAGGTTATTTTAACTTCCATTTAATATAATGCCAATAACACCTATAATGACTGAATTTATGAATATCCCATGTTACATCCGTGAAGACTAAAATTCCCACACACGAACAGGGAAAGAAAGGGATATGGGAAAAATCTGTAAGGTTGAAGTTAGAGTACATAGAACTATTCTCTATTACAATAGAGTAATGTACATTAACAAACTCAGTGCAAAAAGAGTCCACTAAGGAGTCAAGAACAAAGGACAGGATAACCAGTGAAGACTGAAAAAAAAGGTGAACGAACACAAACCAAAGATGATTATGTTCCAATATTGCCTAAAAACCACTATATTCATTGAAATCTTAAAAAAAAAAAATTATTTTTGCACCCTTTATTAGCCCATCTACACAAATTACCAAAGACACAAAGCATCAAATACTAACAAAACTCAAATTAACAAAACCATAATTAACAGGAACTTATTCAGAACAAAGGTCTATCAACACAAGTAATAAACATTTTAAGAAAGAATAAAGGTATATATCATCTTTCCAGAATCAGAAATATGAAGATTTAACAAACCTAACATTGCAACTCAATCACCATGTTCAACAGCACCTGAAAAACACATCTTCCACTAATCACTCTAAGTGTATTTTTCTCTCCACAGCATCCAAGGATGATTCCACAACCTAACCCAGCATCACTGGGTTTTGTTTCACCGGGTTTAGTTCCACTAGTACATGACCCAAAAATGTTTTCTACTTACTTTACTATTTCAGGCATGACTTTCCGGCTGAAGACTTCTATATACTCTCACCTCTTATGGAAAGTGTTCCAAAACTGATGAGCCCTGTCATTTTCATTTGCTTTTTATTCTACTTGACGGGGTGACCTGAACTAATACACTGTTCTAGATGTTTTCTGGTTTGTCCTCTGTTTTCTACACCCTGTAAGATGTCAAACCGATGTGTTTGACAGAACTATGCGTTATGACCGATAGCAGGCAATTAATCTAGAACCTACCACTGTTTAGTTCATGTTCTCTCTGCTGCTCTCTGCTCCATGTGCATTATTCCAATTTACAGAATCAAGGCTGCAAGTCCAACCATCAACCCATCACCACCACAACCATCCCTAAACCATAGCCCTAAGTGCGACAGCCAGACGCCTCTTTAACACTTCCAGAGACAGCGACTCCACCACTTCCCCTGGGCAACTTATTCCAGTACCTGACCACTCTTTCAGTGAAAGTTTTTTTTTCTAGTAACTATTCTGAAACTCGCAACTCTTGGTTTGTTCAGCCAAGAGAAGAGGAGACTGAGTGGAGACCTCACTACAGTCTTGAACATCCTCATGAGGGGAAGTGGGGGAGGGCAGGTACCCATCTCTTGTGACAAGCGACAAGACCCAAGGGAATGGCTGGAGCTGAGTTGAGGGAGGTTTAGCTTGGATATTGGGAAAAGGTTCTTCCCCTAGAGGGTGGTGGGACACTGGACAGGCTGCCCAGGGAATGGTCACGGCCCCAAGGCTGCCAGAGCTCCAGGAGTATTTGGACAACGCTCTCAGAGACAGGGTGGGATTGCTGGGGTGTCCTGGGCAGGGCCAGGGGTTGAATTCCATGATCCTCATGAGTCCCTTCCAGCTCAGCATATTCCATGATTCTATGAAATGAAGACCATTTCCTCTTGTTCCTTTACTAGAGACATGGCAGAAGAGACTGACACCCATCTCACTGCACCCACCTTTCAGGTAGTCGTAGAGAGCAATGACGTCCCCCCACGAGCCTCTTTTTTCTCCAGACTAAACACCCCAGCTCCCTCAGCCACGCTTTCCTGCAAACAGTAAGATTCTTCCAGTTCAGTTTGACCTTGTCATAAGCATGGTAGTTTTTCACCAGGGTAAAATGGTGGGTTTTTGTTATCAGATAAACTCAGTCTGTGCCCTAATAAGATCCTCTCAAACCACATCCTATTAAAAAAAAAAAAAAATCCTGCAACATAACCAAGCCATCAAAAATCTGACATCACTCTATATAAAGACAAGCTACCCAGGAGCAGAAATCAATGACAATTTGAAGCACATTGTTTGTAAACATTGTTTGAAAGGGCTTAGCTATTGTGAGGTCTTAACTTACTCTTAGTCTGCACGTGGCTGCTGTTTTTTCAGAATAAAACTTAATAAATAGGTCCAAATTTCAGCAAACAAAAATCTATAAAGTAGCTGGTAAATTCATGCTGAAAGTGAAATTTTCTTACAAAACTGGGTACATACATGAAGTACATCTGCCACCCTTTTGCCTACATAATGCAACATTTTATAATCAGTTTTACATTTTTTCCTTCTGTAAACACTAACATGGATGTTCAATAAACAAGTAGTATCTTCAGTCATTATGTACTGCAATGGGATAGGCAACAGCCGATGGGCTTGGAGCTACACAGACCCAATCACCACACCAACGGAAGCAGAAGCAACTGCCTTTTTAAGAACTGAAGACACCAAAATGAAAGGCCAATTATATCCTTTTTCAGGGCAACAGTTCAGGTTTGAATAGCTTTGATGTGAACAATGTGCATTAACTGATTCTGTGAAGGACTTTCTATGGCTAGCAAGCCCAGCAAACAGCTCCCTAGTACCAGTCATTTACTTGTCATCCTACTTTTTTCTCCAAATAAACCATTACAGACTTTAGAATTAAAAACTATGAATGAAAAAAATGTGACAATTAGTCATACCAGCAACTATCGCTTCTCGCCAAGACAGAGAAACCTTTCAACAGAGTATTGGATCACTCTATACCCCAAACGAGTACATGAACCTTCATTTCTACCCTTGACATTCTGAGATTGTAAGCAAAGTAAGTAACTCAGGTAACTTTTCTAAACTCTTCATTTGTTAGTTCTCATCAGCCTACCTACCAATCTAATGCAACACTTAAAATGGCATCACTGTACATTTTCTGCAGGCTGACTAAATCCTAACACAAAAAACGCAACTTTTCCTTCCAAAAATTATATACTACATACCTAAAATATTATTTTGAAATATCTCTGGGAAAAAAAAAAAAAAAAAAGAGTATTTACGTGTTTGTCACTGCATTCCACAACCAGCAGTTCTCACTTAAAATATTACAACTTGCAGTGCTATTTTTGGCCAACAATTCCATTCCAACAATTACTGTTTCTGGATTGCCTTCTCTGTCATGGGTGTCTCCCAGAAGTTAGCATATGACATTTTTCTAAAAAATCTGAAATTACAATTATAAGGAATCATACTGAAAATCTGACACTCAAATAGCTCCTTAAAATGCAAGCTATCTTTTGCAGAAAACTGCAAATTATTTATTGATTTATAAATCGTTCAAATTATATATATTGAAACAGACATTTGTAGCGGGCTGCTAAGTAAAGAATAAGATTCTGAGTTTACGTGAAATAGAAAGTAATTAGCATGAAGAATTATACACACTACCTACCTATCTCCTAGCACTCAAACCATCTACGTTATTGTCTCTGCTGCTAGAAGCCACAGAGTCAATGAATACTGAAGAATGAACCCTTCCTTCAGTCCAAGTTTTCTCAAAATTAATAGAATGCAGGCCAGTTCTGCTGAGGTCAATGCATGAAGCAAAAAAAAGTAACTCGGCTTTACCAAGAGATCCCACTTATCTGCATTTTGATTGTCTCCTAGAACATATAACACAAATCATTCCTTAAGATGATTGCTCGTCTATTTATTTTAAACACATTACAAGGTATAAAAATGACTACAACTACAAAAATTAAGCGTTTAGATGCTTAAGTGACTGCCTTTAAATCTTTAAAAAGTGACTGCCCCTGCTACATGCCTGTTTTAACATAAAGTCTTTACATTATTTACGGATCTCTCAGAACACGTAATTCATTTCCATGACCGCAAAAAGACTGCAGGCTACATTTAAACACTGCTCTGTATAAACCACTTACATCAACACAATAAACTTTGCAATATGCTGTATATCTATAACATCTTAACTGCTAACACTGAAAATTTACTGGCATCTGCAAGAGTCAAAAGATTATAAATTTACCTCAACGATAATCAGAAACAGGCTGACATAGATCTCCCAAAAAACAGGCAACTGTTTCAAGCTGCTCTGTATCTTTCTCACATATAAATAAAAGGAAAACGACCTAGCATAATCTGTTCCTTTCAGTTCCTAATACCAGGTCAAAAAGGACATTTTACAGCTGACTGCACTTACCGGTGCACTTAACATTAGTTCTAACCTGAAGTAAGTGAGAGTTCCTTCCTTCCTTCCTCGCATGCCCTTTGACTGTTTGCTTGTATGATGAAGATGTTTCTTTTTGCAAATCATAAAAAACTAGTTCAAAACTAACCTCTGGATAAGGCTCAACCATGGAATCAATATTTCCCACTCTTGTTCAAAAAAACATTTGGTTCCATGAAGACAACTCCCTATCCCTCTTAAGCCTTAAAGGGGGAAAATCAGGCCTGAAAAGCACTTCTAGAAAAGAAGGAAAGAGAATTGCAGAAAAATATAGTGCTAATATCATAGTTAAATGCCATACAATAAAGGACACTTGTTAAGTTTGCTGTCATTTTAGTAATATATTCTTTCAACATGCATTTTTTCTCTTTTCTGAAATTTACTTCTCCAAACACTCTTACACGCAAACTATACAAACTCTTTAATATATTTTTTATTTTTTATTTAGCAAGTTGTTGGCAAGTTAAAACAAACAAAAAAGACATGAAAAACACCAAACAGAAGGACTCTGTTATGCCATCAAAATGGGACATTACCTGTTTTGAGTTCAAATATATACCCATTCTAAAACTCTATCCTCCAAATCCTTCTCTGCTACATTTAACGTATGACTAAATACAAGTGCACCCTCTGCTAAGCGGCCAGAAAGCTAATAATTGTTGGAATGCATTGCTGTGATTTTTTTCAATAATCCACAGTATTTCACTGCCTTTAGTCAAGACTTGGGATCTCAACTTTCTTCCCCTTTCTCATACTTTCTTTGAGACAGTAGCTTTTTCACATAGAATCACAGAATCACCAGGTTGGAAGAGACCTTCAAGATCATCGAGTTCAACCCATGCCCCAACACCTCAACTAAACTAAGCCATGACACTGAGCACCACATCCAATCTCTTTTTAAACACATCCAGGTATGGTGATTCCACCACCTCCTCGGGTAGACCATTCCAATATTTTATCACTCTTTGTGTAAAAATTTTTTTCCTAATATCCAACCTATATTTTCCTTGGCTCAGCTTAAGACTGTTGTCCTCTTGTTCTGTCAGTTGTTGCCTGGAGAAAGAGACCAAGCCTCACCTGGCTACAACCACCTTTCAGGAAGTTGTAGAGGGTGATGAGGTCACCTCTGAGTCTCCTTTTCTCCAGGCTAAACAACCCCAGTTCCCTCAGACGTTCCTCATAGCGCTTGTGTTCCAAGCCCTTCACCAGCCTTGTTGCCCTCCTCTGGACATGCTCAAGTGTCTCAACGTTCTTCCTGACATGGTCTCTGTTGACAACACAGCGAAAAAAATTCAACCACTGTCTGCTGTTAACCAAGCGTCAGTGATTACTAAGAGGACAGTGGGTGTGTAATCACCTAAAATCAGAATATCTTGCATTGAAAGAGACCCACAAGGATCATGGAATTCAACCCCTGGCCCTGCCCAGGACACCCCAGCAATCCCACCCTGTCCCTGAGAGCATTGTCCAAACACTGCTGGAGCTCTGGCAGCCTTGGGGCCGTGACCATTCCCTGGGCAGCCTGTCCAGTGTCCCACCACCCTCTAGGGGAAGAACCTTTTCCCAATATCCAAGCTAAACCTCCCCCAACTCAGCTCCAGCCATTCCCTTGGGTCCTGTCCCTAAACACAGAGAGCAGAAAACAGACCTGCCCCTTCGCTTCCCCACATGAGGAACCTGTAGAACCCAATGAGGTCTCCACTCAGTCTCCTTTTCTCCAGGCAGAACAAACCAAGTGACCTCAGCCATTCTTCACACGGCTTCCCCTCCAGACCCTTAACAACTTACTTCTTTAGCCTCCTGTGTAAGGTAATTTCACTGAAAGAGCCAAAATGTGAGTGTCTATTGCTTTTAATATTAGTCTTGGTAACTAAAAAAACCCAAACAGGAATTCTCCTTGCTGCTTCGAAAGCTCCTACAATTGTGCTATAAAGAAATTGTTTCTGGCACTACAACTGCTATAGAGGTTGGGTTCTCCAGGGACCTACCGAGCACTCTTCCACCTCATTTTTCTCCTAAACCACACAATTGTAGTCTCAATGGTTATCTCTGATCTAGCTCTTCCTTCAACATTGAAAAGAAGCAGTGAGGTGCTAAGGGTAACTCCAAGGAAGAAAAATTATCAGAGACGCAATGGAAAAATACTGGTTTGCATTTCTCACAGTTTATCCTTTTTTTTCAATTGCTGTAACTACTCAGACAAGACCAGAGCTGTAAGGAGTGATAACATCTTACATTAAATCAACTGATACATCTTGAAAAACTAGACTCTTTCAGGCATGTATGTTTGATATTTTTATCTCACTAACATAGTAAGAAAACTCCCTTAATGGCTTCCCATTTTCCTGGATCCATACATATGAAGTACGAATTTATTTACAACTTTCTTCAGCAATACTTTCTGTTTACATGCCAGGTTATAAGTCAGTAACTTACAACATACTGGATCAAAAGATGTATGGAGAGCAGGAATTTTGGGCTCCCCTTTATTCCCACAAGAACTAAGGGTGTTAGGAAAACTGACTTTTGTAGTGAAAAATACATTACTCCTGATAAAAGTTCCAGTCACTAGGGCAAACAAAAATACAGAAAAGCTATCAAACTTCTCTGTAGAAGCTTGATTTCTAACCGAAAAGCAAAACTGAATGGGGCAGATCAACTTTACATCACACCTTATATATATTAATAACTAATATTTCTAAGTATTTACTTTTCACATTATAATGATAGATAAGCATACCTTCATAAGAGCACAGCCATTCCTCATACATCCATTACTTTCTCCATAGGATACTCAACAAGACTACTTACTTCTATTTTACTACACCTTTATTTTGTGTAACACAATCACATTTTATACTTCTTGGTTTTCCTCCAAAAGCATTGGATATACAATGCATGAAAAACACAAATTTCAGCAAGGTAACACTGGGTAAATCTAACAAGGATTTCTTCTTCAGAACAACAAATGCTACAAAAGGACTACAAACCTTGGCTGATGTCACTTTTTTAGTCTTTACATAACAGGATTTCACGTTTAAGATGTGTGTCACTGCTCACCGTTACACCTTGTTTCCTAAAAGCTCAGAGTTAAACATTTTATTCAGCATTTAGTTAAAAATAAATATTGAATACTGAGGTTGTTCTACGATGCGAGCACAGCTAAAATGAAGGGCCTCTGTGGCTGCAGCGACCAGATTTCAAATGCAGGTAGATCAATAAAAAAAAAAAGCTCAAGCACAGTCTTCATGTGTGAGTAGAATGGTTTATAATAGCTTGCAAACGACTATGCACTTGCTGTAACCAGCCGTTCTTAAATTACGAATATGCAGCCAATTCATGTTAAAGCCAAATCCCAGCGCCTTTTTTACAGGAAAATCCTAGTAGTTTTTCCGCTTGTTCCACATGTTAGTTCTGTTAAGGGTACAAACAGCGGTAACTTTGGAACAAATAGGAGCAAACTATTGGCATTTCATCACTAAGTCCATTAGCACAGCAAGGGTTGTCAGTCTTTAGAACTCTCCTACAACAGCTCAGGCAATACAACAATTATCTCCAAGCCAAAAAAAAACAAAACCTCCACAGCATACACACAAGCTCCTTTGCCAAGCTTTTGCTTCAGCCAATCAGCCAGTCTGCTCTGACCTGCTTGAAGGCTTGCGTCAAGCTTCAAACATCTAAAAACATCAATCATAAAAACAAAGACAGGACACTGAATTATACAGTATTAACCTCCAGGGTTTGCATACAAAGACCTAAGATTTATTTATGTCCTAGCACGTTAAGAGCCTCAGCACGCTGTTCTTTACACCAAACTAGCTGCCAGTTTGATGAACCTCTCCGCCCTCAGCAGTACAGTGTCTTTGATTAATGAGTGCATGCTTGTGGAAAAGTGCAAGAACAAAAAATGGGGCAAAATCCACACAATTATGTCTCTGTGCACCAACGGACCACTGCAATAATTTTTGTCCAACTGGTTTCCTGTTGTAGAAAGACTGAGGGCTGAGGAGGGCGTTCTGGGATTATTTTGCTAATTATACTTGGATACTACACACCACTCTTCTAAAATAGGTATCTGGTAAAATGTACTGAATTGTTTATTAAAGAATCTTTCAGCATTAGAAAAACATTAATTCATTAACACAAATCAATTAATAAATAGGGTCACAATCCAAAAACATTATCTGTGTACTCAGTGAAGAAAAAAAATACTCTCTAGAAGATTTCAAGGTTTTAGCTTCTCATCCAACAGACTCAGACTCAGGACTGAGGCTCAAGCTCAAGAACAGCTAGGCAGATTATTTTGTGCCTTTAAATTACTCTATTAAATACTCTAAAGAAAATCTACCTTACACTTCCTGTAATTTACAGGAATAAGAATACACTGGTAGAGTTCACCATTATTCAAAAAATGAAGATTCACTATCCTTTCCAACAACTGCAGAGCAGAACTAAAACTCTGTGTGAGGCTCCAAAAAGACAATAGCATTTCCTGACAGTCACTGTATTATACTTAAGTCTACTTTCTTTCCCAGAGCTTTATACTGCAAACATTACCCGTGACAAATACTTAAACTTAGCAGTCCCACTGATTTCAATGGGACCACTATTAATGTAAAGAGTCCATCAGGTAGAATAATTTTTCAGGTAGTTTTTCTGTACATTTTTAGTAGTTTGAATTTTAAGGTTTTGGGGGATTCCTCCCTCAGCAGCTAAAGAAATCTCTGCAATCTCTTTTTGCAAACTACCAAGGCTTAACCCATTCAGCTCTTCACAATGCCTGACCTACATCAAGTGAAAGGGGTCTTATGTCCTTTGCAAACAGAAAACAAGACATTCGGGAGGCCCTAAAGGGTGTGAGTAGCAAGGTAAAGGGAGAGAATTCACATTAAAGGCAACAGGCATCATACAGACACTGACAAGCCCAGTACACCTTTTCCTAAGTCCATACTTTCAGAGACTATGTTTGAAAGATCATCTGTCACTAAGCAAAGTTTTAAAATGTATACTTGTTTTGATATATCAGTCTTCTTTCCAATGATCTGAAAGATATTCACATAAAAAGAGAAGGAACTGGTATTACGAATTCTGTCAAATTTATAAATTAATTCTGGTAAACTAAGCCAGAAAAACCCTTGTATCCTTTGTTCCTTGGTGCTACATCAAAAAAAAATGAAACAAACGTTAAGACTTCGTCACGCTCCAAGAGTGCTTCTTTCATCTGGTGTCTCATGAAATGCTAATATTACAATAAAACAAATCGCAATTTCTCCTCTCCCAAAAAGGAAACAAAAATCTAAATGATACCATAAAATTACTACTTTTATTTTTATTACTTATTTCCATTTAAATCTCAAAGGAAGTTCCGTATCAGACTTTAACTAAGTATATTTGTTTTTTTCTTTTTAAGGAATGGCTCAAGACCATGGCACTATACAGCGGTAAATTTAGGACAGTAAAGAGCTTAAACACTAAAGAACTTTGATAAGAACTTAACACAGCTAATAGGTGAAACTGTGTGCTAACTGGATTATATGTTCTACACACCTTTTTTCCACTTAAAATTCTATGATTACAAAACAAAATAACGGCAAAATACCGCATCTTGCCTGGCCCTTCTTCAGAAGCTGGATGAATACACGGTCTCAGTTTTGTTTAATGACTACGTGCATTCTGCTTACCTACCAGTAACAATTACTCTGCGGAAAAACAAACCACGCATTTCCGTTTTCAAGGAAACAACTACCCAGCACACTATAGATCAAAGCCAGTGAACACAACTCTTTTTTCATCCTCTACCACCGACTACTAGCGACGTCGTAAAAGACAAAACCCTTTCAGAGTCCTTATCTCTGTAACAGTGAAACTAATACTGTCTTGCCTCTACATAAAGTCCTAAGAAAGACAAACTAAAAAATTAATGTGAACCTAGTATTTTCCTCACACAAATCTTCGGGTGGTTTCTTGTTGATTCGTTTGTTGCTATCTACAATAAAAATGTTTTTAAAGTAAAAATGCAGTAGTATAACAAAAAAATGTTTAAAAGCATAGATGTCAGTTAAAAAAAGGATGTTTCATTTCCTTCTGTGATGCACTGGGGAAGATCATCTGTACCTAAATTCCAAATACTGCATAACGTTCTTCAATACAAACTTCCCGTTTCTATAAATTATGTTGACCAACATACACTTATCACATTTTGTCTACATTCAGAATGTTGCAAACTATCAAACAATCACAAAAATCACTGCTAACCTTGACAGCTGTTTCAGTTTCCTGTGGTGGCAATTAACAATCACAAACTAGTTTATAATCGGCTATGACATAATTTACTGAATATACTGTAGTAAAACCAAATTAACTCAGAAGTTGAACCACACTTGGGAGAAAACTGCTGGACTGTGGGAATCTTCCTTGGACCAAAATATCTAAGTGATGAAAACACTAAGTACCACTCTGATGTACTCTATTAGAATAGTCTGTTTATTAAAAAAAAAATCCACCATTACTTACACTATTTAGTTTTATTTAAAGATACCTATACATTAGAGTCTGGGAGACGGATCACAGTGAAGGGATTTAAACACGGAGTGTTCATACACTGAAACTCTTAATGTGCCGGAGGGAGATCAGGGAGGAAGGGTGTAGGAAACTGCATTGTTGGTTGTACCTCGCAACAGTCAAGATTTCCTATTCCCAAATACACCATTATAAGAAAATTATAGAACTAACAGCAGTGAGGTATTCCTTTCCCTCATTCTGGGATATGAGACCGGGTGCACAACCTTCTTTTTATTTGCGACTCTGATATTCCACGTCTTGCATAGGAACAGAAAAGTAGCAACAAAGACCTTAACAATTGCAGTTCAAGCTGGGAGGGACTGTTCTATTTGAATTCAATGACACCACTAATGGCTTCTTAGCAGTTTCATGAAATCAACCAGCTGTCAAATCGATGCATCAGAAGGAACAGTTATGCACTCCCATAAGAAAAAGCAAGACATCAGGATGTTTTGCAAAACATCTGCTCCTTTACACTGCAGTTCTACAATAAACATGCAAACAAAGAAAATATGAAAAAGGGCAACAGGACCTATAAGGAAAGGCTTCTATTACCTCCTTATTTGCATTTTGAGTTTCTCCCGAAAAAAGACAAAAGAAGTCAGTCCTGTAGAACTTTCTTCTTAACATAAGGTCAATATAAAGATTAAACAAATATACAAAAGTGTTCAAGCAATGCTTTTTCCCTCCATGATATAAAGATATTGCTAGTTTATCTTTTGAAAATGCAAAACACTTTATTACATGCTCAAGAAAATCAAGTATTTTTCACCAAAAGGTATGAAGTATGTATTTAGTTACCTTTCCTCACACTACTCAAAAAGTTTTACAATGGTATTGACAACCTGCAATAATCTTAGAAATAATCACCTTTTTGTGGGAACACAAACCTGTAAGGAACCGAGCACAGTGGAATTTAGTTTAAGAAAATAATTTGTATGAGAAATACCAGTACGTCATGATTTAGGAATGGCATTCCCCAATTCAGTGCTCCCACTGAAACCACGTGCTGCTCATTCACTCCCTCCCCTCCTTCAGGATGGCGAGGAGAATTGGACGCACAAAAGGTAAAGGTCACAGGCTGAGATACGGACAGTTTACCGGAAACAGCAATGAGATAAGAAAACGAATAGTAATAGCAACAATACCAACGACAGAGTACAAAAAAGAGTCCAAAGATTCACACGGAAACAACAACACCCTAGGTTCACCCGGAAGAGAGCCCTTCTCTCCCCATAAGGAAGAGAGTGCCTTGCCTGCCTTTCTCACCCCCAACTGACAGAGGTAAGGTGGTCAGAACTACTGGATCCTGGCCATGCCCCTCCTGGCTACTGCAAAAATTAACCCTGTTCTGCCTGGAACTAGAACACGGTATCACAACTCCAGTTTATTTTCAATACACCACAGTCACAAAACCTTATACTGTGCCATCCAGAACAGACTTTGGATCAGGAATAAAAAGGAAACAATACCCGATCCTCTGAATAAATATTTTTCACTCGCCAAAGAGCTCTGTTTATGAACAACTTCATCACAACCTGATATAAACACACTCTCTGCTTACAGGAATTGGTACAACCCATGATTACACAAGTATCACCTGCCTGAAGCGAACATAGAATTTCTCGAATAGTGAAGATTCCTTAACAATTCCTAGTGCTTTCTCTACATATACTTTACAAAAATTACCTTGGGTACCATTTTCTTAGCATTATGCCGTTTATTGATTTTGCAGCATTATGACAAAAACATGTATGTAGTTTATGAGTTGTCAAAGCCATACTGTCATTTTCAGAAACTACTTATCCTCTGTTGCTCACCATTTATAACCTACCCAATCTTCTAGACCTTCGTTGCATTTATAATTTAGAATCACCTGTTGTACTGACTCTCAACCATTTAAATGCTTTAATTTACTCAGCATTCACACAGATAGCAAACAGCGAATCCAACCACACTTTCTGATGTGTTTAGGAAAGAAAAATAAAGTAAACATCTGACTTTTGTTCTAACATAACCTTAAGGCTGCTTTAAGTACAGCATTCAATACTGACTCGGATAGAAAGAAAGTCTTGATGCACAAACAGCTATTCCTATTACTTTCTATGTTAACTGTTGTCAATATTTTTCCCAATCTAGGAGACAAAGAAAATGCAAATTAAATACAAGTAGTTTCGTGTTCTCCATAGAGCAACTTTAAATACACAGCAAGTCAAGCAAGCATAGAAAGAAGAACGGAAAAACAGAACTTTACCTACAACCATTATTCCTTATCAGGTACACCGTGTTTCACTAAGTTATGTGACCAGAAAAACTTTCATGAGATTAAAAAAAAAAAAGCAACTGAGAATCAAATTAACAGAACAGTACCTTTTATTCTCCCTTTCACAACAGCTGACACAAAACTTGTAGTCAGAGGAAAAGAGATTCGTTGTTGGGTAAGGGGTCATTGTGGGGCTGGTTCTTTCAATGAGTTTAGCATAGTTACTACATTTAGCCACACACATTATACAGTACCTGGAACATAACCCGAACTACATGTAATATTTATAGGTACTTTCCAGAGGGAGCCTTTTAATAATACAGCTTAATAAGTTTGTTGCTTCCAAACATACCTCCAAGTCTGTCATTTAAAAATTGAGGTCTGTATTGCCACGTTCCTCATGCCAAGACACCATTTATTTCTCAGTGAAGATCCTGTACCAAGTACAGGTATATAAACTTCACATCAGATTACTATTTGCCATAAACAAAACTAATGCAGATCTCCAGATAATTTGTTATTTAGCACAGTAACTTCAGACTGGTTTTTAAATTAACCGAACAACTAAGCATTACACATTAAATACTACGGCCAGGGCAGAAAAAAAAAAAGGGGGGAGGGGGGGAGAAGGAAGACCCAAAGCACGATTATTTTCCTGTTATGAAACCAGACACCAAATAAAGAAGCATATTCACAATGTCCCCTGTACGTGCACGCTCAACTAGGAACCTCTCTCTTTAAAGTGCGGTTTACAACACATTAGACCAGGAATTCCAGAAAAAAGCACAGAGTCTTGGAGAAAAATCCCCTTAAACTTTACATGACGTCACTATCTGTCCCTGTAACATCTCCTAAACTTTGATGCTTATCCAGAAGCGCTTTCAGGTTTTCTACTCATTCCCTCCTCAGAGAGACGGTCAGACTTTGGAATAAAAATTTGCCCAAGATGGCGAAAGGCTTGTTGTTTAGAGGGCAGAAAAATGGAGGATATTGTAATATACACAAAGGGATACATTTCAACAACTCGGCCCAGCGCTGCAGCTGGTTGTTTCTCTTTACAAGGGCGGGACACGCACAAAGCCGCGGACAGAGGGGCCCGCGGCGAGGCGGGTGTGCGGAAAGGCGCCCGCTCCCGGCCCGCGCCGCGCCCCGCACCGCGCGGAAGGGAAGGAGGGAGAGACGGAGCGCCTACTCACCCGCGCGCGGAAGCGGGGGCTACGCGGGGCCGGGGGCCGCCCGCGGAGGAACAGCGCGTGCTCCGGCCGCTGCCCCGCGGCCGCTCCGCGCGGCCCCGCCTCGCGCCCGCCCTGACAGCCCCGACCGAGGGGAGCGGGGCAGCGCTCGCG
The DNA here is from genome assembly GCA_013398015.1 of Oreocharis arfaki. Classification (NCBI taxonomy): domain Eukaryota; kingdom Metazoa; phylum Chordata; class Aves; order Passeriformes; family Paramythiidae; genus Oreocharis; species Oreocharis arfaki. Next base: position 16,413 of record VZRR01004310.1, read on the forward strand.
GCCAAGAGGGGAACGGGGCGGGAGGGCCGCCGGGAGCGGAGCGTACCGCACAGCGCCACACAAAAGAGCCGCCCGGTGGCCGCTAGCAGCCGCCGCGCCGCCCCAGAGGCTGCGGGCGTCCGTCGGCAGAGACGTGACCGGCGCCGCCCGGCCAAGGCACGGGCGTGCGGCCATGAGTAAAGTTTAAAATCGCTCGGAACACGGCCGTCCCGTCTGCAGGGCCGGCGG
>VZRR01004310.1:17633-44507 GCA_013398015.1 Oreocharis arfaki
AAAGAAGTTGGGGAAAAACCACCTGCCGCCAACAAAAAAAAAAAAAAGGCGATCCACTTCTAAAAGAGGAGACGCTTGAAAGAAGCAACGTTCGGCTTTTACGTTCTTGAAGTACTAGATAAATTCAAGTAAAACAAGCAACAAGGGTGGCAGAATTAAATTAAAATCAAGGGGAAGCATTAACATCCACCAGCTATTGACACATGAATTAAAATAAAAAATACGTCTTTTAAATACCAATGTTCTCGCCTTGCCTGAAACAACCCATAGAGATTATTTGTAGAAAACTAAAAGCTGTGCTTCCCTACGCCAACCCTTCACACTACACGCACGGTATCCTCTTTTCTTTTCTTCTTTCTTCGGCATAGTCTCAAACTCAAGCAGGGTTAAAGTGCACTGCAGGAACCAGAGGACTGCTGCCTAAAAACCGTAACACTGAAGTTAGGCCACAGTGCAAGGAAGAATATCTAAGTGATTTCAGTATGAGTTGGTAAAAACATGCTTGCGGAATTCAAGACTATGTACAGCTTGTTAACCTTGTTAAATACTACATATAAGCATTTAAAAAATCAACAATATTTCTAAATAAAGTCAATCTATGCGTAGAGAAATATGCACATGTAGAAAGATGCCATTGTCTTCTGTTTCCTCTTCAGCCACTGGCTGCGATTTTAATTGTGCTGGAGGATCTTCATTAGTATTAACACATGGGGAGATTTCACAAAGCTGCTTCATTAGGAAAAAAAAAAAAGCCCTGGCAGTCTAGCTCTTTTCGCATGCAACGAGAATGTCAGCCTTACCTCGGTCATTTGTAACATAATAAGTGCAAGCACAATGATTGCAATGCAGGAACATTGGGGGAAGGGCAAAAACACTGCCTAATACGGATTTGAGAAAAGAAAGCTTCTCATTACACAGTAAAATTTATGCTAAAAATTAGTGAAGATGATGTCTCGTGAGACTCATGCTAAATACATTAATGTGCTGATATGTTTTTAAGTATTATTTTTGTACCAGGCTATTTCATTCCAAGGGTTCACATCCAGCAGCAAAGGTTTCCTAGCATTTATTGATTTTTTTTTTGTCCGCCACATTCCCGGAATACAGATTTTAATCATTTCACTACACCACACTCAGTAATTTCATTAAAAAATGGAAGCTTCCATCCCCAGAAAGGCATTTAATTTCAATGACACACAATTTCTTTTAGCAGCAAACTGCCTCAACAGTAAAAGCTGGCCTAAGGTTCAAATGCATAATTTAGTCCCAAATTCTCCATGCTCTGCATTCCTTTGAAGCTATAATTTGACTAACTACCTAATAACTGTAATAAGGACAATGATTTCCTTATAATACGTTATTAACCCACATTTAATTAACTCAGAGGCTGAGCTCTGTACATGTTTGATTGGGTCAGTACTTCTCTAACCTCAAAATTTACTAATAATGGTCTTAAAAAAAGAGTGTGGGGGGTAAGAACGAGTACAGATACAATGAACAGCTGCTTTGCTCAGAATGTTATCCGTCAAAAGCTCACGCATTTTGCAATACAACAGCACTGTCACTCATGAGATAATAGAATTTTGTAAGGGGAAACAAAAAATGGATTTAGATAATTCGCTATCAAATTTACTGGCTGTTTGGTGCATATTTAATATTACTGCTCGTACCATGTAAAAGAAATCCTGGTATGCGTTATTATTACAACCTCTCTAAATAACCATGCTAAATATATTTTTTTGTTTTTAGTAAGAGGAATTACAGTATCTTGTGACAGATAAAAACGTGTGTGTTTGGGCAATGTTATGTAATCTTTGTTTTCTGCAATGCTCAGCGGGACAGAATTTAATCAATGTGAGCACAGAACCACAGGTCCCAACATGTGTTTCTCTTCACAAAGTTCAGTCAACCATCCAAATTTACACCACTGGGTCATATTTGTCAGCAAAATATAAACAATATCTTTCTCATTGTACCGAATATTAACTTGGCTTTCAGTCACTACTTAATATAGTTTTAGGTAGCTGTATAGTATTTTATAGTCTACACCAAAATATGTTTTAAAAGTTACAGTTTTTTCCAGTAGTCACAAACAAATCAGTTTTACTACTGCGAAACTTACTAAGGTTTTAAAAACATATTAACAATTGCTTTGTTTTAATATGCTTATTCAACAGAAGCTGTTGTTAGTGGATCCTGCTGATGCATTTAAAGTGATTAACTATTACATCAGAAAGGTCCCTAGCTTTCAAATTTGGCTGTTCTCCCTCAGGCAATATGAAAGCCATAATCCTCAATTTTAAAAAATGCAAATTCAAACTGCAGCGCATATACTACAAAAACAGGATTCTTTTTTATTTCGCTTCCTTTTCATGATGAATTAATTACAAATGCAGTTAACCTTTGCATTCTCTTCAGGCTTCCAGCATAAATACCATTAAAAAAAATACACCATGCCAGAGTTTTGTAGTTCCCTTAGTATTTTCTGTTATGCTTTTTGACCCTATCATTATGTTTTTTTCAACTAGCTGCGCACACCAATGCATTCATAATCTCAACTGCTGAACTGGGAGAAAACAGAATAAAATAAGCACCGTACTTACAGACACATAACCTAACATTTGAATAATTACACTGATGTTACTAGGGCCATTTGCATACCATACATAGAAGTCTGGAAGGTCAAATCCAAAACTCCTGCGGGACTACAGGGGTAGAGTTCACTGTAATGATCTCTCCAAAGGCACAGCCAGTTTAAGAGGTTTCTCTCTTCTGCACCTCTACTCACAGGCTATCAGCACAGGTTTACAGCCCTTCATTTGTAGCAATCCAGCTGTTTGTGGGGCTACACTAAAGTTAAAACTCACAAAACATTTCCAAACTCTGATCTTGTAACATGATCTGTTCTAGACAGACCTTCTTACATGCCTAAACGAAAAACCAGTCTTCGAAGGTATTTTAAAAGGCTATGTGGTATTCACTAGGGACTAGAAACTATATTATATACTTCTATTGACAGGTGTCCTTTGCACTATTTGCGAAGCATGTGTTTTGTTATCGTAAAATATATTAAACCAGATTGGTCACAGCGTAAGGACCAGCAGGAAGTTACCATCAATCAAGAATAAGAAAATTTTTACAAGGCTAGCAGGGCCAGTCTTTCCCCTGATGAAGGGTAGAAATAGTTAGTACTTAATGAATGCTGTTAATAACAAAAAATTAAAAGGTTCTTTTTCATAAAAACCTGAATATATCACTCAATTGTCATGAGCAATCTGTTTTTTAAAATATTACGTTCAAAAATATTGCAAAGCCTTCTTGCTGAATTTGCTCTGTGTTTAGGAGGTTTATTGTCATCACAGATACTTGTCAGCATTTGCAGAGGTTATGCTACTACTCTCTGACATCTATTTATACAATTTAACATGTCTAAGTACTCCTGGCTTTACGCTCTTATACACGTGGTTTTATTATGCCATCCTGGAGTGGTCAAATGAGTATCTACTTCTCTTCGCTGCAATGAATGAGAGTCGAGGTACAAAAGGCCAAGGAATGTTTAAAAGCATTTGTAAGTTTATAAAAAGTATAAAATTAATATAATAGTTTTGCAACTGGACCAATGTGTTCACCACTAAGTTGCTTTCATTAAGAAATGCTGTGTAATTTTTGAAGATCAGCATGTAGGTAAATTTTCTTTTAAAGTTTTGCAAAGGTACTGAACTAAATTAATCCCCAGAGCAGCCATAACCGGTTTGCAGAAAACACGGATTTGAAGAACCAAAATAAGAACTTCCGAAGGATGGGAAAGAATCTAGACTGCACGAATCTAGACTTCACACATTCTATAGAAGCCTAGAAATCTTCCCTAAGGAGTTTCTGTATCAGCCTATGTTACAGACAACTTACCAAATACACTTCATAGAAAGTGCACTCTTCTTACAACAGATCTCACTGTGAAAGAGGTGAAAGCAGCTATGTGTTACTTCACTTCGCTCAAAAATTTTTAAAGGATACTTCTGCTCATCTTAAAAGATAGAGAAATCGATGATTTGTTTTGCCAATCCCATTTTGGCAGTATCTCAAACCCCAACCTTGCCTTCCATAGCTCCTCCAGCATCTCTTTCATGTCTATGATCAAAAAAAGTCTTTTTATTAACCAATTAAATCTCTAAAAGTGAGAAATGCCAGTTCAATCTAAACAATTAAAATATTAACCCTTCAAAAGTAGAGAGATAAAAGAATGGTCTTTACTAGGTCCCTTCCGTAGTGGCATTCCTGTTAAATTTTACAGTTAAAATATCTGGCTCTGTCTTGTACTCAGAACCAATGTCGGATTTTAAGCACGAGGGTGCTTTCAACTGCAGGTTGTTCGGGATATATATCCAGGATGTTATATTTACTCTTGAAATGAATGAAAAACAGGGCCATTTTAAATGCTACAATCAGGCAATAAATTACCTCTACATTTGAAAAGACTTAGTTTACATTTTTCTGTTGGAAAGGCACCAACGTCACGAATAGCAATATTCGCTGATAAGGCACTGAAAATCTTTGATTGCCATGACAGCTCACATTGTTCTATCAACATCTTTGCAAAGTAAAGTGACCGAAAGACGTACATAAAAACAAAAGAATCAGGGATTACTTTTGTATCATTTTTTCTCCGAGTGTTTTAGAAGAACGAATGCAAGGAAATAGTAACTGGAAAATTCAGTTAATTTTTATCTTCTTCCAGAAAATGGATGCTTTTTTGCTATTTAGGCATATTTGGCATTTTCCCTTCCCTATATAAGTCTACAAAATACGTTACATAATAACTTGGTTAATTTTCTTGTGCCTACGAAGCTCTCTTTTCTTCCGGACCGAAACTAAAGTTAGTTTTCTCTGATCAAGGGATGTAGTGTGGGGTTTTTTTCCTGTTGCTTCTTTAACCACAAGGATGCAAAAAGGCCTACCTCAAAATTTAGTGGAGATCTGTAGTAATTACACCTACAAGTGAAAAGAAGCTCTTTCAGGGTGGAAGACAACAGCTGTTACACAGCAGACAAGACTACACGATAGTTTAAGACAGGAAGTGATGGCATCTCTTATTAAACTATATATAAGCAGGAAATAATCTTATGTAATTAGCCAACTTGGAACCTGGCCAGGTCACAAGGACTAAGAACTCTTGCAAAAATTTCAGCACAAGTTAATTGTCCATGAACCCAATTTAAAAGCACAGCGTATTAGTACTACTGCATATGTAGTGCTGTATGCACCAAAAAGAGCTGTGGCGAATTATTCTGTCAGTATACACATTTTCAAGGCTGTTAATGATGTTGCCTTTAGTGTACTTTCAATATTTTTATCCATAAAACACCATCCAGTTGGGTACCTTTAAAGCTACATCAAATTTATACATATTGCCTGGTTGATTTTTATATGTTAAAACAGAGTAATGCAGAACACCGATACTGTGACACAACAAAGATTTTTTGGTTGGTTGGGTTTCTGTCTTTTCCTTTTTTTCTTTTTAAAAGACATGTGCTGTTCAAGTTTTATTTAATTAAGATCTCTCATGTCTGCAAAACCTATAGTTTCAGGGCAGAAACTGGCCTTGCTTACACAGCTCAGATTCTTCAGCTTCTAGCTCTTCTCTTAGCCTATCCTTACTGTGTTCGCAGTGTTGCTAAAGACATTACAAACCCATTTCTATATTTTGAGACCTTGGTGATGCATCCATAAACCAGAAAATATGTAAAACAGAATAAGGATTACTGCAAAAAAGCTAAGATGGAGGATAAATGCTCTGACACTCCAGCCATCGAGCTAATGACTTTCGCAACAATTCCACTAATTGAAGGAAATACAGAGGACACGGATCTAATGTCCAAGAATGTCCTTAGCACAATAGAACCAACCCATTAGTTTATTTAATTTCCCCCCTAACATGATAAATGCTATTCTAGATGACACCTATATTGAAAGGTAAAATATACAAAGGCCCTTAGAAGTTACATCCATTTGCCCTTTCTGCATTGCCTTACAAACAGTAACTCTTAAATTTCAAAACTACTAATGACTATGTCCTTTTTATAGACAAGGATTGAGGTAGACAGAACTAAGAGCTGAAATCATAAGCTTGTGATTCTAAATCCTATGAATTTCCACCTTCCAAACATTAGAAAAAAGCTTTTTAGGAATAGTTTTGTTCTGAGATTAGTTGTGTATGTTGGTGAAAAAATACATAGTCCATGAACTGATAGTTTTCTAGGAATTTATGATAATACAATATGTCAGAGAGTTCAGAAGTAATATTCCTGAATGCAATACTATTGCCATTTAAAAAAGAATGTATTTATCCTATTTCCATGTCTTCAGAAACTCTTGCTAATCTGTTATTTCTTAATCTGAGCACATTTTCTGCATCATCTGTTTGATGTCACATCTATTTGCACTGTCTTAGAACCCTCAGAACATTATCACCACACATGTCACAACATATCCCAAATAAAGATCAGGCTTCTTTCAGGGCTACAGAGTGCTGAACTACAGATCTAGAGATTGTTACTGCAACTATCAGAACCTGGATATTTTCAAAAAGTGTTTCTGAAAAGACTTCAATGTGTAATATGGAAATTTTTGTACCATTTTGTACATAAGTAACTAACATTTCTTTGCAGGAAAGCAAGCATGAAAAGGACCTTTTCCATACTACTGAAAATTCTAAACACCTTACACTTATTGTTATGTATTTGAGGATAGCTTAGGCAAAAAAACGTGCAACAAAAAGCTACTTAATGTAACTAGAATAGTAGAAAGCTGGCATACGTGTATTGATAACTCAAAACTTCCAGAGTCTTGGCCTTTCTTGTACCTTTTCCCTTCTTCTCTCCCTCCAGATTATATTAACTTCCTTTGTTGAAAGTTAAAAATGCATAAATTCGTTACTATCCGCTACAGACATCTCTGTGACAGAGCCTTACCTAAATCACTTCCTGGCTCGGTAAAACGACTAATTCGCGCTTCTGTGAAAGCTCTTAAGAATTATTGTAAGTGGGAAAGGTGTACCATGTTTGAAATTTTTATGACTATAGTAGATAGTATTCTCAAATTAAGCATGTCATTCCAAATTTTATCTTTTAAAAATTCCGTTTTCTGATCACATTTTGATCATATAAATCAATAAAGATTGATTTGATGCTTCTTGTTGTTATGTTTTAATGTAAACAAAGAAATAAAAAAAAAAAAAAAGCCCAAAACATTCCAAGTGTCTAGTCTCAAATGTCTACATTAACTCATACTCAGCAGATATAAATACAGCTGCATTCATGCATCTCATAAAAGATTGCACATGTTCATGAAGTGCAAGAGTTAAAAATAACCTCGATGCTTTTCCCAGTATTTTTAGCAGGCTATAGATACTTGATTCAATCTCATTTTCTGTAGTACTTTAGCACTTCAAGAAAAAACTTTAAACAGCTATTAAAAAGGAAAAAAAAAAGAACAAACAGTGGAACACCTCTAGAGTTAATGACAAGATCCTGCATCTTTTCTCCGGCTTTACCATATTAATGGCCCTTGGCCCACATTCAGCTGTGGCTGTAATTTCCATGTGTTGAAGACAGTGCACGCGTTGGAGCCGACCTGGGTGTTCGCAGCGTTACACCGTCAGAGGTGAAGCAGCACGACAGAGAGCGCCTCAGAGCCTCCGTCACCGCCGAGCCCAAGGCTGGCTCCCTGCTGCGCACTCTCCCCCTGCACTCGCGGCTCTGAGGACCGGGCCGGCTGCCAGCTCGGACAGCACGGCGGACGGAGAGCCGGCCCAGCCCTCACAGCGCCTCGGGTCTCCGGCGCCGTTCCGCACGCCCTCGGGCCGCCGTGGCCCGCCTAGGCGGCCGTGGCCGGCACCGGGCCCGTGAGGGAAGCGACGACGCCTTGCAGCGACGGCTTGCCCTGGGCGCCGGCCGGGAGGGGAGCAGCGATGCCCTGCAGTGGTGGCCTGCACTGGGCCCCGGCCTCTGCAGGTGAGCAGAAATAGCCTGCACTGGGGCCCGGCTATGAGGGCAGCCGTGGGCCTCACAGCCCAGCTGCCCAGCAAGGCAGTGTGGACAGGTGGCCCCAGACTGAGCAGACGCTGCCTTTTGGAGTTTGTGCTCCCACTCCGAGACTAGCTGCAGAGTGACTGAAGCACTTGGGTCCAAGTCCCGTCTTGTTTATTAAACTACATCTCTGCTTGAAGTTGGGTTTTGCTCATACAAGTTTGACTGGAGGTGACCTCATGCTCAACTGGAGTGGTTTATTGCACACTTAAATTTTCTCACCTACTTCACTGGCAAAGATTCTTCTTCTTCAAAGGTGAGACATACAGGCAAATTGGTGTACTTGCTTCTTAAAAGGCTGTGTTTTGTGAAAGCACTATGAAAAAGCTGGAGTAATGGTAAAGAATTATTAAAAAGCCTTGATCTCCACTAGATGTACTATCTGCTGCCAAAAATCAGTGTTGGTAGAGGCAGTTCAACGAGATTGTCCAGTGTCTAACATTATTCAAGAGTAAGAACAAACTGCCAACAACAGGCAATTTTCCATTGCAGACTAACCTGAAATGATCTCATTCTGTATACCTCAGTGCACATAGAAGGCAGAGAGGAAATCTATAGATGATGATGACTGCAAGAAGGAAGATCAAGGTAAGTCTCAGACTACTTTAAGAGGTAACTAAATAGTGTCATTGTAGTTCTTCAGTCAAGAGATCTAGAGGATGTCAAGGAGATTGCTAGAGAAGAATTCCCATAGTTATATTTGAAACCTATCGTTATGCAAGTTCTCAACAGTCAGTCTTTTCCTTTGTGGGCATTTATTAAGAAAAGGTGTTTACTAAGTTCACTGAACTTGTGAACCCATTCTTACCAAGCACTAATTTCCTGTCATAGGGAGTACAAAAGTGTATGCTTCTGCTCTTAGACCTTGAGCTATGCATTACTTTCTACTGATGTTTTTCCATTTACTCTACTGAAGACTTCAGTTAAAAATATGGATGTTTATTTTCCCCAGCATCAAATATATTAGTTCCATTCTCTGAGCCATCCTAACTTCCACCGATTTGTCTCAAGTCAAATGAATTGACAAAAGTAATCTGAATTTTGATTTCTTTGCCCTACTTCTGCTGAATAGTATTTATTTTATTGACTGATACGAGGTCCTTTCATAAAAGTGTGAGTTCTGTAAGCACACCAGAGGTATTTACTATTAGCTATTAAGTTAATGGTTCTTATGGTTGTCTGAGACTTACCTTGATCTCCTCTCTTGCGGTCACCAGCATCTATAGATTTCTTGGCTGTCTTCTACGTGCACTGAAGTATATGGAACCAAAACAAGTTGGTGTGGTGGGGCGTCCAGGTTCCTTGGCCTAGCCAGCCTAAGCTTCACACGCAATTTGAGGAAGTTGAGAAATAGGGCTTTTTGTTTTCAAGTCCAAATATTAGTTGTATTTCAATTAGGACTGATTTGAAAGCCTGGCATAACTGGTGCACTAACAGCTTAGGTCTTGAAAGTCTGGCTTGGTGCAGTCAGCCCTGGAAATCAGAACTTCCACACCTGCCCATGTGTTCTTAACTTGAGTGGACATTAATTGGTGTTCATGAGATCCCCTTTAATCTGGTCAGTTTGAACTGCCATCACATTCTGCAGTTTCATTTATATGAAATCACAGAATGGTTTGAGTGAAAGATCATCTCATTCCTATGAATATCAAGATGTGTGCAAAATAGTAAGTGTGGCCACTCAAAATTCCATATATCCCTCTTTCGTGAATGTTTGAAAATCCACACCCGAGTACGGTACTGGGGTTGCTTATACGTACAAGACCTCCATCACGAAAGACAACTACATATTGTTGCGTATGTCTAATAACATGCCAGGGCAGTAGAGATTTGGATGGCCAAGAAAGAGGTATCTGGCTTCCTAAATTCTGGGTGGCAGCTATAAAACAGAAGGAAAGAACAGACTTTTGGAGGGGAGCATTGAAAATTTGCAACTTTGATTCGTATTCTATTGGTTTCAATTTTCGGACAACAGAATAGACAAAAATCTAGGATTCATCTTTCTGAAAGGGACTACAAAGTTGGCAGCTAATTAAATGTCAGTCATCCATGGAGCTGAGCAGGCCTAAGGACTGAAAATTAACATATGTTATAGAAATAATCCTGTACTGCTTTATGGGCTGTACATTTTACTATTATAACAACAAATACATTCAAGACTGCACAGACAAGCTCTCTGAGCTAAGGATAAACAGGACTAAAGCTGCATGTGTGACATCAGTTTGGCCTCTTTGTTCTCATGAGCTTATTATTCTAGTGTAGTTTGGTGGGGTATTAGGGCACTTGACAAAGGAGGCAGTTGTCTATTCAATTCCTGAGCCAGTTGCTGCGGAAGTTGGACCACAGAATGAATGAAATATTGAGTTGCTGGTCTTTAAGTTAAGGAAAATGAAAACCACACAGGAGAGCAGGCTTTTTGTCTCAACCTCTGACACGAAATGTTTTTCGTTCAACTGAATGGTCGGTAATTAATCTTTCTTACCTAAATATGCAGTTTGACCGCCTGTCTAAAAGTGTAGGGTATTCACCAATTTCAGTTCACATAGATTTTGAGCTGTTTTTTGAGCAAAGATCAAAACACAGGTGCTTGACCTGAGCATCCAGACTAGTCAAGCAAAGTTAGCAAATACACACTTCAATATGCCACATATGAAAACCGATAAAATCACTCATAATACATATGAACTAGCATGCCAAATCAGGACTACTTTATTCCAGAATCAACTGTCACGTAAACGTGGTCTCATACATGGCCTAATGACCATACTATAAATAATTGGTTTAAATTCATGTCTGCTCTTGTTCCAGGTTAATTTTCACCTGTAAAAAAAATCATTACTTACAGCCTACTTCTTGTCTCTGAATTGATAAATTCCTCACGTGCCTTAACAGTCTGTGCGTTACTACCATACAAGGAGTAGAAGCTCGATGTCCTTCTTCATTTAGCACACACTAGCAACTATGGTAATCTGGCTTTGTATTATGATTTCAGTAGCTTTCCAACAGAGCAATTGATTTACGGTCAATGCAATAACAAACACATGAAGATTTATTTAAAATATCTGCTTGTAATCTGATCTGTATTTCCATTGCTACAATTACGCAGCAGCAATTTGAGAGCCATGACTGCAGAGGTGTTTCATTAAAGATTCCTGTTCTCAGAGTGCTGGCATTTTTGGCAGAATGATTTTACTTATGCATCTCAATCCAAAGGTGATTTTTATTACTGTTGCTTTGTAAGCATGGCAAATTAAATCAAAAATATTTTCTCTAAGTCCTCATTCTGTGAAAAGGTAGTGAGTTTATTTTATTTTGTCACTAATTTCAGGAGTATTTTTGTCTCTATAAATTAAACATTTGGTCTTTCATAAGCTTAGTTCTTCATTAAAAATCCAACTTGTTCAAGGAAATAGAATTTAAAAATAAATATTTTAGTCTAAAAACTATGCAGTAACCCATGCATTGATTCTATGTCCTATCTCCTATTAACCTTCTGTTAGCTATAGAAAAAGCTGTAATGTGACCTTCTGGAGAGGGAGAAGAAACTAGGCTTTGCTAGTTCCACTAGCCATAGAGCTATTTTAATTTGTGTTTATAGATGTCATTAAAAGAAATTTGAATAATTATGCTTGCACAAAATGCAAGTTTTCAGTGAAAAAAACGATCAGGAAGGCATTATTTCCGTGGGGTTTTATCCTTTGACTCCTCTCTTATCACAATGGTCCTGTTTATCCCATGATCCCTTTGGTATCCTCTCCAGGATTGGAGACAACATATGTTGTGCTAATGTAAATCCATGAGAGTCGGCTGGCCAGGAGGTTTGTTCCGACGAGAATATGCAGCATATGCATCCTGCATCCTTTTCTTTTCTCAAAGTGTTAATCCTTATCAGTCTCCTTCATGCCTGGAAAGATCCAGACACTGAATGTGACCTCCAATAAGTTTTCTTGCTGTCTGCTTTTACTGCTCACTCAGGATCTCCTGTTAGCATCTCTGTCGCAGCAGGCAACTTCTCTCTCTGTCTGTTTAGGCTCGGATCTAGTAATCTCCACTCCTACACACCCTGGGTCTATCACTCTAATGGCTACTATTATTTTGGCATTCTCCTTTGCACAGTCACTGATTTTCAGAAAACTTGCAGGAACACGAATTTCTATCCATCACTTGAAACGGGCTGAAATTGCTCAAGACAGTAAACAATGGGACTGGCAAGGCATTTGTATGAGCCTCATTTCCTTGCAAAGCACGATAGAATTTTGTCTCTCTACCATGCTTGTGCAAGTACTGTCACCTCTGCAGGGGTCAGTGGCTCCAGATACAGCGTAAGCAGAGATAAATAGCTGCCACCTTTCAGAACATGCCTCCATCATAGTCCTCCTGTCCATCAGACCTGGGCATATCCACTGCTGGGATTTTATAAGAAGTCTAACAAAACACTGGAATTTATGTATGCTAAATGTTAGTATTAAACATGTAAGTGTGAAAGGAAAAGTAATTGGTGAATGGCTTATGTAATTATTCCTGTCTTTTTCAAGTCAAAGACAAAGGTGACAACCAGGGATGGCAGAGGTTGAAAATAAGCCTTACTGGAAAGGCAGCAGGAGGCAGATGTGTGCAAGGAGAAAGGAAGAAAGCAGGCAAAAACACGCAGGTATTTTTGAGAGCTATGAGTTTCTGATATCTGCAAAAGATCATTCCCAGTATAAACAGGGGCATGTTGCTGCGGGAAAAATTACTTAGTGCTATGAAAAGAAATATCTTACCAGAATTTGTTTCAAATAATTTTTTAAAGATTTACTCTGATCATCGCTTGAAGTTAATTTCCTTGAGAGGAGCAGAAGCTTGTCAAGGTGTACTTTAATACAGTGCACTTAAACTAACAGACTGACTTACCACTAAAAACTAAGCCGGTAGACTGACTTTATACAAGACTAAGGTGTAAAACTCTTTTAGCTATCATCGAGACAAAGGAAACAGTTGCCACATGTGGCAAATAGTTTCAAAAAAGTTTCATTTTAAGTAGGTAATTGGTACAAAGACGGGCTGCTGTCTCCTGGCATTTGCATGTTTCCCAGCAGCGTGGTATTATCTGCTTTGCTGGGTCCTTAGCGGATGCGTACAGACAACTGAATGCTCTTCCAAGAATGTATATATATTGCTGGTTTTGTATTGCAGATCATTGTATAAGATGCTGAGATAGATGTACTTTTTAATACAATATTTTTGGTACAAAATGGAAGCAATCTCCTCAGACTCTTTTTTCCTTTTTTTTTTTTTTTGCATTATTCCTATGCTTTCTTCCATTAGCTTTGTTTCCATGTGATAAAGACACAAGTTTCTAATGTTTATTCTTTTTACTTTGACAATTCTGATGGTTTCTCCTGAGTCTTGATTTGTTGGCACTAACAGGATGATTTTCCTCATTGCAAAGTACCAGTGGAAAGTACTTTAACCATATTTATTTGGCAAAAGTAGGCAAAAAGTAAAATAAATAGTTGGTCTGGTGTAGTGTTAAACAAGCTACCCTACTTCGTATTTGGAGGACTCCCAAATCAATCAATATGTATATACAACATAGAGGAAGCAAAGAACCCAGAAAACAACGTTACTAACTTCAGAAAGAGATGTGCAACAGAAGTTGGATGGAATAAGCAGACTGTGATTAAGTGAATTATTGCATCAGTGATTATTTTTTCCCCTTGTCAAAATGCCACTTTTTCTACAGGCAATAGACTTAGCTCACGGCGCGGGACTTTTTTCCAAATTCTTGACCAACAATACTGCCAGGTCTCAGCACACGAGTGAAGGTGAGCACAGAAAGCCCCACCAATGGTTTTAGGGATCATTATCACCGATATCTCAGGCCAGGATAGTAACTAGCCATCTGATGAAAAGTCACTACAAAAAGCACCAAACTTACTAGTAAACTAATCTTTGGAGAGGCATAATCTAACCTTTATTTTAGTCTGAGGCCAAACTCAGCAATTTGGATCCTTATAAAGCACTTAATATTGTGCCAGTTAAATAGGCACCAGTGAGCCCAAGGCTTTGAACATCAATTTTATCCAGACTTTAAAAATCCTGTTTGAATCTTCAGGTGGCTCCGGGCTTTTAAAAGTCTAGAACTGTTGTCTAAATGAGCTCTGACAGAAATTCTGAGAAGGTGTAATATGCAGATTCAGTTCTAATCTGGTCATCTGTGGCCTTCCTTCCTTCCTTTCTTCCTTGTCACTATTTGGGTTCAGGAACATAATCAATGTTAATTGCGTATATTTGCTTTGGATAATTGTTGGAATGACTCTTTATCGTAAAATAAGTATTACCTGTAACCGGTGTGTTAGGACTGGCAACGAGGAGCGCAGACTGATCATTTTAAAGGAGTACACTGTATTTGTTTTTACCTCTCACAGCTCATAGAGCTTGGTGATGGAACTGAAATTATGTGTTTGCTTTTCTCTTCATTATTTCCTCATATGAAACTGACAGTCATGATTGTTGTTTGCTAAAGCAAACAAAAGAACCTATAGTTTTGATATCTAAGATACTAAGTTATTTGACTAATTCCATGAATGTGCCTAAAATTATGAGAAATTATGAGTATTTCTTACTATATGTGTTCTTTGTCTTATTAAGTGACACTAATGCAGAGGCTATATGTATGACACCTTCCAAACAAAACACATTCTAAATTTAATTGTGAGAAGTGTAATCACAGGAATCTAAAAATGTTAGCTTAGGAATGTTTTAGTTCTGCACCATAGATAGAAACAGGCTGGGTTATGTTATAAAAAATGTAAGATACAAACTTTCTTTTTGTTAGACCTTTATTTTGTTCTCCAGAGCTAGGTTCAAATTCTGGGATTTTAGTGTCACAGATAAACAATAATCCATAATTCAATCCACTTTCCCTCAGTTGTAAATATTTTTTCTTACCGAATCGACATTATTTAAATTCCAGACAATGTTACTTGTTCAGCAATATGCTAAATTCTTGTTATAGTCTGAGATTAGAAGACAGATATCTTGAAGAAGAAGCAGGAGACAGTTTAAAAAAATCCATGACTGATTTCAAAGCTGACCAATTCTTAATTGATTGAGACTCAGAAGGCAAAAAGTGACATCAACCTTTATGGTTGTAACTGAATAGAAAGTCTCTAATCTTTTATGAAAAGAATCTTTAACATTGATAATGACATGTAAACAAGGCCAATCCGGTGCTTTTGTGGGCATTTACGTGAATGCAAGTCTTATTAGCAAGGGATACAAAGAAAAGTAGTAAATTTACTAGAAGATGCAGATGCAATGGATATTTTCAAAAATTAAAGAGGTTAACTTATCTGCAGTATATACACTCAGCTGTTTCAGTGATGTAATAAGTGACCTTGTCCTTCTCATGTAACTACCAAAAAGTATGCACAAATTACATAATAAAGCTGCATAATGGCTTGCAGCAAAGCAATTTCTCAAAGGGTATTTAAAAGCAGTTTGAGAGTACTAGGATTGGGGTGATATAGTTTGTCTTGCAGTGTGGTCTTTCCCCTCTTTGTACATCACTGGGAATCAGTTAATCGATAATAATTCAGTTATAAAATTGCTTCAATGTGTGGCTTTCCAGAGTGAGATCTGCTCACGTGGACAGTTTTCCTCACGGGAGAATGGAGAAATAGTGTCGTGGGATACATCAAAATCAGTTGTTACTGCCGCACAAGGTTTCCGATTCTGATTTCACCAGTCAGTGTTACTGTGTCAACCGGTGCTAATAAAAAGTTACAACAAAGGGAAAAGAGACCGTGCTGCAACAGCGAGGAAAATGGGTACCGAGATAGAAAAAGGAGAAAAAACTCACATGATGTTATGTGATTACACAATAGAGGAATTGAGCCTGGAGTACGTTTCAGAAACCTAATTCTACCTACATATGGGTATTTAAAAGTAAATAAAATATTGTGAAAGTCTTTTTTCAGTTTTGTTAGTGTACTATTGCTTTGGTTTTTTGTGCATATCTTTGCAGTGTACAGTGTCAGTGGTTGACTGATAAATGCCACCCTCACGGGATTGTTTCCAGCCCCACCTGCCGGTCTGAAACTCACCATTTCCACCGAGTTCTGGAGCTGGCTCTGTATTTGGTTCAGGCTAAATTATTCTTGTTTTTGTGCTTGAAAATTCGGGTGAAGGCTAAATGCATTTTATTTACCCCGTCTTTTCAGTATTTATATTAAAGCAGTAGATATTTTACAGATATTAAGCAATTTTCATCCTGAAGAGTCGAAGTATTTTGTAACTGCGACATACGGGCCTGGGCTCTCCGCAGGGGGCGGGGGGTGTGGCGCCACCGGGTGGATTGCCGAGGTACAACCGCGATTTGCCTCCTACCGTAACCTGAGTCTCGCACTGAATCACAGAATCGCGGACTATTCTGAGTTGGAAGCAACCCGCAAGGATCATCGAGTCCTGACGCACTCGCGTCTTAACAGTCTTTACGTTGGTCTTTACATTATCCTCCTGTACATAAGGATTAGAATTCAGCCTTTAAATATATGATGACCTTTTGCTGAGACCACTGTCCATCCAATGGAGAAATACGCTCTCCTTGTCTCCTGTTCTGTTTCCCCACTACTTTGCCTGATACTGGGATTAAGATCATCTTTGATTTTCCTTCTATGTTAGAGCAGCAGTTATCTCAAAAATATCCAATGGGTCATTATAGTTTATGTGTGCTTCATGCTACAGATAATATGAAAGAAATTATCATGAAGGCATTGGCTAAAACATGATGGATCACGTAGAAAGCGTCAGTAAGGCAAGAGAAATCCATTCAATGGAAAAGTGTAAGTCTTAGGGAAGAAAATATAATAGATCAGCAGAAGAAACGTGTGATTTCAGACAGTTTTTCTATCTGAATTTTGAATGAGGCCCTCATTTACACTCATTAACATTCTAAACAGACCCTTAATTTTAAAATAATGTCTTGGATGCGAAAATCTATATGTAGAAGTTATCTTTTCATCCAGAATAATAATTTTTTTCTATGAATACAAACTAATTTTTCTTATGTGAATATGTCTGATTATTAATAGTAAAGGCAATAATGTTTTAAAAGAAATAATCTTTCTTCCTGGTTTCATGAATACTGAATTACTTTTAACCTTTTTCTGCATAACAGCTTGCAATGACAGGACCCACCCTCCTTACTTTCTCATGTACACAGCCTAGCGAAGAGTGTAATGTAAGTACATTTCATAAAAGACAGGGGGAGTTTTCCTAGAAGGAGACTGAACTTGCTTTTTACCTCTCCTAGGCAAGGGTCAGTTGACTACAAAGAGATGCGGTTCTTGTATTACGTGGCAAACTCCTCTTATAGATCCAATTATTTAAGAATGATCTGGCAGTCCTGTGTTCAGCCTAAATTATCTGCTTCCTGAGCTGCCCTCTCTGAGTATTTTCATTCGTTTTCTTCATTTACTTCTTGTATTGCAGCATCAATGGGTGTTACACATTCAGTTCCCAACCCGGGGTGCTGTTTGGCAGCTGCTCAGCAGGAAGCCAGATGATCACGAAAGGAGATGGTCCCACTGAGCTCGGCATCGGTGTGGGCCCCATGTGCAGTAGTGTGTGCCAGCATTGGAGAATGACACGAAGGTCCTCAGACGACACTGGAGGAAGCAGCTGAGCTGGTGAGGGGCTGGAAGGCACATCCTAGGAAGAGCAGTTGAGGGCTCTGGGCCTGTCTGCTTAGGAGAGAAGGCAGCTGTGAGGCGACCTCTGAGCTTTTTACCAATTCCCGAGCAGTGGACACGGAGAGGCAAGTGCTGCGCCCTTCTGCCTGGAATCCATGGACAGGACGTGTGGGAACGGCTCAAAGCTGCACCGGGAGAGGTTTAGACTAGACATGAGAGAACACTTCTTTACCAGGAGGGTGGTCAAATACTGGAACAGGTCTCCTGGAGAGGGAGTTGATGTCCCAAGTATTGAAGAGACATTTGGGCAGCAACCTTAATAACAAACTTCAACTTTTGGTCAGCCCTTGAGAAGTCAGGCAGTTGTACTAGATGATTGTTGTAGGTTTCTTCCAACTGAAATAGTCCATTCTATTTGAAACCTTTCGGCTGAGTACAATACCCTTGTTTTAAAGTGTCCATCCATTCTTTTTGTTCTTCATAAGTAAATTAGATGGCTATAAATTAGAACTGAGATTTGGTACATTTATACAAAAGCATTAGGACCACGTACGCTTAAATAAAGGAAATTAAATTGCTTTCGAGTTTTGCACAGGTCTCACTGGAAACGAGAAATGCAGTATACATTATACAACAACCTGAACGTAAGCTTCTCAGTATTTGCAAAATAAAAAAAACCCAAAAAACTGTAGTTAGTCCAGAAGAGTGGCACGTCTCAAGGTAATCAGTGAGTGAAAACAAAGCTACCTTTCCAAACCAGTGAAAAGAGATACCCCCAAATTGTTTCCAGAGGAAACGGTATTGTTTTCAATAAATCATAAAACGTGGATTTTAATATGTGTCAGTGGTATCTGAGCCCAAGTTCCTATTGCAAACTTGGGAACGCAGTGCTGGTGCAGCCAGTCTCTTCGTGTCAATTTTATTTTTTGCTTCTTTTAACACCTTGTATTACATAGATTTATGAGTATGCTAACCGTTATGGTTTGTGAGAAGATCCATAAGCTCCGTAGCATGTGCGGGCTGTTGCTTGGTAATCAGTCTAGAGACCTAAGAAAGAATGTCACGTCTTATAGAGGATGTGAGTAATATTTGTAAGTATAAGCTTAGTATTAGTCAGTTATGTATACAAAGCTTATTTACTTGAGAGAAGTCTGCAGAACCACTTCCAAGATATCAGTAATCACACCACTAGCAGATACTAGATGCGATATCAGTTTTCACTAGAATCTGAAGAGATGTCAGTGTTTGAAGAGGTGTCCTGGTTTAACCTGGACAGACTTCATTTTCTTCTCAGGAGCTGGTCCAGTGAGTGCTGTTTTGGATTCAGTATGAGAATAATTGATGTTGTGATGCTTTTGGTTGTTGCTCAGCAGTGCCCATCCTAAGTCAAGGACTTTTCCATTTCCCATGCTCCAACAAGGAGGTGCACAAGAAGCTGGGGAGAAGCACATCCAGAACAGCTGATCTGAATGGGCCAACGGGATACTCTGTACCACAGAGCATCACAGGACATAACATGCCATGTTGATACGTATGAACTACAGGTTCTGTAAATGCTTATAACTAAAAATTAAATTTACAGATTCTAAGTGCGAACTCATATGAAAGCACTCCAGCGACAAAGGGGCAACTTCCTAGAAAAAATGACGTGATATCCTTTCCCTATCAGCCAGCTGATGCAAGACAAATGCTAACCTTCAGTTCTTTTCCAACAGTTGTCTGTGTCTGAATTTCAAACCCATTTGTATGCTGGCCTTTGTTGGGAGCACTAAATTCTTCTCTGTTACCAAGAAAACCTTATTTCGCAGTGATTTGTCTACTTTCTTGCATTGCACATGCCTCCCGTACATAAAAGAAGTTGGCAATACTGCAAACGATTGTCTCTGGAGATCATGATCTCTGACCTTTATCTGCATTTAACAACAGCTTAAATTCCACATTTCGTTCAGCATAGGACTCACACAAAAGTCTTCTAAATAGGCCCTACCAGCTGCTATTCAGAGCCGTTCCTATTGTAAAAGCCTTTTCTCCCACAGTTCATTGTTTTAGAAGTAAAATGTTACTGGTTGTGTTTTTAGAATTTTTTTATTCTTTACATCTTTAATGAGAAATTAACATGCTAATAGTCTGCCATGCATTTTCTTTCTATGACTTTCTGCCAAATATGGCTAAATCATCAGTCAAAACAGTAAAGGTTTTTATGTCAATAGTAGTTTGAATAGTAGTTTGAAAAATGCAGTTGTTTCACTATCATTTTAGCTCCCATCTATCTACTCAACAAACATACAAAGAAAGCAGATATTTCTGGCTGTGATAATTTCTTGTTTTGACGGCTTGTGGCCAAATTCTCCTTCGGCTACTGTTGGAAGCGATAGATTAGTTAGTAGCCTCAAACTCTGACAATGAAAAGGTTAAGAAGTGCTACTTAACTATACTAAGAATCTGATCTAAAATGTAAGATCTAGGTTTTATTATTCTATCTTATGAATGTGATGTTCTATATTTGTTATTCAGGCTGTACAGTTTGGATAAAACCAATTTATTATTTACAGAAGTCAAAAATCGTACAAAGCATCTGAATGAAAGCCTTTTATACTGTATTTGATACTTAAAATGGAGGAAAGGAGGAAAAAAACCCAAATATCAAGCCAGTAATAAGCTACTTGAAGCTCTGGAAGACAAAGTCACTCTTGTTTCCCTAGAACAACCCACTCAAAATCATAAAGTTAAGATGCATGTGAAACAGGAGAAGCCTGAATTTAATTATTCCTGAATCTTAGATCATTATTTCCACAATGAAGAACAGAGCCCTCTGAGTCACTGGGCTATGACCTCCAAATGGAACACAAAAAAGCAATAGGCGCTGTATCATGTAAAGATTGTGTATTTCTCCTGAGGCTCTCACCAAAAAACCCCAAGCAAATGGTATCTGCAGGGTAGGAACATGCTACCTCGCTTGCAACACTCACAACTCACAATCCCATCCTGGGTAACCCTCCCATCCTTTTCCTCTGTGCACAACTTCTCAGGCACTGGTTCAAAGCTTTTAGAACCTTTCTGGATCACACACCCATTCTGGCATGCGGGGGACGATAAAAAGTGATTTTTGAGACTGCAGTAAAAAGAAAGAAGTGCAGGTTATTAACAGCTGTCACTTCCTTTATGCATCTCAAGAAGGGCTAGATGTACTTCAATAGCAGGGACACAAATCAACACATAAAAATACCCTGTTTTCCAGATCAAGGTAATATGATCAACAGCTAATCCCTTTTTATGTAAGGCACTGCATATGAGACACCCAATGGGTTTGGGCACAATATTAGAAAGGAATTAAGCTAATTAATTTGTTTCAGACTCACCAAATTCCACACAAGCTTGCCTCAAGTGAAAAAGCCATGTGTCGCTAACCATAGATTCAGATCTCAGGTTCAGTCCTTCCAGGCAGGAAGATGCAGATTTATCTAGGGATATGTGCATAGCAGTAATAAAAGAGAGCCATCTTCCCAATAGAGCTATCAAACTCACACTTGTGAGAAAGGAACAAGTCAGTAGTTGGCAGAGATTTCATTTGACACATTTCCTACTTACGGAACATTCAAGGAATGTGAATAAACAGTCTACCTGTACAAGATCACAAAATGAGCATCCAAGGCAGTACCTCGTTTCCAACAGTGTCTATGTAGTGCGTTAACCTCGGCTGGCTGCCGGACACCCACTAACCCACTCTCCCACTCCACCTCTTCAAGAGCTCAGGGGGAGAAAATAAGATGAAAAATTATGTGGCTTGAGATAAAGACAAAGAGATCACTTATTAATTACCATCAGGGGTAAAGCAGAATTTACTGGAGGAAGATTAACTTAATTTGCCAATTTAAAGTTGAGCAGGATGGTGAGAAACAAAGCCAAAATGAAAATCAATCTCCCTCCCCTTCCCCTTCTTCCCAGGCTCAACTTTACTGTTTTGTTCTGACTCTTCTACCTCCTCTCCCATGAGCAGTGCAGTGGGGATGGGGAATGGGAATTGTACTATGCAGCAATAAAACATTCCTGTCATCAACACTGTTTTCATCACAAATCCAAGACAGGACCATTCAAGCTACTACGAAGAAGAATATCTCGGTGAACACCAGCACGCACTTCTCTACCACACCTTCCTCTTCATGCTGTTTCCCTCCTCCGGCATGGAATCCCTTCCACAGCGTACAGTCCTTCACAAACTGCTCCAGCATAGGTCCTTCCATGGGCTGCAGTTATTTAAGAAC
The DNA here is from genome assembly GCA_013398015.1 of Oreocharis arfaki. Lineage (NCBI taxonomy): Eukaryota > Metazoa > Chordata > Aves > Passeriformes > Paramythiidae > Oreocharis > Oreocharis arfaki. Next base: position 39,657 of record VZRR01004310.1, read on the forward strand.
TGCTCCAGCATGAGCCCTTTCCATGGGGTACAGTCCTCCAGGAAGAGACTGTTCCAGTGTGGGTCCCCCCTGGGCCACAGATCCTGCTGGAAAGCCAGCTCCTGTCACCTCTCCCTGGACCGCAGTTTCTGCCGGTAGACTGTCCTGGTGTGGAGTCCTCCATAGGCCACAGTGCCTCAACACACACCACCATGGTCTTCCCCATGGGCTGCAGGGGAATCTCTGCTCTGGTGCCTGGAGCACCTCCTCTCCCTCCTTCACTGACCTTGGTTGTCTGCAGGATTATTTCACATTTTTCTCGCTCTACTTTCACCCAGCTGCTCTGCATTGTTATTACACTTTCTTACGTGTTATCGCAGAGGCACCACCAACATCGCTGGCGGGCTCAGCTTTGGTCAGCAGTGGGTCTGTCTTGGAGACGGCTGGAACTGGCTCTGTCAGACAAGGGGGAGNTCCTGAGGCTCTCACCAAAAAACCCCAAGCAAATGGTATCTGCAGGGTAGGAACATGCTACCTCGCTTGCAACACTCACAACTCACAATCCCATCCTGGGTAACCCTCCCATCCTTTTCCTCTGTGCACAACTTCTCAGGCACTGGTTCAAAGCTTTTAGAACCTTTCTGGATCACACACCCATTCTGGCATGCGGGGGACGATAAAAAGTGATTTTTGAGACTGCAGTAAAAAGAAAGAAGTGCAGGTTATTAACAGCTGTCACTTCCTTTATGCATCTCAAGAAGGGCTAGATGTACTTCAATAGCAGGGACACAAATCAACACATAAAAATACCCTGTTTTCCAGATCAAGGTAATATGATCAACAGCTAATCCCTTTTTATGTAAGGCACTGCATATGAGACACCCAATGGGTTTGGGCACAATATTAGAAAGGAATTAAGCTAATTAATTTGTTTCAGACTCACCAAATTCCACACAAGCTTGCCTCAAGTGAAAAAGCCATGTGTCGCTAACCATAGATTCAGATCTCAGGTTCAGTCCTTCCAGGCAGGAAGATGCAGATTTATCTAGGGATATGTGCATAGCAGTAATAAAAGAGAGCCATCTTCCCAATAGAGCTATCAAACTCACACTTGTGAGAAAGGAACAAGTCAGTAGTTGGCAGAGATTTCATTTGACACATTTCCTACTTACGGAACATTCAAGGAATGTGAATAAACAGTCTACCTGTACAAGATCACAAAATGAGCATCCAAGGCAGTACCTCGTTTCCAACAGTGTCTATGTAGTGCGTTAACCTCGGCTGGCTGCCGGACACCCACTAACCCACTCTCCCACTCCACCTCTTCAAGAGCTCAGGGGGAGAAAATAAGATGAAAAATTATGTGGCTTGAGATAAAGACAAAGAGATCACTTATTAATTACCATCAGGGGTAAAGCAGAATTTACTGGAGGAAGATTAACTTAATTTGCCAATTTAAAGTTGAGCAGGATGGTGAGAAACAAAGCCAAAATGAAAATCAATCTCCCTCCCCTTCCCCTTCTTCCCAGGCTCAATTTTACTGTTTTGTTCTGACTCTTCTACCTCCTCTCCCATGAGCAGTGCAGTGGGGATGGGGAATGGGAATTGTACTATGCAGCAATAAAACATTCCTGTCATCAACACTGTTTTCATCACAAATCCAAGACAGGACCATTCAAGCTACTACGAAGAAGAATATCTCGGTGAACACCAGCACGCACTTCTCTACCACACCTTCCTCTTCATGCTGTTTCCCTCCTCCGGCATGGAATCCCTTCCACAGCGTACAGTCCTTCACAAACTGCTCCAGCATAGGTCCTTCCATGGGCTGCAGTTATTTAAGAACTGCTCCAGCATGAGCCCTTTCCATGGGGTACAGTCCTCCAGGAAGAGACTGTTCCAGTGTGGGTCCCCCCTGGGCCACAGATCCTGCTGGAAAGCCAGCTCCTGTCACCTCTCCCTGGACCGCAGTTTCTGCCGGTAGACTGTCCTGGTGTGGAGTCCTCCATAGGCCACAGTGCCTCAACACACACCACCATGGTCTTCCCCATGGGCTGCAGGGGAATCTCTGCTCTGGTGCCTGGAGCACCTCCTCTCCCTCCTTCACTGACCTTGGTTGTCTGCAGGATTATTTCACATTTTTCTCGCTCTACTTTCACCCAGCTGCTCTGCATTGTTATTACACTTTCTTACGTGTTATCGCAGAGGCACCACCAACATCGCTGGCGGGCTCAGCTTTGGTCAGCAGTGGGTCTGTCTTGGAGACGGCTGGAACTGGCTCTGTCAGACAAGGGGGAGACTCCCATGTTTTTTCACAGAAGCCACCCCTGCAGCCTTCCCGCTACCAAACCCTAGCCACGTAAACCCTATACAAGCTAATAGCAGATGTCTAGGGAGAGTATGGGAATAACACAAGATACGATGAAGGCAGATTCTCTGGCTTGCTTTAGAACCCAGCATACAGAGGAGGCACTGTTCAACCCTCCTTCTGGGAAGCAGCATGAATTTCATTCCAGACTGAATCCTTAGGTACCTGTGTTTCTTCATGGCCTGTAGTGATCAAAACCCCAAGTACAATGTTATAAGTGCTTAGAAAGGGAATACAGTACAAAAGTGAAGTCGCCACAAAACCACTATTAGTCCCTGGTGTGCCTACACCCTGAAGAATCAGTTCAGTTACAGCTACTTCTGACAGAAATTATCTAGTAGGACCAAAAAACTAAGATAAAGGATGTTCAAAGTTACAGAAGAACTCATGGACTGAAAAATGGACTAGAATCCCGTAACTCAGAAAAGGCAAAACTCAAAGTCAAGATGATAGGCATCTATAAAGTCAGAACTTGAAAAGGAAACAATTATTTGCTCTTTCTCTTATTTTGGAAATTAGGGCGTATCAAACTAAAGTATCAGGTAGTGAGTTCTAACCAAACAACAAGACAATCAAGTTCAACTTCAAGTAATGCAATTTGTGCATTGCATTGAACAGGGTTAATATAGTGGATGGTATAACATCTTAGCATTCCCAGTAGATCCTCTTCTGATGATAGCAAGACTGAGTTGAAGACCTCTGAAGTTTTGTATTGGATAGGGCTTTCTTCACTTACCTTCGAACTTGCTTTTAAAAAGACAAGCATAATACCCTTTATTAGTGGTGGCTGTGATCTATCCTGGCTGCAGGGAAGGCCGTACGTTTCATCCTCCGCATTTACACAGGCATTTCACTAGATCTGCGAATAACATTTGATTTATGCATGACCAAAGCACAGAATGACTCCTTTAAGGGTGGAATTTATTGTAGCTCTAACCCTTTCTATAAGCCCTCTTTTTTCTAGCCAGGAAAAGAAGCAGCTGCTACTGCTGGAATCATTCACAAATCCATTCTAGCTGTCCTCTTTCCCTGGAGACAGTTATGCCAAATAAATGATATTGTCTGGGGCAGTAGGCCTGCCTCTGAGTGCTATAGACAAGATTTTCCCAAGTCCAATAAGCATTGCTCTCGGCATGATGTTGAAAGGCAACGTGCCCATCAACAAAAAAACACAACGGCCTTTCTCTCCCTATCAGTTTTGTTCAGTTGTTCCTCCCTCTGTTTACAGCTCTTCCCAGCTCTTCTTCTTTGTCTCCAGTTAAATAGTATTTTGCCCACTATTTTTCTGTGAGAGTAAGTAAATAAAATGCAACACAGTCCGAACATATGGAAAAACATATTTAAAAGCATGAATGGAAACAGAATCAAGGTTATTGCTAAGCATAGCAGTAGGACTGTCTACAATTTCAGTACCACCTGGCTAGTTTCTAATCAGCCTGGCTGGGCTTACATGTGTCCCAGATCTGTCAGACCTATCAGGCATGGGCACATTGCATGTGGTGTAGCCCCGTGCCAGTGTGGCTGGTTGTGTTTTCTTCCGTTTTTAAAATTTTCTTTTTCTTTTTCATTTTTCCTTTTTCCTTTTCTCCTCCCTTAAAGAATAGCCAGCCCGCTACTGTTGCACACTCCTTTATCTGACTTGCAACAGTGTCATCTATGGCACTCACTATGATACTGGGATTCAGGAAAGCCCTGCTCCGGACTGAGAACAGATGCATGTCGGATCAGTAAAATACTGAGGCTCATGACTGCTGTGATACAAGTTTAGACTCCTTACTAATAACATAACCTGTCTTCTTCCAGACCTGGCTCAGAAGCATAGTGTGAAGTCTCTGCTGTGTTCTGTGGAGAGCAGGGACACTGGAAATCGTTATTTCTTTGCAATTGGTAATCTAAAATCTCTCTGATTTTAGATATGCGAAGACTTGGCATTTTAAGACTTTGGGAAGATTATCTCCTGATTTCCTACATCATGCGACACCTTCCCCTCAAGTAAAAATGCCTGCCAATGACTGTTACTTTCAAGAGGACAAAACTGAGGCCTCGATACAATTAAAACCAGCGGCAATTCTGTTGCTTTGCCGTTGAGGGGGCTGTGTCCAGCATCCCCATCCTGCCGTGTCCTTCACGGACAGTCTGCTGTACCTGGTAACGAGAGACGAGGGAATTCATTTACAGTACAGGGTTCGGGCAAGGAAGAGGATGTGACACAGACAGAAAACTCAAAGACCGTGTTGCAGTTTTCAGGCTGAACGTGGAAGTAGATTCCGATGTCTCTGGGGATGGTGCTCCGTGGACAAAAAGGAATCTTGTCACTACCAGGAGGGCTTTTCAGCTCTCGCCCGCGCCCCGCGGGTGCCGCAGCTCCGCCCTCCCACGGCCCTCAGACTTCGCTCAGGACTCCGCCCCTGCGCGCGGCCGCGGCTACGCCTCCGCCGCTCCTCTTCCGCGGGGCGGCCTGCGCGGCCGCAGCTCTCGCGAGAGCTGGGAGTGGCTGTGCTTGG
>VZRR01004310.1:44681-74717 GCA_013398015.1 Oreocharis arfaki
CGGCGGCCTCACGCCAGGGCTGGGGGAACCATTTTGTGCCGTGCTGGGACCGGCCCACCCGCCCTTCTCTCCGCCGTCGCCCCCAACGGCCTCTCGGCTCCTCTCCCTCTCTCGGAGCGAGGCCGTGTGACACTTGGTGCCCCCCGTTCCTCTCCGTCCCCCTCGCGGCTTCTGCCCGGCGGTTGGGGCCGGATGCTGCCTGGGCAGCGGGATCGGGTGCGGCCGCGGGCTCCGGCCGGGCCCGAGCCGTGCGGGCCGCTCCCCGGGGCCTGGCGGTGCCCTCGGCGGCTCTGCGGAGCACCCGCTGGCTCCGGGCTGAGGGAACAGCCCAGCGTTAGGGCACCAGCCGCTGCAGCGTGGGCAGCCGTCGACATTTGTAAATATTCTTGCTCCTCATTGGACTCCTGAGAGGTTCCTGAGTTATTTGTCAATTTCACTACCTTGGAGGTTGAGAACATTTCCGGAACGAAGAATCGCACAGTCCGAGAGAAAGACTCGGGAGCTCTGTCTTGTTTGTCATAAAAACGTGAGTGTGAGTAAGCCCCGAGGAAGACACGTGAGCACAAGTTGCTCGGGAGGAGATCTTATGAATAGTTTTATGTTAAACCGCACAAAAACATGTAGACATGAGAGCTCGAGTCTTAGGTAGAAGTGTGAGTGCATAGTTCCGAGATAGAAGACTTGAATTTAGGAGCAGGCAGTGAAGCTTATGCTTCCCTCTTACGGAGGGTACAAGATTGCTTAGAACTGGTAGAAATCCTGGCAGGTGGCAAAGGCTTTACTTACGCGTAGACACGACTGCCTGAATTTGCTCCTCTTTTATCAGTAGAGAGGGTCAAGGCAGAAGAGAAATATTTGTGCTCTGTGTTACTTTTGCCTTTTGAGATTGCATTGCTTTCTCGCAAAAACATCTTGGATCTTTTATCACTTTGTTATCTCTATTTGTGCTGTGTTAGGTCTAGCTGACCTTTTATAATGCTGTCGGAGGGATGACAGATCAAGAAAGGCAGGACATTTGATCTGTGTGCTCAAAATAGGCTGTGCAGCTCCACCTCCTGTTTCAAGTTGGTCGTGCTTCCCAGGTATGACTTTAAAGTTTTGTTTCAGAACTTGGTTTCTGACCGAGTGTTGAGAGGCATTGCATATATATCCCTTATTTCAGGAGTCTCTAGAGTTGTTTCCAGATTTTTTCATGAGGTTTTGATTGCTAGGTAGTGTAACATGGCATAAGCTGATGAAATATGTTGCTTTGATAAGAAGAATGCTGCTCATCCTGCTGTACACGTTCTCATTTCTCTATTGTTGGACAGGAGCGTGAGTAGTGTCAAAATATATAATGGAGAAGCCGGAAGTATGTTTTCACAGGTTATTGTATTGAGGGTTCTCAATGAAGGACACATCAGGTGTGATATTTGAGTAAGGTGTTCCTTTTCTTTCTGGCAACAGTAGGCTTTGTAATCGGTTCGGACTACAACCCGATTTCTGTTACTATAATTATTGTTATTATTTCCTCAGAGAAGTAATTTTAAGTATTTAGTGGTCTCACTACCTTCTATGTAAATTGAGGTGTCTACTTTGTCATTATAGAACTCACTAGATCATGTTAATTACCACTTGGGGTTTATTGAATTCCTGTGTGTGTAAACAAAATGCTTGAGGTTTTGAGTGTCTTTCTTCAGGAAAGATGCTGATACTATAAAAGGGAACCATTCTCATCCTGAAATACTGTATGCAAGCATGATATTCCCCTTGCAGACAAGTAGTATTACGGCTTTAATAATGTGGTTGTTTTGTTAGCATGAGACCGTTGTGTGGCTCTGTCCTGTGCTCTGTGATAGCTTAGCGTGTTCACCTTATTTTTGACCACCTCATTGTGTTACCAGGATCAGCGTAAGCCTTGTATGTGTTTTGCTTGTGTTCAAGCCACCTATGAAGACAGTTGTGTCTTAGGCTTTCAAGGTACAGTGTTTAAAATGGTTTTCAGAGGACTCTGGGGGAAAAAACCCCAAAACCCAAGCGACTTCTTGCTAGTGTTGGTCACCAGAATTGAGATGCCTAGATCTAGTTTTGTCGATATAGTAAATGGACATCATGGCTCCATTGACTTCAGCTGCATCTCTGTGTGTCTGGGTAAGACTATGAGGAAAGGCTGAAATAATTGGTGTTGTGTGGCCTGGAGAAGAGAAGCCTCTGGGGAAACCTCACTGCAGCCTTTCAGTACTTAAAAAGGGTCCGTAAGAAAGATGGGGACAGACATTTAGTAAAGCATATTGAGATAGGACAAGGAGTAAATTTAAGGAAGGCATTTTTTATGATGAGCACAGTGAAACTTGGGCACAGATTGCCCGGAGAGGTGATAGATGCTCTGTTCCTGCAAATGTGCAAGGTCAGGTGGGATGGGACTCTGAGCCATCAGATCTAGTTGAAGATGTCCTTGCTCATTGCAGGGCAGTTGGACTAGATGGCCTTCAAAGATCGCTTCCAGTTCAAACTATTCTACGATTTCTGCTAGCTGTATTGCAAGTATATTTTATAATGGTTGCCCAGAAATTGAAGAGGTCTTGGGCAGCAGATTTTAAAAAAGCGATTCATCTTAATGACGTGCTTTATGTTACTGAATCTTGGTTGAAAAGTGAAGGTAAAATCCGGTTTCCTTGATCGGAAGTTCTTTGCCTAGACCATAAGGCCTTTTATTCAGCATCTTTCACCTCTGCATCAGACATGGTAGATGTCAGATGCCTATTCTTACATGACTCTGATCTTTATAGCAGATCCTTCTCATTTGCTGGCTGAAGCCAAGACTGCAGAAAAAATGTGAGGTTGTATACAAGAAATTAATCATAGTGTGTATACGTAAACTGACCCGTTAAATCTTGTCTTTTCTGTTGTACTGCCTTAACTTGGTTTTAACACCTTTTTTTGGGTACAGTTTCTGCAAGATTTCTTCACTTGGAGGAAGAAAATATTCTATAGATAGTATTATCCTGACATACTTGGGTTGGAATCACAACCTGTGCTAATTTACAGGATTAGGTTGATGGATAACGTTGTCCTCATGGGGCTACCACTGAAGGAGAAAATTAGTCTCGTGCCTATTTATGTGTATCTGTAGAAGCAATTTGCTAATTTTGGACTCCATTTCAGCTGCTGCAGGTAGTTGGCTCTGGTGTCCAGTCTTCCACCCTGTCCCGTTCTGAATGTTCTTATTTTTTTATGTTCTGTGGATGGTGCATAAGCAATTTTATTAGTATTAGATGGTTTCTAATTTAGTCTTTGAAGTTGTCTTACACTTCTGTCTCCTCTGCTGATTCACCTGGTCATTAATTCCTACCAGTAGGAGCTTCCATCCCTTCTTGAACCTTTGCATTTTCTCCATACGTCTATGTCTGACTTCTCTCTGTGTTATTTAATTCGTCTGGTTCCACACCTATCTGAAACAAAGTTTCAGATCTGTTCCTGATTCAGAAACAGAATGATCCATAATAAAGGAGATAATACCGGTATTCTTTGTCGAGTACTTAATGGTACAGAATTGGATCCATTATTCTGTGCGTGTGTTCCTTGTATTTTATATCAGGGTAAAACATAGACGAACAGTGCTTTGAGTATCAGATCTCAAGACATACAGCTGTCCCGTCCAGCCTACACTCTAGTATGTATTATTGTGATATTATTTTAGCTTCACAGTTTGCAACTTTGATAGTTACTTTTTTACACTCATTGAAGCTTCATATAAGTACTAAACTTGTAGAGCATGTTGTGGCAGATTACTCTGAAGGTTAAATTAAGTATCATTACAGTTCAGGAATAAATATGATCGTTATGTTTTATTGAACTAATGATCCACTTGAAGTGGTGTAGTTTAGATAATGAGGCTTGTTCTCAATTTCTTTTAAACTTCCACAGTTAACTGTTCTTTTGAACTCTGGAATGCTGCAGAACGTTCTTATTGATACAGATGGGTTTACAACCTGAGAATTGCATAAATTGCTGAATTAATAAATTGCTGAGTTTAAAACCTAAGGTTTTAAATGTGATCTGGGAAATTAAATTAATTCATTATTTCAGTATATTAATGCCGAGTTGGGCCGAGTGAGCATTTCATATTCGTGACCAGATCTTGTTTAACTGGTGATGGCTCTGGCAGACACGAACGGGTTACCCAGCGTTAGAAGTGTGGTCTAGAAGCAGGTGTCCTCTGTAATACAAGCCAGTATCTCTTTTGTCCACGAAGGTAAACGATCACTTAAACTTGGTGTACTTTGGAGTCCTCCTTGCAAGATAAGGCATTTTGGCTACTTGGGAGCATTTGGCTACGTTTTGGCTGCTGTTGTAAAGCTAGCTAACAACTCGACGTGCATGAGAACAGTGGTTGAGGAAACTAACCTCAGCTGTCCCAGCCGTTTGGTCAGTGGAGTTCTGTACGAAGTAACTGGCTTTTACCAGGTAGAATATTTATTTCAGCGTGACTTGAGCAAAGATTAAAAGTCCTGAGTACGTGGACTCACCTTGAAACTGCAGCCAGACGTGAAGTGTGTCAGGATTGATGTAGCAGCATTTTGCAGAATGTGATACTGATGGGCGTGGCTGAATTGTGGGGAAAAAAGTGCTTTATCAATGGATAGGGCTTTTTAAAATTAATATAGCTTACTCGTATTCTCAGAAAGTTAGGCCAAAATTGAAAGTGGTTAAATAGACTGTACCACTTCTGCAAATCACCTTGTATCAGTGGGATTCTCGGCCATCTGTTTGAGTCGATAAGGTGCCATGCTACTCTTCATGTACCGCACCATTGAGGATGGTGCAGTTCCCTTGAATTTTTTTTATTTAAGAGCTACTGTTCGTGGTCTGCTTCTGTCTGTTCTATTTTGAGGAGGAAGAATGTAGCTGCCTGGAGTTTTAGATAAATGTTAAGTCAGATACCATTTCAAGGACAGGGATGAGTATAGGAACACTTCTCATGTGGAAAAGGCACCGTCATTTCTTTGGAAATGCCTAGAAATAGCGGAAGGCAAATAAACACTCAGCGAGTAAGAAGTAAATTTATAAATACACTTGTGAGCTAGCCTGCGCTCCTTTGCACGTGTTAGCTTCCATGGGAGTTGTCTTCGGAGAAGTTGAAGGCAGATAGACGGCAGATATGTTTTTTCACAGGAGGGTGAAGTTTCACAATTTCAACCCCAAGGAATAAGTCTGAATATAATTTCTGCAAGGGTTGAGATGCAGTTTATATGCAAAAATGTAATATATGAATTTAAGAAATCTGAGTTCTCTGTTCCTGACCCATTTTGCATTAATACGAGTACTGTGTGGTTCTTAAGGGACCACCCTCTTACATTTATAATTGCAAGAATGTATTGTAGCAAAACGATAAAAGGGACTGTAGTTTTCTAATGAGGGATGGGAGGAGATGTAAAGAAGAGGTTACGAAAACTAGGATAAGAACTTGTTTCCCCATTTTACTGATGGATAGTCAGACCAAAGCACTGTGTAAATATTTGTATGTGTGAATCATATTTATGTTACAGCTGGAATGACCTGTGGCTGTTTTACATGAGTTCCCTGCTTCTATGAGAAAAAATGATCAGTATGTCCTTGTACAGGATACAAAGAATGGAGTCAAAACCCTCAAGAATTCCTCGCAGGATATCTGTTCAGGCTTCCAGCTCTCCTCTAGGATCTAGAACTGGAAACGGTTTATCTGGTGCATATAGCGCGAGAGAATCTTCATGGAGATTAGAGTCTGGATACCAGGTAATGTATTTTTTTCTTTTTATAAAGTATAAATAATTTTGAAAGTGTCTTTTTTGCAAAGAAAAGCCCCCAAACTCAGATAAACAAAATTTCTACAATATAAGAATTTACTAACCGGGCCAATGACAGTATTTAGTGAACTGGTAGTTCTGGATTTTCTGGTATTACCTGCTCTTGTTTGCAGCTGTACCTTTAGAAATCAGCTGTTTGATGAATGAGGGGGCATCCTGTTAATATGGATCTATTATCGTATGAGTCACTGCCATTTTAAACCTGGGTAAATAGAGTTTTCTGTTGAGGGAGAGGTGAGGTTTTCGTTTGAACTTTGGTGTGTGTAGGGCATTACACTTGATGTGTTGGTTGATGCAAAAAGTATAGGACTATGTTGTCAGTTAACAAGGCTGTACCGTTCTGCAGCACCTCCTGTGTTTATATTTTGCAAAGGTAAGAAGAGGAGCTTTAGACTCTGTTGTGGTTTGACGCTGGCCAAGTGCCAGGCACCCGACAGCCGCTCACTCACCCTCTCCTGCCACAGCTGGGCGGAGGAGGGAAAAACTTAACAAAGGGTTCGTGAGTTGGGATAAGGACCGGGAGAAAACACTCCAAGGGCAGAACAGGCTTGACTTTGATGTACAAAGTGAATTTATTACTAACAGAGTCAGAGGAGGATAATGAGAAGTAAAATAAGCCCTTAAAAACACCTTTTCTTCCCCCAACCCCTCCCTCCTTCTCACCAACAGTGCAAGGAGATGGGGCATGGGGGTTCGGTCAGTTCATCACCCGAGGTTTTCTTCTGCTTCTGAGGGAGAGGAGTCCTTCCCCTGTGAGACCATGGGGTCTCTCCCACGAGAGACAGTTCTCCATTAGCTTCTCCAGTCTGGGTCCAATCTCACGAGCAGCAGTCATCTCAAAACAGCTGCGATGCGAGTCCCTCTCACGGGCAAACAGTCCTCCGAAAACCGCTGCAGCGTGGGTCACTCTTCCACAGGGTGCTGTCCTCCAAGGACAGGCTGCTCCAGCCTGGAGGCAGGGGCGCCTCTCTCCACCGGGTCTCGTGCTGGATCACAGCCTCCTCCAGGCATCCACCTGCTCCAGCGTGAGCACTTCCCTCTTGGGCTGTGGGAGGATCTCTGCATCCCCTGTGGATCCCCATGGGCTGTGGGTGGATCTCTGCATCCCCCGTGGCTCCCCATGGGCTGCAAGGGCACCGCTGCTTCACCATGGTATTCACTGTGGCCTGCAGAGGAATCTTGGCTCTGGTGCTTGGAGCACCTCCTCCCCCTCCTTCTTCCGCTGACCTTGGTGTCTCCATGTTGTTCCCCTTACATGTTCTCACCTGCTACTCTGCTATGCCTGGAATTAAATCTGCATCCCTACTTTTGTTTTGATTTCTTCTTAAATCTATTATCACAGAGGTGTTACCACCATCTCTAATTGGCCCAGCCTTGGCCAGCGGCACATCCATCTTCAGAGCCATCAGGGATCGGCTCTGCCAAGCATGGTGGAAGCTTCCAGCAGCTTCTCACAGAAGCTGCCTCTGTGGCCCCCCTGCTACCAAAAACCAGGCCGTGCAAAACCAACACAGACTCACATCAGCCTGTCATGTCAGTATGTTAGTACAGCTGGACTTTGTGTGCAATACATTGGACTGAAGGAAAGGCCTTTTGCTGTTTCACAAGCAGCATTTTACACTAACCAATCTACTTCTGTGGGGAGGGGGAGTTGTGCTTAAGGGGAGGTATTCACACTGTGCCGGTACTTGCGGTTTGGGAGTGTATTATGGGAAGCAGAGATTAAACTACTTTAGAAATTATTTTGGACTTGAAAGCAACAGATAGCAGTTTGGCTCAATTATCTTAGTACTTTTTTTCTGCTCCTGTCACAATTCTCACCTCGACTTTGGGCCCAGAGAATTGTAAGCCCGTTTTAGTCTTTGAAATTGCAGAAACTTAACTCTGTGATTAAACGTTCATATTAAAAAAAACCCAAACTGGTTAGGAGTTTGGTCCCTGCTGACAAGCTATCTGGGATGTTGTATTACATAGTGCCTTTTTGAGAAGGAGTTTTACAAGTAGTAGAACAGTATTTTTAGCAATTAAATGTATGCGTGTTACGTTTTTGTTACCTCTAGCATGCATGTGCTTGTTATTATAGAGGCTATAGGGAAATGTACAAGGGGAAGCATTTGACAGTCGTTTTTGCATTTTGGAGTCCTACATGTTTTTCAGTGTCTGGCTGTTCAGCAAAAGCAAATCAAACAGTCTTACTCTTTTGTAGAGATTTATGGACGCAGTCCACGCACAGTGTGCGTATGCTGAAAGCCATTGATCGGAAGAGGAGTCTTCAGCTGAACTGGTGCTGTGAAGTTCGATGTGTTACCTCTGCTGAAAGATGCTGACACAACGTACCTTACGTTATTTAATTTATTACGTGAACTGCAGTGTGTTCACTGCACTGTGTGTTCTTTTGACTCTTTCCTGTTAAACAAAGTGATTCTGAGCTGAGGAATGGTCTTCTAACACTTGCCAGTTAAAACAGAATGGAAAATATTTGTATAGAAGATTATGTTGTATCCCTTTTTTCCACTCCCGGTTTGTATAAGGTAGTCTGAGAGCTCATTACACAAGACTGGTGCTGAGTGATAAAACCGTAGGGAAACTCCCTCTCTTGTCTAACCTTTGGTACTTACAGAGGTGGTAGGAACAAACTGCATTATTGCTTGCAGGTTACGGTTACAGAGACTGGAGCGAGAAGGTTTAAGTCCTGTCTGATAGGAATGCAATTTGTTAATCCATTCAGAAACCTATCTTAAAGTATTTAAGATCTAGTTCAGTTACAAGTAATTTAAAATATGTCATTTAGAAGAAAAAATTTATGACTATCAGTAATACTTTAGGTATAAGGAGGATTTTTAATACAGAATTTTCATAGAGAGAACACTTGATTATAGGTTAACTCAGAAGCTTCTGCGACAGAGCAGTCAAATTTGTATTTGGTTTTGATTAGGGCTAACAAATAAGAAAGGTTCCTTTTGGGTGGGTTTGTTGTCCTTACCTTTGTTTTTTTCCTCATATAGGTATGAAATTTTTGCGTTGTGCACTTTTGAGATCAATCTGGGGACTAACCCCTGCTTATCTGAGGAGGCATAACGAAGAGGTTAATTGTAAACTAATCAGATGTATGTGATGCGGTGTTGTTTCTAGGTGACTTTAAAATATAAAAATCGAACTGGTGTCATGGTATGATAAAAAAATTCCTATCCTTTATGATACAACCTAGTAAACATTCTATGACAAATGAATTATAAGTTTATTTCTTTTTCAGTGGAGGCATAGGGTCACGTGTAGTTTATAAAATTGTTCTGAATGTTTTCCTGATTACATTTTTCAGCTACTGAAAATAGACACCAAAGCCAGAATACCTTATATAGGGCTTTAATTGTTACGTTCTGACAAGGGATGTTAAGTAGTCTTAAGCTGAACTGAAGGAAGAAAACAAGCTGAGATTTTTGTATTGGTTTGGTTCGGTTTTGAGTGCTTTGTTGTTGCTTTTAAGAAATGGTGACAGCAGCTACTGTGTTTGTGGTACTAATAGTTCATAGAGAGTGGACAAATAATCACTTCAAAATGCTAATTAGTGTTAATAAAATGGTTGCATTTCTGTTATTTCTATTAATTTTGCTAATCTCAATGATTATTCTATGTAGCAAATTAAATTGAAGTCTCTTTTCTCAACTGGAATCTATTCATTGAAATTCAGCTTGTTTTAGCGGCCAGAGAGGTGCTTTTGTTGTCATGGAGACCCTTTCTACACCTGTGGGGTTTTTTGCATAACACTTGAAAATGAGGCCCTTAATTCTGCCCTGTTGCTGCAGTATCTAAGTCAGGGTAATGCCTCAAAAGCCTTACACTTCAACTTTTTTTTTGTCCTAGCTCAAATGAGAGGACAGATGAAGGAGCTGCTATAAAGTACTTAAAAAAACCCCAAAACAACAAAACTTTCGTTTTACTGGTGGTTTTCTCTAAGCCCGTTTCTTGGCTATCCCTCGAGGTTTCTTATTAAAGGTTTCCAGATTTGTTACTACCTTCACTTCCCTGTATTTTCAGTATTCAGATCAGATACGGAGTTATTTTTGAGTTACAAGATGCATATGATAAGCATGTTGTTCTTCAGGAATCCAGTGTATTGAATAGTTCCAGTAGAGACTGGAGAATCGGAGAAAGAGACACCCGTGAAACTCCTTGGAAGCTTACAGCGTCGTCTCCAACTCGCTACTCAGGGACACTCGATCATCCACATTCTGGAAGATTTTTGGGAAGCAGAAGCAGATTGGTGAGAACTGTTAATGTGTGATACTTGGAAAAAAGTATTGAAACCCCAGGGTTTTACTTTAGCTTTCCCAATCTGAAAAGCTGCCAGCAGGGGCTCGCTGTAAAGTTTCTGGATAAGTAGATCTTACTAATTCAAGATGGAGCAAAAGCTAGGAGATAGTAGTCTTGAAAAACATTCAGAGGATGAAAATAATGATGTACATTAGCTTTACTAAGAGTTAAGAAATACATTTGAAGTCAGTAACTCTGTAGAAGTTCATTTAAAAAGAAAAAAGGAAGAAAAAAGGTGATTAGAATCTCATACATGTCGCAGTTCTGTGGATGGCAAAGATGATATTATTTATACTTGTTCCATCAAGGTATTTCCAGAGGGGATGTTTCTGGGATGGTACTACCTTTGTGAGTTAAAACAAAATTCATGGGTTTGGAGACCTGCTTTAGGAAATTTGATTGTGAGGTGTAGTTCATAGTCAGATTGTTCTTACTGTGAAAGAATGGTTACCTGAGATTCAAGACTCAGGCCCTAATAGCTTGTTTTAACTGGGTTCTAGAATGTGCCTTTGTAACTCCAAGAAAAAAGTAGTTTGCTTGCGACGTGCTTATGCGTTGTAGAGCGACAGTAAAACACTTGGAAGTGCAGTAGAAATGTTAAGATAGGAAAAGCAGAAAACTGTGAACAAGTTTGGTGAGACGACAGCGAAGTAAAAATTCTGCTCTCTTTCAAAGTGAAAGATGTTTGGGTTCCTAAGAGTGCTCGCATCGTTAAAGCAGTGTTGGTTTTCTTAGGTGACTTGAAAGTGAAGACACCGAGATATTGGGGGGTGAGGAGGGAGGAACTAGCGTGTGCGTGTTGGCCTTCAGGAGAAGTTATGGTGGATGTCTACATATAGTTTAAATGCACATGGAATCTATGGTTCTAAGCGGTCTACATATCTAGTTAAATTGGTGCTATAGAGTTTTCAAGATGAAACCCCTTTTTTTCCCCGTTAAGGTTAATTATTCTCTTAAAGTAAATTCTAATGCAAGTGAACCTTGCAGAAGACACTCTGAAAATTCCGCATATCAAATAGTAAATGATTAAAAGATCAGTGATATGTTAAAAAGAAGATTAATGCGGGAAAGCAACCTGGCTTTGTTCTTGGTTTCTGATGTTAGTTTCTGTTTCTCTATCTGGTTTTTTTATGATGGGATGAGGGAAATACTTAGAGACTTCTTAGTTGGAAAGAGTGGGAAGTTGTGGCTTAAACTTGTTAAAAACCCCAACTAAGTAGAAATAAAACACAGATGTAACATACTCTCATTTGGTTGATCTTTAAAGGGTCTTAGTTGCAGATAGTTTCTGGGGAGGCAAACAGCTCAATTCAGCTTTTTGATTGAGCTCAACTTTTTCTTTTTTATATGAACAAATAAACCCAAAGCAATTCAAATAGAAAATGAAGGCCTTCACTGTAAGTAACCAGATGAACAGTTTTGTAGGCTATTTCAGGCTATTTTTCTAAGTCTGTAGTACTAGATTCTGAAGACTGTTTTCAGTGCTGTACATTGCAAAAATTGTTTTGTACCTGTTCTGTACTCTGAACTCCTTCAGTTGAGTTTGAGCTTATTGTAATCAAAATATACTTGTTTCAAAGAGTTTTCCTGAAGTTCACTCCTTAGCTAATTATATTTTAGGTTGATGAAAAATAAGTTGAGTTAGTTAAACTGTTAAATAAAATAATGTAGCTGTTCGGCTTTGGCCTTTTCTGGACAGCAAAATATGTTCCCTTGGGGATCTGTAAAGCTATATTTAATTGTGTTTGTAGCATCTTACAGGCCAGGAATGTAATTATTTTTCGCCTTTTTGCCACAATTTTTTGTTGTAAGCCACGTCTGTCTGTGAAGGAAATACGATGTTGAATGTGATAGAAACTGGCTTTTGTTGGTAGGACTGTATTGAGTAAGCCTGGAAATACTAATCAAGAGCACAAGCATAATTCCTACATTATTTTTAAAGAAAGGGTCTTGTATCTAAAGCTATTCTTTACAATTTTTGTGAGTTTTACATTATGTACGCTTTTGTGCAGTGTAAGTGTGTCTGATATACTATGTAATTTATTTTTTAATGTTATTTCAGTCTACATCTTCTTCCTCTCATTTTACATCTGGGTGTTATGGTGAGTCTGAGAGAACTCAGGGAGCATATTCAAGACTGCATAGCCAGCAGCAAGATAGTGATTCAAAGAGACCTAAGCTATCTTGTACATCTACCTCTTCTGTGAGAAGTAATGGCTTGACTGCCTTTTCAGGTGAGAGGTTGATTACTTGAGCTGAGTTACATCAAAATTGTCTGAGTAGTAAGATCAGGCTTTATCAAGTTTTAAAAGACTTGCTTCAAATATTATGCTTATATCTTTCTTAAATAATAAAAATTTATGTCTGTCTGAAGAGTATGTTCACAATGATAGCAGTATCCAAAGTTCCGAGTATGCTGTTGACGTGGTCTTTTGAAAATCCAATTGTACTCATTCATTTCAGGTACCTGTACCTATTCCATTTGTGGTCAAGCTGAATTTCATGGCTCAAACATACCTTAATTGGTTAAGATTTCAAGAAAAGAATGAGTGCAGCTGCTCTTATTTCATGAGTCGAATTGTGTTGATACATCAACGTGTGCCAGGGACAGCAGAAAGGAAATCTTTGCCATACTTAGCAATACGTTCAAGCACAGGTTCATGGCTGGTTAGAGCACTGTTGTTAGGGGCCGGGGAAGAAAGCATTTATTTTTTAGCAGGGCCTGAACTCATTCTCTAGGTCCCAGCTAAAGAAACACTCTATGCTAAGAGCACTTTCAGGAAAACCTGAGATTTTCATTAAAGCTGTAAGTTCATGAAACTTGGGTAGACAGAATTTGTGCAATATGCCAACGGAAGTCTAAAGCTCCGGAAGTAACGGTCAAAACCTTACACGGAAAATATTTCTAAACCGTTTTGATACAGATCATTAGATTAATTCAGGTTACCCTTATGAATATGGATTAATGGGTTTTAATATCCCCTAATGGAATTGCACAGGTATCCAGATAAAAATAAGTTCTTGTTCAAACCTTAGTATTATTGATACTTTCTTACTCTGTTAATAAAACGACAGCCATTAACATTTCTCACTGTGGTGTAGGACTGTTTATCTTTCCATTTCTACATTGGTTGGTCTTCACACTGCTGGCCAAGGAGTGCTTAAATTTGGTTTTGTAAGTTAGCAATGAAAGAATATCAAGGTGAATTTTTCAGAGCTGTTGAGGAAGATTCTTTTGGTGCAAGAGTTTTGTCCACAGCTGACGTATGCACAGTTTGCTATGCAGTTGTTCGAGCTGGTAACAAAAAACAAGATCCCTTTTTACACTGAAGTGTTTTGCTGTGTAATATGACCAATAACAATATTAGCCATTGTTCTTAAAGTTGTGTCTAAACTGCGTTTAAGCTTCATCAGCTGTTTTTATGAGAAATGTAATTTTATTTAAGCGGTGTCAAGTAGAATGGCAGCATTTACTAAGTCTCAAGCTGCTGTTTTGCTGTAATGTGAAGCCTTTTTAAAAACTAGCTACTATTAGGAAGCAAGATGCTACTTCTCTTCCTCTTCCATCCTGTAAGAATGTTAATGGGTGTGACTCTTCACAAAAGTATTACTGCTTTTTATTTGATTTAGCTTTCAGAACTAACTTGCTGCAAGATGAAGCAAGTCCCAGCATCAGCAGAGTGTGCTTAGCTTTATATTGGCAGCTGGGTCCTTGGACAGCTTAGTGGTAGTGTTAAACTTGCCCTTGATATGAGTAACAAAAATGCCTGCCTAAGTGCCAGCTTTAATGGATTTTAGATGATTACTAAAACAGGGGATTTATTTACTTTTTCTTCTCAGATTCCTCATGGAGATGCAGTAGGATTCCTAGATCTTCATCAGTAATGCTTGGCTCCCTTGGAACTGATCTGGTGAGAGAGCGAACACAGTTAGAAAGAAGAACAGATCTGTCTGTTAATGACCTGGTGGATCCCAGCTACAGAAACAGTGACTTTTCACCTTCAACATGTATGTTTTGTGTAACCGAAAGCTCGTAAACCTACAGTTTGTATGGGTTTTAGTTTCTTCACGTGTTCATAGAATCACAGAATGATTTGATTTGGAAGGGACCTTTTGTTCCACCCGCTGCCATGGGCAGGGACACCTTCCGCTATCCCAGGTTGTTCCAAGCCCCATCCAACCTGGTCTTGAACACTTCCGGGGACGGGGTGTCCAAAACTTCTCTGGGCATGTTCTTTTAATATTTTATTCAAAACACGAACACAAAATATATTTGAAAGTATCCTTTTAAATAAAGTTGGTTGGCTGCTTTCTGTGCATTGCACAAGCCGTCAAAGGATATATGAATGGTCTAGCTTGTCGATGCATTCGGTCATGTGAAAGTGGTGTCAGTGATTGCCGCTGTAGCTCTGTGATTAGTCAGCAAAGCTCTTTTCTTGTTTGTCTTAAAATTTCTTTGTATTTAGGTATGGAAAAAGAAATAATGTTGATTTGACGCAGGAAAGTTTTTTCTTAAAGGTGCATAATACCTCTTTTTATTTGGCTTCTCAAATGGTTATTAGGGAAAACTGCTAGACCACTGAAAATAAAAATGGGTAAACGCACTTTACATGAGGTGTTTGTCTCATAGCAACTGCTAGGACTAGTAAGGACTTCTGCACTGTAATTTTCACTTTCTGTTCAGAGTGCTGTAGCCTTCTAGAGCTGTCTCGGGAGAAGCTCTCCATTAGTCTTGACCTGCAGCCTTTTACAGATGCATTAGTGGCACTTCGTAATGCAGAAGTTAAAAAAAATGCCACATTAATAAGTATAGAAGATAAGCAGAAAAGATAAAATCTGCTTTTAGAATTCGTCCTGTAGTCTTGCCTCGACACAAGAGTGTATTTTAATGTCATTATACTCTTAACGCTTTTTCATAAGTGGACGGTTTGACTACTCTACCTGGTAGAGCCTGATGGGAGAAGTGGATTTGTGAGCAACCTTGCTTTGTACTGTCCATGCCGCATTTCTAGCGGTAGTGCTGCTATTAAGTGCTATAAAAATAATTCCCAACTGTGTTCCCTGATGTTTAATGAAAAGCGTATGGTAGATGCTTGGCATCCGTGCAGATGTTTCGTTAGCTGGAATCTGCCAGATAAATAAAGCTCGTCTTCTGCAGTAAATAGTGATTGCAACGCAGAACCCATTAAAAGAAAGTCACCAAAACTACAGAGATGAAACTTTTTAATTCCAGAATACATAGAGGGCTTCTGTTTCCTTCCTTCCTTCATCTATCCACGCTTGTTCTTCCTTCCCCCATTTCCCACCCACAACCCCCCAGTGCAGCCATTTGAGGAGGGAGACTAGCCACCTCAGCTGCTTCATGTGAACTACGGTTCATCTACGGTGGAATTATTCTCAGTGTATTGAGACAGCATTTACGGAAGATTGCTTGTAAGAATGATAGAATGGATTGGGTTGGAAGGGACCTTTAAAGTCCTCTAGTCCAATCCCCCTGCAATGAGCATGGGCATCTTCAGCTAGGGCAGGTTGCCTAGAGCCCTGTTGAACCCGACCTTGAATGTTTCCTGATGTGTTTGAGCAGATCTTGTCTTAGTATTTTCCTCTTCTTTTCTGCAACAGATTTTCAAGACAGGCCTGCCTCTTCGTATGCAGAGGGAGCAAGACCGAAAGAGAACTCATTAAGCACTTTGAGGCTGAATGCACCCATGAACCGCCAGTTGCCTTCTGATCATCAGCCATCTTTTTTCAACAGAGACTCTAACATGAACCCTTCAAGATCCAGCTATTCTTCAAGACAAAGGAGAAATGAATTGGAATCTCCCCAGAGGAGTGTACAGCCAGCATTTTCTCTTACTGCCATTAGAGATGAACCCCCTTCCTCAAGTGGTTCTGAAAGGGTTTTACCTGCTCAGAGGTCATTGAATGAGTCCGCAGCTGACAGCGAAGGGAGGCGCACAACCAGACAGCTGCTGTCTCGTTTAGCATCTAGCATGTCATCTACATTTTTCTCTCGAAGGTCTGCCCAAGACCCATTGCGTACAAGATCACTAGGCTCTGAAGAGTCCACGGTGGTCCCAAGAGTTCAAGCTTCTGCTTTCTCCGGTAGTAACGGAGCTGCAACTCCGGAAGTTTCAGGACTTCAGTCATCCGAAGCTTCTCAGGGGTTTAGTTTTCTTGGACGAAGATGGGGCTTATCAGCAGTTTCACAGAATCGCAACTCTGATTCTGATGGGGAAAGTTACAGACCAGACACTGAAAGTAGGAGCACAGGATCCTGGTTGTCGTCCTCTTTGAGGAACAGATGTACACCTCTCTTTTCCAGAAGAAGAAGAGAAGGAAGAGATGAATCTGCAAGGATCTCTACCTCTGATACAACTGCTAGATCACAACATGTCTTTAGAAGGAGAGAGTCGGGTGAGGAGACCTCTCTTGAAGCATCAGACAGCCCTCCTCGGGCTGTTAGCAGACCACCAACACCTGCAGTATCTGTTATTTCTACAGCTACCGCCTCCCCACCAGATTCAGCCCACAGTGGAAGAAGTTCAGGAATTCTGCCTGGTTCTCTCTTTCGCTTTGCAGTGCCTCCAGCATTAGGAAGCAGTCTGTCTGACAATCTTATGATAACTGTAGATATTATTCCCTCTGGCTGGAATCAGTCTGATGGACAAGAAAGTGGCAAGTCTAAAATACCCCCTTCAAGAGATCCGGAAAGACTCCAGAAAATTAAAGAAAGGTAAGTTAGTGTGTTCTTTTGTGATAGTAAAATGTACCTGTTTAAACATGAGAGGGCTTTCTGCAGTCTTGGTTTTAAAAGAAAACTTTCCTTTAGAGGAGGCAGCAGCTCAGTCCCCTGTCACCTGTATTCTCACTTTTGTTTTTAAAGAAACTTGTTTTAATTCTCATAGGTTTGAGAACGGTTTGATAAGTGGAATTTTCATTATAAAACGTCCTACATGAAATGTCATAGCATTTGTTGGTATTCCATCCTATTCAGCCTGCTTTTAGAAGATTCTGAAGATGAAGAGGGCGACTTATGCAGAATCTGTCAGATGTCCTCTTCGAGTTCTGACAACCTTTTAATAGAGCCATGCAAATGCACTGGAAGTCTGCAGTATGTTCACCAGGAGTGCATGAAAAAATGGCTGCAGTCGAAGATAAATTCAGGTAAAGCAGACTCTAGACCGAGGTAGACTTCCAGTTATGTAGGGAGGCTTATCGGAAAGATTGTACTTACCGAGGTATTAAGTTGAAAGGGAGCAGTGGGGACAAACAGTAGTATGGCACTTCCAAGCTTTTTGTGTGTCTGTGCGGTTTCTTGTGTGAGTGGGTCCGAGAACTGTATTTCTTGTTTAGAGAACTACATTTTTTGGGGTTGTCTACTAAGATATTAGACGAAATATAACATTGCAGAAGTGTAGCTTTAGAATTACTCTCCCACTTCAGTGGTACCGCTTTGAGTGGCATTTGTTCCCCACTCTTCCTTACGGAAATGGTTGTGCTTTTTTTCAAGACTTCTGTAGTCGAGCTAACTGTTAGCGGTGATAGGAATTTGAAAATCCAAAACCGATTTCGAATTGTGACTAGACTTAAGTGCTTTAATTTTGTTTAAGGATACCGACTCCTCATCAAGGCATTTTAAAACTGCTTGTTCAAAAATTACTTCAAAGTCCATATATAATTCTTTAAGAAACACTTCAGATATTGCACGCTGCAGAAATATTTTTGTAACAAATAGATTGACCGGTTTGTAACTGTTATCTGCAGTATTCTTAAAAGTAGCTTGATAGAAGGCGTGACATACTTTGTACCAAAGGAAGGTGCTAGTATCTGTTGACTTTTTTACTCAGTGCTAGAGGATAAGTGTCAGAGCAGGGATGTATTAGAGGCCTCAGCCTGTAGAAGAAATTAATTTGAGGTATTTAACTATATGTGAAGACGTTAAGTCTGCTATCAACTTGCTTTGTTCATCTTGTTGCTTATGGAGGAGCTTGTTTTAAAACTGGTACTTATGACAAAATGTTACTTAACAGTAACTTTATTCTGGTATATTTAGTCTTACTTTTGTGTGCATTTGGACTACACGGTAAAATTCAGAAAGCCCGAGAAGCGATTTTGTGCCAGACTTGCAGGAAGAGGCATATTATGTCCAGAGCGAATGTGAGGCAAAATAGGTGCAGCTGGATAGAGAATAAACATTCTACAGCATTTAAATTTGGGCAGTAGCAGATGTCACTACATTCCTGTTAGAGGCTTGCTTTTCTTCTAACCTTGCTCTGCAAAATAAAGCCAAAAATTGCATAGAGTTTTTAATATTTATATGGGTGTGTAGTATATTATAGATTGTTGACACTTGACACTGAGTTTTCCCCTTGCCCGCCTCCCCACCAGGTTCTTCTTTGGAAGCAGTGACAACTTGTGAGTTGTGCAAGGAGAAGTTGCATCTTAATCTGGAAGACTTTGACATTCATGAACTCTATAGGGCACATGCAAATGAACAAGTTAGTATATTTTACCTAATTTGGTAAGTGTTGGTTTAGTGCTGGGAGGGCCTTCTTCTTTAGAGAAGGCAGATGCATCTCCATTTCAGAAGGACTGTTATACATATAAAGTAATGTTAATGTTGGACAGATTTTTCTCCTCAATATTCCGACTGCCACTACCTTCCTGCTATACTTCCTAGAGCTGAGCTTTCAGTAAGTGTTAAACATCTCTTTTCTTAGTTGCAGATCTGTCATCTAGCTTTGTGATCCAGCGTCTGCTACATAGGTGCAGTGTGAATTCTAGCATGATTAGACTGAATTTCACATTGTCAGGAGTTGTCATCACTTTTAGCTGGTTTTGAACACAGTTTAGCAGTTCTTTTAAACATACAGTTACAAGCTTTTTTTGTTTCGTTAGAGTGGTAGAAACTAACCTCTGTTCTAGCAGTTTCTAACTGCTCCTTCAAATAATTCCTGAATTAAAAACAAAGGCCCATTGGTATTACTCTTGTTATTTAAAATACATTATCTTAGAACTACTGGATTGTGTAGTATTTAAAATGAGTAAATAACACAAAGCTGGTGTTTTTAATTGACTTTATTCAGAGGGTTTTTCCCTATCCTCTGGGTTGTATTCTGATGATATACAAAGATTAATGATACTAGCCTACCTCAGATGTTTAAAGAAAATACCGAGTGACATCAATTTTGGGGGGAAAAACATCAGCCTCTAATTTTTTTTATTATTTAAAGTAAGTTCTTACCCTAGTACTCTAATTCCTATCAACTGGGGCAGTCTCTGAAAAGTCTTTCTCTAGAGTGCCATCATCTTGTTTTAGTACTAGTGCTTATCGGTTACTGTCGCAGCACTTTGAAATTTTTTCCTAAAGAATTGACTAAATTACCTGTTCAGCGGTAGCATTTTTAAAGTTTTTCTTTTATCTTAGCAGGTAAAGGAATTTCTCAAATATTTATACCATCATGACATTCTTAAAATATATTCCTTTATTTTGGCTTTCTATAAAGGCTTGAGACCACAGAGAAGAAACCAGCAATATTGGTTTTATTTCCTCAAGTGATAGAGTACCTGATTTGCGCATTCTTTCCTCTGAACTAATCATGATGACTGAGATTTAATTTGTAGAACTCTGTTTATCTTCAAGGATAACATGTTAGATTTGGGGTGGATGGGAAGGACCCAGAAGTATAAATAGCTTTTCAGCGACTCAGTGTTTTTGGTATTACATTTCCCTAATGCTTTTGGAACAGCTAGAGATAGATCTGTAATGATTCCATTAAAATCTAATTCTTGTTCTACGTGAATCATATATGCAGATGTATTACTGACATTCTGAATGTTTCTTTTGATCTCCTTTAAGGCAGACTATGAATTTATCAGCTCTGGTCTCTACCTTGTAGTGTTGTTACACTTATGCGAGCAGCGCTTTTCTGATATGTTAGGAACTGCAAATGAGGCCAGCACACGTGTCAGGGTAAGTATGAAGTGATTTTCTGGCAGGAATTGCTCATACAGAGGACTTGAAAGCAGATTGCTACCTTGAGTGACCTAGGAGCTAGATACTCAAGCAACACCCTCTTTTAACAAATTTAGGTCTAAAATGGGCTGGGCTTGTCAGTCCACCATGTTTGATTGGAAACCGAAGGTACTGCATAATTGCAGGTACTGTGCTACAGAATGCTTTTTGTCAAGGTTGTTGGTAATCCGTTAGTTAGCATATGTGCTGTCATGAGTATTACGGTTTTATGCAAAACTGGAAGGTTAACCTCTGCCTGTGCCAAACATGTAATTAAGAATGCCGGCCTACCTGATTTGTTTAATTGTTCTCGTTACGCAAGTCTGTATTGCAAAGGTCTAGAACTTGCAGTGCTTGTCTGCTGGAGTACACCTAAATGTGTACTTGAACATTAACATTCTGCAACAGCCTGTAGCTGTAGTATGATCTTTCTGGCATTAGTCCAAAGTCTTACTAGTTGCATTTGACTTCGTTCTCATCACTTGAAAGGCCTGGCTTAGAAACGTGGTAAGTACGCCTTTAACCGGTAAGAGATCGGCATACAAAGTTTTTTCTGCGCAGTCATTCACTCATAAATCCAGTATTTTACGTGTTTATTTGATACTAGATAGTTAATCAGTGTTCTTAGTAAACTGATACCCCGAAAACCTGATTATTTTTAGTTTTTTTACTTACATACTAAGAAGTGACAGTATTAAGCTTATCCAATGCGTATTGGAATGGTTGACTGCTAGCTGGTACTAGGTCTTTGGAAGAGGCAGGACTATGCTCTGTCTAATCTCTTAATGTATTAGAACAGTGCTCCTCTTTTCTGTACATATCTAATGTAGGGCTTGTATTCCACGATCCAGTTTCTCTGCTGCAAGTGTAGAGATATAAAAGACACATAATCTAATAGTAGCCAGCATCCAGCACAGGTTATTAGCTTGAGTGTATTGCAGAAGATGTTTTTACTGGTTTTCCATCAGAGGAGGCATTACGTACTTCTGTGTGGGACACTGCATTTTAAACCAGTGAGAGCACTAATGCTGGTGTTTGATATCAAGCATATTAAGTAAGCTGTGGAAACTCATTTTGTCTGCTGTGTCTCGGTATCTGGTCTTTTAACTGCAGCAGTGATGCAATTTGGCAGTGACAAAAGGAAACCACTTGTCTGAGACTTTTTATTCCTAGGAATTTTGGCTTTGGGTTTTCATACCATGTGCTTCTAACATTAAACCGCCACCATTGCCTAATAGTAATCCTGGTCCTAAGACTTTAATTGTAAATGAAAACTTTAAATGCATT
The DNA here is from genome assembly GCA_013398015.1 of Oreocharis arfaki. Lineage (NCBI taxonomy): Eukaryota > Metazoa > Chordata > Aves > Passeriformes > Paramythiidae > Oreocharis > Oreocharis arfaki. Next base: position 66,123 of record VZRR01004310.1, read on the forward strand.
TATGCATTTTCATGAACCACGTTCAGTCAGAGAGTTCTGTTTTGTCGTATTAGTTGTGAATTAAATGAAGTGGATTTAACTAATGCAAATCCTTACCGTTATTATGTTTTTCTGCATTACAATTTTTAGGAATGGTTTTCATTAAACTGACACTTGTTTATGTTTGCTGCTTTCAAAATTGATGTCTTTTACAGACTGTAGAACACGAAGACGATGCCACGAGCTGCTACCACAAACATTTTACAGCTGAAATAACTGTGCAATAGCAATTTGAAGTCTAATGTGTGGGGATTTATATTAAATTTTGCATTGCTTTTTGTAAGTTGGGCAAAGGGGTTAGGATAACCAAGATCTGGCGTGAAGCTTTGGGATGTAAAAAGTGGAGAAAACTTTGCTAACTTGTTGCAAATTTCTGCAGATATCTTTGCAACTTTTAAACTACTTTCTCTCTGCCTTGTTTCTAGTTTATTAACCTTGCAAGAACTCTTCAGGCACATATGGAAGATATTGAAAGTAGGTGCTTCCCCTCTTTCCCTCCCTTCCCGTTAGATCAACTCGAAGCTAAATGAGTTGCCAATCCTCCTTGCCAAGATTCATAATACTGAACATAATTACTGAAAACCTTACCCAGCAGTGCTTTTTCCATCATCAGTAGAATTATTCTGAGGGGGAACAGATTTTAATTCTCCATGATTAATTTCGCAACAGCACAGAGTCGTTTCGACCACAAAAGTGCTATCTGCAATCGATAACAAAATTCCTTACTAGTTACTGTTTGGTTACGGTAGTTCTGGTAATTCGTAATTATAGGATAAATGGTGACCTTCAGGTTGTTGCCTTTTACAAGAGTCTTAGTAGGAAAGAAACATTTAGAATTGAATTTTACTGCGTTTAAATTAGACACTTGTATTGCCATTTTTCTTCCCTTTCTTTTTCTTGCCCTCTTCTCCCCTTTGTTTTTTCCATTCACGTGCACTTTTTGGTTGTGTCGGTTCCTTGATCGGACCTATCAGACCTCGTGAATGAAGTCTAAAGGTTGCCAATTTTGGTGAAGGATAAGCCTGCTTTTCATCTAAGGGCTTTTTGTAGTGTGTTTTAATTCGAAACTATATGCTGATACAGTTACATTTCTAGTAAATTATACCCTGTATCTATTTCTGGGCATGATGAATAGGCAGTAGAAGGGTAGTTGAGCTACCCTTTTTTTTTCCTAGAGTGCATGTGAGTGTCTGTCAACTGTATATGGATTTTCAGTACACAGGATGCATTTGGAGTACCATAAGGAATGGCAGTGCGTGTGTGTGAAAGAGAGAGTTCTGGTTCAAGATGTTTATTTCTGCATTCAGAGCGGTCAAAGGTGGACTTGAGTTCTGAATTCATTACTAAGTTATGTGCATCCTTGCTAGAGTAAAAATTAATGAGTGTCATTTTACACCTTAATTCAATCTGTATTTGATTCAGCCTTTAACTTGCAGGTGAGGAATACTGAGTTCTAGATTTGTTATTGATGCACTTCAGTTGCATTTCTCTTCTAAGAACTGAAGAAGCAAGGAGTCAGACTTTATTCATTCTGTGTTCAGGGATGGAACAAGTTACTCCAGTATAAATGCTTCCTTGCCTGCAGACCTTGCTTAAGAGGACATACTAAATTCCTGTTACAGACAAGCGAACATTTTACAAACCTAATGTAGATGTGTGTACTGACTTTTCTATCATAGTTGACAAGTGTGTATTTGTCTCTTAACTCACCTTGCAACAACAAAGTCCTGTGCATATGTGGGCTTCGTGTTCATCTTGCATATGCTGAAAAGGACAGGAGCGGAGAGAGGAGCTGCTTCCAAGTAGGCCCGAGTTGCATTAAGCAACGTATATGTATATACAAATAAAAATTTAAGAGTCTTTGTTTATACTGCTGGATCTTTCGAGGTATTTTAGTTTCCAAATTGTTAACCTAGTGAGTAATTTCTTTCCGATACGTTGGGTGCTGCTGTCATGGATTGAGTATATCCTCCTCTGACTACTGCTGGAATTAGCCACTCTAAGCACTACGTAAAAGTTGAATCTCTGGCATAATTAAGTTTTCTTCCTCTTATTTTGAGGAAGAAGAGTAGGAGGACACTGCATATTGTATGTTCTGTTGAGTTTTGATTTGAAAATGCTGTATTTTTCCAGCATGAGATGCATTTAAGAATTAAGCTGTGTGATTACACAAGTTTGGGTGGATATTACAGTTTGCTATGTAATATTATAAAATCACCTTTATTTCTTCTAGTCATCCTAAAGTGCTTTAATTTCACAGATTTTTGTCAAGGCTTCTGATTATACTGTGTTGTTCCAACAGCTTCTGAAGATGATTCTGAAGACTGATGCTGGTAGAACTTTCATACTGCAAGAAACAAACAGAATTGCTGCAGAAATGCTGAACTGGCAAGAACGACGTCAACATGCATTTGTTTTATTCCTCTCCTTAGTAAAAAGCGCATTGAATATTACTGTAGTTTTTGAAGCATTGTTGAATTCAAAATCAACTGCTGCACAGTGGAGCTCTGAGAACTTGAGAACTGCTCAGCGTGTGTGAGGATTAGATACATAGAAAGCAACTTCCCTTTTTAAATTATGAGGATGTTGTGCTTTGTTTTGGAAGACATCAGAGTCTGAATATTTAAGGAAGCTCTATCTCCCTTTGTGTTTCCTTCTTACTGTAGTCAGATTTCCGGGTTTGTCTTACCGAGTTTTGCTCCTGTACTGGCACTAAGTGGTTATAGTGGGTTTCAGGGGGAGGGTGGGGATGCCCGTGTACTTAAATAGGTTTTGTTTGGGTGTTCTTAAATGCCTCTTTTGCTGCATCATATAACCGATTGCTTCCATTGTTAATGAATGAACGGGAGGATAAGCAAGATACTGTAGAGATTGTTTGGGGTTTGGCTTATTTGAAGATTATTACTTAACTCAAAAAGCAATAAGAACTTGCAGTGGTCTTTTAATACTTGGTGATGGCTTTTTTACGTACCAGTTTGGAAATCTGAGATTATATTTGATATCACGTGGCTGTTCCATTATGGAATATTGCAGGTGTAAACTCTTGCATTTCAGCATTCCTAGCAGATATGCAACTTGATAAAGACCTAAGGTTGTTCAGTTTAATCAGACTTTTTTTAGATCCCACCCTCACTGTTCAAAGCACTGGTTATCAATGTGTTTTCTAGTGTTGTCACTTCTTTATAAATAAAGACGAAAGGGGTATGCATCTCTACTGGTATTGTCCATTTTATTTAAACGTGGATATCTACCAGAACTTAGACTTGAAAGCGTAGAAGGCTGTAGTCTGTGGTATATCTTTACTAATGTTCATAAATTCTTACGCAGATATTTAAGATTGCTCTGACCATTTTGGATTGAAACGCTTTCTATAAATAGTGGTATAATAAATTGTTATACGTATATTGGAACTGTATTTCCTACAGATACGTATTAGTTTTGTAATTACCACAGTAACAGTGTATCTGCAAAGAGCGCAGTATGTTGAAATGCCACGAGTTTAGTTTATCGTTACAGTATGTAAAACTAACTTGTGCAGATGAAAGGATGTGCCTTACCAGCTGAAATGAACTCGTGATTTTTAGAGTTAACTTTGCTAGCATTACATGCGTTGGCCTGTCATCTGTAAGACTTGAAAGAAAATTGAATGCTAAGGAAATGGCATATTCCTCCACCCATTCTGGTAACTTAAGGCATTAGGCATTTGGTGCCAACACTTAAAAGTATTATACAAGTTGAAAAACAGTTCTGGGACATTGATCTGAAAAGTGAAGGTCCAGGCATATGTGAAGATGTTTCTAACTAATTTCTCAAGAAGGTGAATTGAAGTTTATAATAAATGTTCAATCCTTGCTGAGTTAGATGGTATAGCTTAATAAAATGTCGTACAGTGAAGCAGTCAGTATTTCATATGCACTCAGTACATTTAGAGTTACAAGCATGGGTTCTGATACCCTAATAAATTGATGACTTGAAGGATATTTTTAAACTTTTTTCTCAGTCTTTGTTACGAACACTGTTGCATGAAAGTGAGCAACCTAAATAGCTCCACGTACAAATGCGGTTGAAGCGATACATTCGTTTGAGTCTTGTTGAGCTTCGGTGCAAATGAAAGAGTGACGTGGGGGAATACCATGGTGGAACTGCTGCAGAGCAGAGGGTCTGAATGCGCCAGCTGGGAAGAATGCTGCCACCAGACCCAGCTGCCTCCTCAGAGGAGAGCTGCCTTGCAACCCTGATGCCCCACACCTTTAGAAGGGTAGAGGCTGGGAGCACTCAGATTAGTTGTCTTCTATGTACCTGTGCTGTGAGATGTCTGTCCATAGGAGCACCTATCTGTGCAAGCGCTTGTGGGTCCACGCAAGCGGATTTTTGTTAGCACGATGCACACGTGCATCCACGCAGGTGTCTCTGCGAACGTGCATTTTGTCTTGTCCGCCCGCGCATACGCCCTGTTTATTCCCTGGGTTTCGAGACTTAAGGACGGACTGTGGCTTGTTGCTGGTTCTAGCAATTCACAGGCATACCTGATCCTCAGGGGTGGGCCCAAATCTCACTAATGAGGCCAGTGATGACAGATCCAGGTGTGGATGGGAACAAGCTACAGAACTGAGCGCCTCATCCCATCCTGGGGCCAGTTAAGAGCTGTGAGGTTGACAGGATGCAAAGTTGCTCGGTGCCATCGTGAGGCTTTAGGGCTGTGGCTCCTGCAGCGGTCCTTGGTGCTCTGCTGGACGTGCTGCAAGTGTCCATCCTTGGCTCCTGTGCTGGGGGTGAGAAGGAGAGCGTGTTTTTCCATGTCACAATTCAGATTTTGCTACTGTGCGTGTAGTAGTCTTGTATGTTATCCTCACCTACCAGGTTGTTTGCACCGCACTGACCTGCCTTGTTTCAAACGTCCTTCCTATGGATTGCTGCCTTCCTCCGAAACCCAAGCACGGGCTGGGCTCTTCTGCTCCTTAACGCTGCAAGAACGCTGTATACGTGCAGTGCACGCAAACCCTACAAGATCGTGCATGCGCAAGTAAAAAGCAGTAATGAAACCCCTCAAACATTAAAAAAAACCCAGGAACAATGTGGGCACATAAGCGGCAGGACAGCGTTCTGCCCCTCTCCGCCCCCCCCCCCCGCGCTGGGCCACGAGAGAGCGGCGGGCTCGGCGGCTGCTGAGTGCAAGCAGCGGGGCCGAGCGCAGGCGCTGTCTGTGAACGGAGGGGAGGGGTGAAGGAGACGTAGGAGAGCAAAGGGACAACGCCGTGGTGGAGAGGGGCCACGGTGATAAAAGGAGCGGGCGCCGTGCGGGGCGGTGACTGAGACGACTGACGGCGGGGGAGGCGGCTCGGCGGGGCCGGTTTTGACGGGCAGCAGAGGCGCGGTCGCCCCGGGACACGGGCAGGGTGGCACCGCGGGAGCACGGTCGGAATAGACCCGCCCACGTACCACTCTGAAGAGGACGGCTCGAACAACGAAGGCGCAGCTCGCCACTCTCAGGACGGCGTAAATGCCGCGTTATTACCATGCGCCAGGACCCCCCAGAAGGCGGGCCGGACTTCCGCCACACTCAAGATGGCGGACACGGTAGGACCGCGCGAGAGGCGTCCTCGCCGATGCCTGCCGCCCCTCGCGCTGGTGTCGCCCGCCTTCGGCGCCGCTGGCCCCACCTCCCGTGTCCTCGAGCCGGGAAACGACTCGGAAATTCGCGCCGAAAGCCGCGGGATAGGCGTCGGAGTCGGGGCTGAGGTCAGGCAGTCGAAACGACAGACGCTCTTCTGGGGAGCGGCGGCCGTAAGCGTACCACACCAAAGATGGCAGCTTGACCGGAAGTGACTTCTACCAGCACCCAAGATGGCAACAAAGGAGCGAAAATCACGTGACGATACACCAAAGATTGCGAGCCGGCGCGCGGCTGTGTTTGCCTTCTAAAGGTGGCGCCTTGGGTAGGCGCCGAAAAAGGGCGGGAAGACAGGACCTCGCTCCGTCTATTCGTCTGCCTGAACGCGAAGCCGACGCCGCCGCAGCGCATTCGGTGCAATTTTGCGCGGCGTTCTCCGGTGTTCGGACACAGGCTGCGGGGTAAGCGCCGCCAGCGGCGGGCGACAGCTCCTCGGGCGTCGGCAGGCAGCGGCGGGGACACCTGCATAGCGCTCGCGCCGCGCCGCTCCCACGAAAAGACCCGAGCCCCGCTCCGTCGTGCTGGGCTCTCGTTTCTCCTCGTCATCGCCTCTCTGCGCTCCCGCAGCCGGCCCCCCCTGCTCCCCTCTGGGCCGGGAAAATGCAGGAAAACACAAAAGCACGGAGGAAGAGCAGTCTCCAGAGCTGCCCGAGTCATCCCCCTGCCCGTAGGGTGGCAGCTGCCCGGAGCCGGGAGCAGCCAGCAAGGATGCAGCTGCTCTTTCCCTCGGGGTGAGAGCTGGGGGGACCGGAGCTGGAGGAAGCGTTTCCCAGGCAGGGGGAGCAGGGAGAACTTCAGCTCCCAGCAGCTCTCGGTGAGTGCCGGACGGACTCCGGGCCGAGCGGAGTGGCCGGTGTGGGTGGTGGTCGTATCCCCGGGAGCTGCAGAAATGACAGCTCACAGCAGCCTCGCGTGTCTGTGTGTGGAGGCTGCTCTAATGCTGGCAGCCACAGCAAANCTGTCTCCCGTTCCCAGCCCAGGACTAAGTCGGTGTTCCCCGAGCGGCTGCAGTTCCCTGGATGCAGCAAGAGGAGGTCTCTGCTGGACAGCGGGAGAAACATCCCTGCTGGTTGCCATGTCCTCGGTGGGCAGAGAACGCCGATCGCGGCACGGTGGGTTTGTATTGAATCGATCCTAGCTTCTTTTTAATGAGGTGTTTTGATGAGTCATCAGCAGGGAGCACTTTTAGCTGGCTTTAGTTAAGTTTATTTTTCCCAGGTTTCGTGCTGTTTTGATGGTGAAATTGCCAAATCCTGAATTTTGCCAAATGAATCCTGAAAAGCTTCAATGAACCAACACTGAGGGAACTGGGTATTGAATATTGGGGATCTTGTGGCCCTTCGAGGGTTTACCCCCTGATTTTGGTGCCAAGGGAAACTCCAAGTGAAGAATAATCAAGATATGGACCGGTTCTCGCAAAGCTCACCTTTGCAAACTTTTATTTGAGCCGAAACAAAAAGATGGGAATGCCCTTGGCAGAAAAGCAGCTGTGAGGCAAAGCAGGCTTCAAATGCCTGTCCGCAGGAAATGTAGGAGAAGTGACTGCTGGCATCCTGGGCCTTTCAGGCAGGTTTTGTACTGGACTGGGAGGCAGTTTTCCTGCCCCGGGGGGACGGTGGGGGGTGGCACCTGTATGCCGCTGGAGAGGGAAAATGTGGAGAGAGCGGCAAGCGGGAAGACAGCTGCTGACAGGTGTCCTTGAGTTGCAGTTCCTCCTGGTGGGTCTGTGCCGCTGGAAGTACAAGGGAGATCGGTCCTGGAGTACCTGTTGGTTCACCTGTGGGGCCTGGAAGAGACGCTGGACGTGAAATTGCAGGGATGTTCCCGTTGCTGGAGTGAGAAGCAGTGGAAATTAGGGAAACAACGCCCGAAGAGAAATGAGCATCCTTTTAATGCCTGGAATAAAAATGCTGGAAAAGGGCCCTTTTTATTTGCTTTGGTGTCACTCTCCATTTTTTTATGGCTAAAACTCCAAGGTGAGCAATCAGAGCAGAAATCTGAAATGTAGGAGTCTTTGATTGCGCAGTGGGATTAACTTCCCTTTTCTGCTCTCTTTCAGGACAGGAGAAACCACCGAACTTGTCGCATCTTTGCTGAGAGCTTTGGTGTTTGAGCAGCCAAAGCCAGCTAAGGCCCCCCGGTCATGTCCGTGGTGTGGGTAAGTCACAGGCTCCTCTTGGCCTCTCTGCTGGGATGAACTGCCTAGGGAATGCCATTTCTGACAGCTCCGGTCCTACCCGTGTCTGCTGGAAAAGGGCAGAGGTGAAGAGGCAAATGCCAGAGTTCCTTGGGGATGATGGAGTTGTGGTGTTTGGCTGCGCCCAGAGGGGCGAGTCGGGCGTTCTTTGTGCATCTAAGGACCGGTTTGGGGTTCGGGAGCCTGGAGAGCTGAGCTCTCGGTGTAGTCCCAGCTGTGCCAAGGAGCGCCAGCTGATGCAGGGCTGGATGACAGCCTCTGGTCCGGCTCAGGGCAGGCACTGGCCCCAGCACAGACACGGGAGGGTTTTGGGAGCAATGGGAGGAAAATGAGGGATGGGCAGAGCGACGGGCCCGTGCTCGTGCACGCGCAGCCGTGCAGGGCACTGGGATCTGGGTAAAAATCCAGCTCTCCTGGTGTTCAGGGGTGCAAGATCTGAGGGACTGGATTTACCTGTGGCTTTCCAGGACAGCAGGAACGAGAGGAAATGCAGAGCCAGAGCTCTGTCCCATCGGGTCGCTTTTCCCACTTTCCCCTTTCCATTTCCATTTCCTCCTCGATGCAGGTGTCCCCTGCAGCCCACGCGCACNCACCTGCAGCCCACGCGCACAGGCCCGGCGACAACCGCCTGTCCTCCTCCCGTACCCCTGTGTGCCCTTCATTGGACAAGTCTAGAATGGCAACACAC
>VZRR01004311.1:3289-146045 GCA_013398015.1 Oreocharis arfaki
GCAGCCTCTCGTCCTCTGGAAGTCCAGCGGAGAGAAGCTCCCTTGTGCCTGAAAAACCTCTGATTATATCTAGGTGGGAAATGTTCAGTGCCCCCTCCCAGGCGGAGCATCTCACAATGGGGTAGTGAGGCACTGATGGGGCCATAAACAGGAGATGGTTTGGAGTCTGTTATCTATGAGTCCTTTGGCAAGGCACAAATGCTCCCATTAACAGAACAGAGTCCGGAGGGAGGAGGCAAAGAAACACTGCCCCACCTGGTTTCACAGCTCATGAAGATGGTAATAGAATATACTGCAACCCAGGACAGGAATTAGTCCTGACAGTGGCTGAAATTAGCCTGTAGATCTAAGGTCTGGACTTGTGACACAGAGATAAGAGATACATAGACACATGGCCTTAAAACTTCTGCAACTAGTAGTGCTGTCTACAGTAAAGCTGTCAAAACATGACATTTAAAAGGCTAAAGAAAAGCAAACTTTTCCAAAAGAGACAAAACTGAGCTAAAAGGAAACCTGCCTGTGAGACACAGAAGTGGCATTTGCTTGTGGCACGTGCTTTAGGCTGAAAGTGAAACTACCGTGCTTTACCAGTGGGAATACAGGTTGCGCATTTTTCTTTTGTCATATGGCCCTCTTGCACTTCAGTCTGGCTATGCAGTGCCTTTAAGGTGAAAGCTGTTTCGGAAGAGGTTACGTAAGTTTAGCCAGACAGGAAGAACCCCACCATCAAGCAGGCATCACTCAGTCTCCGTGTTGGACAGCCATGTAATCATGAGCAACCCCGAGAGCTGTGCCAGAACTCCTCCAGCTCTTGCAGCCTTGCACTGTTATTTGAGTGCACAAGGAGTGTTTCCTGCTGAATACTCCTATGGATTCTTCATTCCTGAAAAGGAATGAAAAGGAATGAAATTCTTGGCGTAATCACCAATTCAATCTTCTCACAGAAGCTCAACATCATGAAGAGCTATATTATACAGTAGGCAGCTATACGGATTTGGACTGCAGGACCAAAAGTACCCAAGAGGATTGTTAGGACTGCTTTCATATCTGAAGAACCAAACCCAAAAGTGCTATATAATTTTAATTAATAAACTTTAAAATACAGACTTCTGACTTTCAAGGAAATCCAACTGATTTTGCACCAAAATTTTCTTACTAGTGTTTTATTTCTGGAAGTACTTTAAATGGGCTTTAAATGGCATTTTCTCTCTCTGCAAATACAACATCACTCTGGAAGCAAAAAATATTGATAAATTGACATGCATAAAAAAGACAACAGAAGTGTTTTTGTAAACAGACCCCTTCTGTAATTTGTGATACAGAAAAAACGTGGGAACTGACACAGATGAAGACTAAAGGGACAGAGGCTGACTATATCCATCCATCGATACAGCACTGAAAAGTCATTTTGAGTGCAGATGGGAATTTACCAACAGAAGAAAAATGATCCCATAAGGCAGAAGAGAATGTTACTGAAAATAAAAGTTAGAGATGACAAAGCACCTGCTATCACCTGATGTAGCAATCAGAGCCAACACATTCCAATTGTCCATCCTAAAAAATGGGCTTTATCACTAAAGAAGGCCTCAATTCATTATTTCTTCATTGATGTTATGTCAAATATGTAGGTCACATCATCAGCCTGCTATCTAAGAGCAAGAAAAAACTAGAGAACTCAGTTAAGGACACAGAATGAATAAAATTTACAGGGGTGAGGGAATTATTTTTAAAAGTCACAATCAAGTAGAAATAAAATTCAGCAAGAAGAGAAAAGGGAGCAAACACTCCCTCTCTTTATTGTTACATTTCTGACTGTATAAATTGTCCTAATATTTCAAAGTGACTGGCATGTTTAGGTCTTTTCATCTTTGTGGGCTGAACTTGAGAGACTAATATGTAGGCCAAGCCTTTCTACAGTGCCCCAAACTGAGGCTGAGATAGCTGAAGCTGGATATATTCAGGATAAAATAAGAGATGCAGCATTTAACAGAGAGGCGGCTCTCCCTTGGAGAACACCTGCTGAAGGAGAGCGTAGCTTCAACTGCCTTTGAGTGGATGGTGGGGATTTTTGACATATAGACCTTTCCATTCTTACAGCCTTTGATTTTGCTCCACAGGAATCCTTTCTCGTCATTGAACCAGGGAAAGACTAACTGTAGAAGTTTAGCATTATCAAGGCCATACTAGCACCAGAATTTACTTACTCCATAAAAGGCAATGCTGGATGGAATAAGATGCATAGTCCAGTATCTTGTACATCCCACAAAGCTCTTAGTACTTGCTTATCTCTGTTCATATGGAAATTTATATCGATTTCACTGGGAAGAGATTTAAGACAACACCGTGACCCAGCTCTCATGACTCACACAGTATTTGTTGTCTTTCTTAAAACACCAGCTCCTGCACTCACATGATCACACAGGAATCTCAAATGCAATCAGCACTGTGGGCTATGCAGAAAAGCTTGCAAAATCACTGCACTCAAAGGGAAGAGAAGGCATCAGAAAGAGAAAACCACATGACTTAGGGGGCTTTTAACCCTCAGACATGCTCTCTCCTTGCAATCACCATGCCTCCAAGTTACATTAAATAGTGCAGGTCAATTTGGCTAGTCAGGGAAGGGAGACAGGTGAACAGAGGCACATCTGCATTAGTACCTGGCACCCGAACTCCATCTGCAATACAAAGGAACCTGCAGCCAAATGAAACAGCCAGGAAAAATGAGAAGGATTTACACTGGTTTACTTGGAAGGGTAACAAAAAGTGTGCTCTAGCTTTTACCCAGACCAGAAAAAGATACATTTGACTCAGAAACTGAGTTGAGGCTCCCACTGGTAAGCTGTGCAATTTACTTAAAGGTATTCTTAGCAAAGGTATTCTTGGCAATGGCAGCAGGGAAGGAGCCAACACTATTAAACACAAGCAGTGAGTGCAGACAACAAACAAGAACACGCCGTAAGGTTGCATCCATGCTTCGGAAACAGGATACTAGGACAGTGATTTGCAGCTCTGACAGATGCACAATACAGCATTTGGCTCTGAGATTGTATCTGTGGTCATTGGAAGAAACAATTTGATTGCATCGGGGGGAATTGGGATTTTTAAAAAGGGAATTAATCTTCAAAGGATTCAATGACCTTTGCTAACTTCTGAAAAAGAAAAGAACTCATGTGGATTTTTACATTCAATGTGCATTAGTTGCTCATTCTCTCTGAGGTGATTTGCTTTAATTTTCTTCCAGTTTTATTTGCATGAAACACAGTCTGCATGAAAAGACAAGCCAGCAAGCTTTGCACATGTTTATACAGGATTTTGCTGTAATATTTTTGGTAGTTTCGATAGAGTTTTTTTCAATATTCACAATCTCCCACCATTTTTGTTCCAGAGAAACAATTTATTTTCATACATAGCTGTACACAGCCCTCTTGGACACGACCTGTTTCCCAGCCTTCCACTGCCGTTAAAGCCAAATCACATTTATATTTAACAGCCTAATTTTCCAAATTGGTTTTATTGGTGACCCTGTTGCCCCTTGAAGGCAGCTCGGGGGGAGCTGCGACCTGAGCCGTGTGCCCAGCTGCATTGCTGACCTGCTGGCTGACACAACAGGGCATCCCTCTGCCTTTTTTTCCTCTAAGCTCTTGCCAATTTAAGACGGTAAATCCCTCAGAGCAGGAACTACCTCTTGCTGAAGGGCACACAATGGAACTGTTTTGTGCCCGACGCAGCAACGAGATGGCCAACAGCGGAGGAAGCTCAAGGCAGAGGTGAGCTAAGAAGCCCATAGGAGAAAGGCACAAACTACCTGCAAAGGACAAGCTACAACAAGCATTTTGTCTCTTACATGGCTTTCATGACTCTGTCAGCCTGACTACGCTTTTCTTCTCATATAAGGAACTGTAGTTCATTTTCTGCTCCTTGGCTGTCTGATATCCGGGTTATTTTTCCTTATTACTCTAAGAAGAGTCACCAACTGCACTTTCTTTCCAGTCCTGCAGCTTCGTGTCCCAGCCTAACTCCAGATACATTAAGAATATCTCAGGCTTGTGAAATGTTTTTTTGGGTTCTTTGTTTAAGCCAGAAAAGAATAAAGAATTGTGAGGGGAAAAGAGAATAAATCCGAATTGTGAAAGAGGACATTTTTAAAACCTTATCCCACGACAAACAGGTTGAAGTCTTTTCCTCTCATTACAGTGCAGAATGCTCACATTTTCCTTGAAGAGGTTCAGGATTAATATACAAATAATTTTTGAGATGGAATTCAAGCAGTAAAGTGTAAAACAGTAGGGCAAATGCTCCTTGGTGAAGTGGCAATGGCAGTATCTGTGGTTCTGTGTATAGAAATGGAGAGATGGACCCATTTATGAACCAGTCAGTGACACACAGAAACCACCTCCAGTCACATCAATAAGCATGTGCCTATGCTCAAAAGAGATATACACCAACACATCAATTTAGAGAAGTGCTAACGAGGTCTCAATTTCCAGGTTATGCTTGGATGTCAGTCTGGAACTGACAAAAGCGCTGCCATGGAAGGGAAATGTTTTAATTTCATGTGTGCCAGAATCCTCTCAGTTTTCAGACATCTCTATTTCTCCTCTCACAAATCCTCTTGAAATTTGTCCCCTGGGAATATTGCTCAGCTGCATAGTGCCAACCAGTAACTAGAAAGAACAAACTGACTGAAAAACATCCAGACCTTCAAAGGCAGCAGAAAATTATTCTTGCTGGAAAGGAGATTGTGGCACTAAAAAAAAAAAAAAAAAAAAAAAAATTGTGGCTTACCTGCACAGAAGTCATTCTGCCAATCTTTTCTCACCCTGATCAGCGGCTAATTGCAGAAGTGCTGACGATCTCTGTGGCAGTGAGCGCTCAAAGATCAATAGTTGGCCTCAGTCTGTCAAGGCAGCTATTCCATCGCAGACTGTGGAGTTTCTCCTGTCCTTATTTTTCTTTGCAGCTGTGGTTTCAGAGCTGCTAGCACCCCTTTGGGGTGAGACAGGAGCAAAGGCTTCTGGCAGCAGGATGAGAATAAAGTGTGTGTAAGACCAAAGGCCAGAGGCAAATTATAGTGACTTTGCCTGTACACATGCACAAGCAACATGACCCTACTATATTGTGTTCTCAACAAGAGAGCTGTAAGCCCTGAACATCTGGGATGTATAGGGCATAGGGAAGGACAGATAGGGGAAAGAGGGAGAGAGGAATTCAGGGAGTGTTTGACAGAAGTGAGGATGGACAGACACGGCAGATGAGCTGGTGGAATGGCTACAGTAGGACAGACTGCAATAGCATGAATATGCCATGTGATACATGACGTATGACATGTAACATATGACAGGGCTGTCTGAAAGAGGGGTCTGTGAGCTGGGACTGCTTTGATAGTTTTGATGTTGGAGGAGATTGGGCAAAATAAGAAGGCTTCACTTTGCTTTGAACAATAACCTTCCCAATATGTTACACAATTAGAATGCATCTGAAATTTTCAATGTGAAGAAGTACAACAAACAGCAATTTTTCTTGGTGATTTTTTTCCCCAGAAGTAGAAACAAAAGGCAAGGGAAATTAATACAGAAATCTTCTGTTTCATTTAAAAGAAAAATGGACTTTTTGATATGTCTTTTTTCAAAGACATTCAAAAAGTTTTTTCTTCATCAGAGAGGCATTCCAAATCTGGCCTGTTTGTCCTTCAGACTGTTCCATTTGCCACTTTAATAGCTTTTTAATATATTGTCCACATAATCAATATTTACATTCCAGTAGCAACTAGCAGCTTCAACAGACACCATAAGCCCCATAGTGTTAGAGTGAAAGGGAGCTGTTCCTCACTAGTCAGACAAGAAAGACAGATTGAGGAGAGGGAAATACAAACAGGTAACAGAAATTATTTACACAAGGTGATTTGTTAGATCAGACACAAACCTGGGATTGAAGCTAAAGTCCCCAGCTCTGATGGGGAGCTCTCAGGACTGCAAACACAGCTACTCAAGACCGAAGCTTTCCTCAAGGTCGAAGGTTTCTCCAAGTCCACTGAGCTCTGAGTCTTTTCTGAGCCCAGCTTTAAATTCTTTATTCAGATTGGAAAGGTGGGTACAGTTCAGGTTTAAGTCACTATGCAGTTTTTGGCAGGTCACTAAACTTATCCCTGTCTTTGCCCTCATAGTTAGAAATTACACACAAAAAAAAAAAATCACAGGAATGCTGGGAGCCCTAAATCCACTGTTGACTGCCATGAGTGGGAAACACGTGAGACTGGTGGACTGATAGGGACGGAATTGCAATGAACTTCAGACATTCACAGTACCAACAGCTGCAGATGGACTACAGTCTATCTTCTTTCATAGACAAGAAAACAAAACCAGCTGCTTTTAGGATGTAATTAATCTAAACTATTAAGGCAACTAACCTGAGGTCAGATCATCTGAGAATAAACAGCAGGATTGATTAGAAAAGCATTTGCTTGACTGGTGTGTGGGTATGGACATGGGTACGTGACTTCCCCACAAAAATGTTTTTTATGATGGATTTCTTCGTGTGGATAATGCGCAGCAATCCACAGGGCATCCTTAGACCTCTGCTGGTCTCTGCCCTTGATGGGGTCATATAAAGAGTTGCTGAGCTTCCCACCTCTGTTCCATGTTGGCTGCTACTGTATTAAATCCATTGAAGCCCTGTTTGGGTGTGGGAAAGCCAAAGGAAAGCACTTGTGCACTTTTTCCCAGGTGGGAGATGGTTGAGGTCCAAGCCCAGTTGATTGACAGATCGAGCAGAGCCTGGATGCTTGATGGAAACATTGGACTAACATTACTTCTGTCAAAATAAGTTATTCGTTGGTGCAATGGCAACAAAAACTTTAAGACATCATGAATCGATACCTTAGTAATTGTTACATTAATTACTGTCTGTCATCATTTTCTAAAGTCCTTTCTGGAGTTCATATTCTATGAAAGTTATCTAGCTGCCTTGCTAGAAGCCTGTAGGCAATTTTCTTCATTTTTAATTTCACAAATGAGGAACCAACCCTCTCTTTGAATAAAAGCACTCCTATAGTTTCCAAGAGAACTTCGTTTTCCACCGGATTTTTTTTTTTAAGTTTCACGACATGGTGACCTAAAAGATGGGGTGGGATAAACTATCAATGAGATAAACTATCAGGGTCTGATATCTGAAGGTGAAGAAGAAAGAGCCGCTGTGCCTTTGTGAATAAAGCAGAGGGCAAACACTCAGAGGGAATATATGTTACAGGAAGGGTCAGAGGGCAGGTTGGACCGTGGCCTAGAAGACCCTCTTCGCTGCAACGCCCCACCATAGCATTGGAAGGGAAGTGCAGACCAGCATTCGACATCATTATGTCCTAGTCAAGGTCAGGTTACTATGAGGGTTTTGATTAACGCATAAAATGCAATCAAATTAGCTGAGTCGGCGCCCAGCTCTGATGTTCGTTAAGGAAGCTGCCATGCTCATTAGATGGAAGCAAGCCACCTAAAAGGTCAAAGCTAATTCTGAAAGCCCTGCTAAGACTCAGGGTGGCAAAGCAGGGTGAACCTGGCGTGACAAAGAAAGAGACAGACGCCTCGGCACTCAAGCACTTCTGCTGGACTGTGTCACCACGGTTTTCCATATGCAGCACTCGTCAGTGGCATTTATCCCACTGCCAGCCCTTACTAAAGGATTGTGTCCTCACCAGGTGGAGACCTCAGCATCACTGATTTGCTCAAGGATACTTAGGCTATGACTGAACTCGGAGCTAAACCCAGCTAACAAAATACAATTTGAGAAAATATAATTTGAAACGCTTGCAAAAGTAAAAGAGACTCATATTCTGGTTGTCCTTCACTTTAAAAGTAAAAACAAGCAGGGTGTCAGTAGAGGTCCTTTGTTTTTAGCTTGACTACACATTCCACTTAGGCACAGCTGTAATTATGGATAGAGCAGATGAAAAAATTAGTCAAAACTGCTGTAAGTACTAAACTCACACAGACAGGTGGGAAATCATATTTTGCGGGATTTCCATTAAGCATTGATCAGCAGACACCAGGCTTGGAATAATAAACTGTAAGGAACAAATGGATATGGTAAGGTTTTTACTGGAATAAAGGCAAGAAATGTGCTGAATTAATGCTGACCTTTGTAAAATAACGAAGCCACAAAACCATAGAACAAAGATTACAGCAATAATGTTTAACAACCACTGAGAGCACTTCCCCCTGTTGTATTTCACGAGTAAGATATACTATGAAAATATGGATGAAGAAATTTGCCAGCCAGGCTCTCCATATGGACCTGTGTTACCTGTGTCTGAAAGTGCTGGAAAATGTTGGGGGTTCAGCAAGCATCTGCCATATTCTGATCCAGATGTACCCACTTTTAAGTATTTTGATCAAAAGGGGCCAGGCACGCCAATCTTTTTTTAAATGTCTAAACATCATGTGAGAAAAGAAATCTGATGTGTATCCTAGGAGAAAAAGGAATAACCCAGGCAAGAGAGAGACAGGTATACAGGAATTCCTTACTTAAACCATATTTATCCAGTGTATCTGGTGACAGTTTATTCCATGAAAATGAAGTTATGTCAGTTCTGAGTTTATGCAGTCAAATGGTACTGTTTGAGAGGCACAGATTTAAACAAGAAGTCAAGAAGCAGTACATTGAAACACGCCAGTCTAAAAAACTAGAGCCAGTATGTTCTGAAGTCACCTGTATTTCAAAATGAAGTTTTAAAATGCCACTGAAATGCTTCCCTTTTCCTTTCAGCTTACTGTCAGTCCCCAGTGGAAAACAATATGCAGTCCCATAAACTTCTCCAGCCCTGACATGAAGTTGGGGTAAATCATTCCCACAAGCTTACTGCAAAGGCAGGAATGTGCTGCGATCCACAGGCTTAAGCCTTAAAACAAATTTGGCTGTGGCAAAATTAACACAAAGCTGAAACCTTCTCTGTCCTTAATAAAATCATTGAGATCAAACTCTTCTCACCGTATCTATTTTAACAAAACAGTAAACAAATAAATGTAGGTTATTAAATGGAAAAACTGTCCCTGCTCATTTTTCAGTTTGCAGTGTCTAAGGAAGACAGGTTTAACATTACAGCTTCCAGCTTTTCATACACATTTCTACTGCACCTCCACATGAACATTGCAGGGGGAGGGGAATCATCGCTCTCATTTTGCTATTAAAATGCTAATAATCTGGAAGTCTTTTTCTGATTCATCCAGTCCTCCCAAGATTGCTTTGCTTAAATTGGAAACATAGCCAAGTAATGTCACCAGCTGAGCCATTCACAAGAAAACTGCTCTGTGGCTCTAGAAGCCTGTCACTTTACATGATGACGAGTCACATATCCCTTTTTCCAAAGCAGCTTTGTGTGCATGAATGTGCGTGACTGCATGCATATATAGATTTCATATAAATATATACATATGTATATATGTTTCAGAAAAGATGCAGTATCAGGAGGAATAAGATTATAGTTTTGTGGGCAAAAATCAGAATTCTTCCTACCCTTTGTTCACCATAGCAACTCTCTCTCACACACACACAGGCAGAGCAAGAGGAGAAAGATTCCTACATCATTTTCAACCAGGCCTTCTCCAACAACAAAAGCAAAGCTTTTGTCTTTTAGATGGGGATAAAATACTGCTCCAGCAGTTCACTGCATAGGCACGCATGAACTTGTCAAAACAAGTACACATTTTCATTCCCCAGCCTAGGAATTTAGCACAGCCTATTAGGAAATGCCTGGGTACTTCCAACACAAACATTTCTGTGTCTTATAATAGTTGTCCTGCTGATAGCTTTGTGCTTCCTAACTTCCTAGGACACTGACAGTTTCCTACTTACTTAGCACAGCACTACATGTGCATTCATACACATACAGAGAGACATGTTACTTACCAGTTCATACTTCAGTTTTCCAGCAGAACTAAAACTGAGGCAGAGGGTAACAGGAAAGATTATCATGTTTTACTGACCATGACATGTGTTTTGACAGTACTTACAGAGCCCACATGGCAGCATCAGAATCACACTTTGCAAGATGCTGTACAAACACATACAGGATACACATAAGTCAATCATACATTTCCAGTCCTTCCCGAAGACCCCAGAGCCTGAGGATATGAGCAATTCCTGACAAGGTCATATGAAAAAAATCTGCTGGCATCATCAAGCCCAAATTAAGCAAAAAATGTCTGCGGTTTGCAAACAGGTCACTGCAACACAGGGAGGTTAAAGGACCCGCTCCTGGACACGCAAAAAGTTGCTTTCAGAGACGCTTGAACATAAATCTCCCAAGTCCCCCTTGACGTCTTAAATGCGACCTATCTGCCCTCAGACAGGAACATACATTGCTCTGTCTGCTACTTTTCTTTGTGTCTCTTTTTTCCTTTTTCTAGAGAGAGCACCGCCGTTCTCTGAAATATGCTACTAGTATTTTGGAAAAAAGTAATGTAACATTCATCCTCAATCAAAGCCTGATGTCAGAGATGTTCTTTCGCAACAGTTACACCTGTAATATTTCAAGTACCTGCAGACAGCTGTAGCTAGGGTATGACTGAAGTTATAACATAACTTCTTCTGTAGAAAGGATCTGATGTGCCATAGTTTTTCCCAGCTTTAAACTGAAGCTCCATTGACTTTTAGGTAACAACTGAGTGTGCCAGTCTTCAAATAAAGTCATTAAGAAAATGCACATCTAAATGGCCTTCTTGGACAAAACCAAACATGAGTGTAGTGTGCTTTCCCCCTTGTGTCACATCCTTCCAGCCTCTTTTCAGTGTGTGTGCCTCGTGGCCCAAAGAGACTTCATTGGTGTGGATGCAGAGAAAGCGAGGTGACACTGAGCACATCTCATCACTTAAAAAACCCCAGATTTTTCTGCAACAAGGGAGGTTGAGGCTGTGGGAGAGACATGGATCCCTACTTAATGAGACTCTTGTCACCACAAGAAGAGCACTGGCAGCTCACTGCTGTGCAGCAGGTTACAAGGGGTCTTTGTAGAGCCAGTACTGCTGAAGTACTTCCCTATTTTTTATTGCCTACTGTGGGCATCTTTGAGCTGCTGATCTACCTGTTATTTCTCCCTCACACACTAAGCATGCCAGCTTGCCAAGCAAGGCAAGTCACTCTTACAGACTGGAGAATATTTTCTTCCTGCTTCTGTCCTAGCACTCACGAGAGCCAGCATTTGCAGAAGAATGATTGATGACAATAGAAACACATTTTCTTCGGGTTTCAAGGTCATGAGACAAGTCTAGGTGGCATGCAAATAGCTGAAGCCAAAGAAGGACCATTTCTGTTTTGATGCACACACACTAAGTGCTGGTCTCTGCAGCTGCAGCTCTGTGACCATGAGTTCCCAAACTGTGCATGAAGTGGGATGTCAGGCACATCTACCCAAATTGTATTCCCACACTGGGCTGCAGATGGGCCCTCAGAGAATCAGCTGATGTTCCTCTCCACTAGCTGCACGCTGAATTTTTAGTTTCCTCTCCTAGAAGAGTGCTTAGAATTTTTTCTCCCCCCACTCTCCCATCTTTGTTTCAACACCATATTAAATTGCCCTGGATGTTACCTCTTGCATTTTTTGGAAATGCATCTCAGCTCAGTGGAAGGCTGGAAAGGATTGGTAAATAAGAGACATTGCCACCATGCCAGGAAGAGCACTGCTGTACTCAACACCCTCACACATGTCACTTGTTTGTATGCTGTCATTCACGCTCTTGCTTGTACAACACGGTGATTGGGCGTTTCCTCTGAGTAAATGTGTGCATATCCTCTTTACTGAGCCATACACAGATGCACAAGGTCTCCTTGAGGACGCAAATTCATTTTCCTGTCTTTTTAGCAGAGTGGCTGATTTCAGTCTCATTAGCTGATCCACACTGTAACTTCCTTGAGCCATTCATTGAGGCAAATGTCTAGGAAGGTGAAACTAATGTTACTCATTCCCATCTAGGCTGAACCAGTTCATTTACTCAAGTCAGACATATTAAGAGCAGTAGTCTACTTCATAGCCAAGATTTTTAGAAAGAGGTGGCCGAGGGGCACTCAGCAAAATCAGCATTGATTTTTCAGCACTGCTTGGAACACGTCCAGATCTCATGGGGCAAGAAAAAAATAAATACAGGAAACAGGTCTGAAAATTGTTGAGGGGAATAGTATGTCCAGAACTGTCAGTCAAATCTAGTTTGGGCAGGTGAGAGGAAATGGGTTAGTAAGGAATAAAAGGCTGAAGTAATTAACCTCACTTAACATGAGTTTATGAGGGCAAAAAACCCTGTCAAGTTAATGTACTACTAATTTTGGAAAAGTCCTAAGGTTGCTGCCGCAAAGACTGCATCCTGCTCCAACTTCTGTGCTTGGGACCATGAGGAACTTCAATCACTAAAGTTTGGAAGCAGATGAACAGACTGAATGGATTTAAAAGGAATTAATCGACAAGTCATGGGGAAATCTCCAGCCGGAAGATGCTGCTAGTGGATATGCATACTCACTTGCAATTCTTACTTACCCTGAACACAGGAGCAAAGTTTCAATGAGAAACTTCCTCCTGCTTTTGTCTCCAGCCAGGCTGGAGTGTCATCTTGTGCAACTAAACCTGTCAGCCTGAAACATCCAGCTTGCTTTCTCTGCCAAAGAGGTTATGGTAAACTTGAAAACAACTGGAACATCTCCAGACTGATGCTGTTCCAGCAGACCTCCCTCTGCTATTCATTTCTGACTATTCTTAATGATTTATCTCGAAGTCTTGGGTTTGATTAATAGTAATTGACTGTCAGAAATGCAGCCGAGTGCCCAGTGCTCTCTATGTTGTCCTTAATGGGAACAGAACATATGAAAAATAGTTTGTTTCAATGAGCTCCAGCCTTGCCTCCACCTAAAACCTCAGTCCCTCACAGTCTCAGCTCCGTGGGGTGGGCAGGGGGGCTGTAGTCAGGATGCTAGGACCAGAGCATGGCAGCTATTGCTGTCCTCCATGCACACCTGCCAACTGAATTCATAGTGAGATGCGATGTTTGTGTGCCTTCTCAAGCCTCACATTGCTCAGCACCCTCAGTGCTCCCACAGTGACCTGGCCTTTGCCACTGCTTAGTTATTTTCCACAGCTGCCATCAATAAACAGTGATGTGAGGTCTCTAAAATGCCCTGAAGGTTCTGCTTTTGGTCAAATTCAACTGGGCTCACTTGAAATTGCCATATCTATGAAAAATGCTATTTTTTTGCTGCAAACAGCTGGAACAAGTACAATTGAATTTATATGAGGACTGGGTTTGTTTCTGAGCTGATGACTCATGTTCTTGTCTATTTCTGATTAAATATTATCCTTGTAAATGGCATACACATTTTTTCATATTTAATTGTCATGGCTGAAGGGATTTAATCTATGCACCAATTCAATAAAATGTTATCATGGGCCGGCTACACAAAATGCAATCAGAGTGCCATTGCACGCATGGCTATGAGACATAGAGGTGTGCTCTTGCTTTCAGGGGAAGGCATTCAAGATGGGAGTTGTTTCACTCAAAGAGAAAGAAGCAACTAAAAAAAAAAATCAAACCAATGCTGCATTCATAGAGCCAGATGTCTTATACGCAAACAAAAGTCACAAGCAGTGAAGGAGCGATCCCAGTATGCTGTGATATTTAATTGATGCAAGTTTGATGTTCAAAAAATCAGTGGGCAATTCCCACATATATGTGTTCACCAACAGGAGGAAAAGCAGCTGGGGTGCTAATGGCATTATCTCAATCCTTCTGAAGGCAATGAAAGTTATTTTCAGGCCCATCTCTGGGAATTGCCTCATGTCAAAAAACAAAGGTTTTGAGGTGCTCAGGGCCGGATTTTTTGGCTGTTTAATACACACCAGCTAGGCCAGGTATCCTAAAGAGCTCAGCTCCTGCTAAAGTAATTCTGACAGATTTTTTTCAAGCGCCTCTGTATTGGTATGCAACATGCTAAGAGGTGCTGAAGATTTGGCAACAGCTTGTTGTTGAAGCCTCTGAGGTTTAGAAATGACAACACTACTGATTCCTTGCAGGAACGGCATTTTCTTCAGCTGTGGCATCTGTTCCAGTCCCTGAGCAGGTTTTGAGCTGACCAGGATGCTTGCACTGAGGAATCCCACTGTCCTGCTGACTGCTTGGGGGCACATCAGCATATCTCCAACATGAGTTTCGAATGAGTTGCCCACAGCCCACAGAAAAACCTCCCAGCACTCATTTCCAATGTTTGTGGGAAACTCCGCAAGCTGCTGGAAGAAGACAGGCCATTGCCTCTGCATGAAAACAAGTGAGAGTACAGTCCTCCCCGAAACATCTAGTGTCCAAATGAGATCAGCTTGTTCAGACTCCCATGTGGAGGGGCGCAGAATTTGCAGTTGCAATGCATCAGGAGATAATCGTGAGTTAATACAGAGCAATGGTAATGAACAATAAAGGATGCTTTATATAGTTCTATAATCATCATACGGCACCATTATTCCCAAATGCACACATAAATCTGCCAAAGGAGGCAGCTCTACGGCACAGACACTTTTATATGTATTTTAAAAATGGGATAAAAGTCATATCAATCCTTGGCAGAGCTAATTTAGCATCGCACAACATTTATCATAATACCAGTACCATTAAACTCAATGCCCACTGCACCATCAGCTGGTGGCAGTTTATTGCAGGCTGCAGACAACTGGCACACCGTCCAGACAGGGGCTTTGCAGTCACGAATAAAGCACTTCTGGAGTGAAGTAGGGAACCCAAAATTTCCCTGTGTGCCATGGAACCTGCTAAAGAAAGCTAATGGAGGTTCCAATACTACAGAGATTTTCAGTGTTGCTTGCATAAGTCCTCATAAATCCAGACAACTCTTAAGTAATGCGGTGTAAGCTGGGATGCAGCTCCAGTGGCAAAAGTAGATGATACTGCAAAGGGACTGGTTCCCACCTAGTGAAATGCTTGTGATACAATCCAGCACACATAGTAGGACTGCTGATCACACATGCTTGGAGTAAGTCAGACCTGAAGTGTTTTTCCCAGCCCAAGTTTTCAGAAATTGCAACACCAGTACTCAATATCAGAAAAATCCTAGAGCTGAGGGCTTGAGTTTCCCAAATTAGGCTGCAGAGAGGTGGTTGAAAATTTTCTTACCTACTTCAGAAAAACTGGACTTTCAGCTAATCACAGGCTCAGCCACAAAGATCTGAGATATTTAGGCTTTTGCACACCTTAGTATTTTACGTTTCTGTGTTTCACATAGGCCACAATATCATCTATATGGAAAGTATTGAACCAATTTTCCCCTGTGCATGTCTGAAAGTGAAGGTGTGCACAGCATAAATGGTGTGTGCTGACACAAAGCACAGCATCAAACTTCAAACATTCCTATGGATTTTACCCTTCCAAGTTACACCCTTCCTGACTGCTAGTGCAATCACAACCACTAATCAACTTTTGCAGGCTCCCAGCTGAACCCTCGTTCCTGACTTTCCAGAGAGGTCCCTGTTTATTTTTCAGGATTATTTGCAAACATTGCTGTCTGCTGCTTAAATACACAAGGTACGTCTGACTAAATATTTTCACTCCTTGGTTTGAGACCTAAGACAGAAATCTGAAGCTATTTTGAGCAATGCTTTAATAGTTGCATGTATTCAGTGAGCTAAGAAACCTTCAGAAGAGCAACAGAAATGCAGAACTGGAAGAAACCAAGTCCAGCTTTAAAAACGGAGAACAAGAAACAAAGTCCCTGCTAGTATAGCTGCAGGCAATCCAAAAGGCATGTCTGAGCTGCTTCTAATCATATCAGCCCTACTCCCCAGCAGGAGGTGAGGGAGGAAGCGTGACACTAAACTGACAAACATACTTTTTATTTCACATCAGCCAGACTAGCATGCTGGGAGACATGAATCAGGCTTTTCTTAGGGAAACTCGCTCTGGCTTGTTGGGAGCATCATTTTAGCAACTGATCAGTGTGATCCCAATTAGAGAGAAGTCAAAGCCTGCGACAAGCCCCTCAACAAGGGGTGGATCCCGCACCACAGCCTGCAAACACACCTTCCTCTACCATTACTGTCCCTCCTGGCAATGTATCCCGCTCCAAAGCCGCCTGCCCACGTGTGCTGCTTGGCTGAGCAACGCGTCCTGTGCCACGGCACAGGTGGGAAGGACGTGACCTCAGTGTTGCGTGGAGCAAAAGGAGACTATGGAGAAGGGTCACAGACCTGTGCACTCCTGAGTCTACTTACAGTAAGTGGTTATACACAACTGTGAATACATCGAAAATAATTTCAGTTTAAACCAGACAAATTTGCAGCAGCTCAGCAAGTGAGAGCATGCACGAGCCAAGTGGCCCAAGTCCAGATTAAGAAAGACCGTGTGTTGCATGAAGATGTCTGAGCTACCACAGCACCCTGCAGCTTGAAAGGACATTTTCCAGTAAGAGCCACCTTGCTGCAACTTTTAATCACTGTGTACATTAACTATCTCACTTTTACAAGACAAAAGGGCGCTGCATAGAGATGGACTACGTTGACCGCTTGATCATTTAATTACCCTTGTTTAATTATTACAGTTTGAATCACAGAGGTATTGATTTCTCAGAAAGAACCTCCTGACCTTTCACTGGGCTCTACCTCAAAGTGAACTAACAAGTGTTGGGGAATGAAGTCTGAAATATAAATAATTTAAAGCAATGCATCATCCATGGACTGCATTAAAGAATAGTGTAGGTAAAACATAATTATAAGCCATGGCAATATCAGTGAAGAGGACAAGCTGTCAATCTTTGATTTTCCTTGGAGTAAATTTTAGGGGGTTTCTTCAATAGCCCAACTCCAAATGTAAGAATTTCAATTTCTGTTAAAAATAAAATTCTTAGGACTCTGGGAATGAAAAATATAAAAAGATGACATCAAATTCAAACACAAGTTGAAGGAAAAAAAGGAAGCAAAGTTAAAATAAGACATCCAAAGACAGAGAAAATTATTCGGAAAAATAAAGATTGCTATGCCAAAGCTATGATTTTTCAGTCCATTTCTGTGCACTTGAGATCAGCAGGGTGAGAACATAATTATAAAGGAAACCCAGTACCTTCCAAGTTCATCACTTGCTCAAGAAGCCAAAGCCCAAACAAATTTAGTAGAACAGATGAGAAGGGGCAAGATTTTGAGAACATAAGAGTGAAATGGTAATAAATCCTTTCTTTGTGTTATTTTGTAAAGATTCTTAGTACTATTAAAAATAACTTTATTTCACCAGAGGACTCAGTGACAGAATTATTGCATGCCAACCTAAATTATAGGCTGTCAACAGAAGCAAAAGCCTTAAGACAGGAAAAGACATTGTTGCAACCTGTGGCAGTGGGAAGTAGCCCAGATGGTTTAATATGACAACGTTAGGTGGTGCCCTGCACCCTTCTAGTCAAAATCAATGGGCCTGAAGTTTAGTGATCTGCCCAGAAAGCAGCATAAATGGCTACACTTACCAGCACTGTGGTTTCTAATGAATGCTGCTAACACCACGGATGGCAGGTCTTCAGCACACTTAGTCCAGAAGTGCTTTGCAGCCCTTGCAAGGGATACAACAGGAAGAGGATTGTGCAAGGCCATAGTACAGCCCTAAATATTTTGCTCACAGAGTTAAGCACTTTTTGAAAAATACTTACTCTCAGCAGAGAGCCAGTTTGCTTTTAAGGTGCCAGGTCTCCTTAGGGCAAAGCAATACTTGAAAATGTTAAATGAGTGACAACTGAGAGTATAAAAATAGGGAGAAACATTTTTGGAAACAAAAAGTTTTCAGGTTTGCATTTGTTGGGTTTTTATGTGCTTTCTCATCTCCACATTTTGAGACAAAAACCTCAGAATTTTTCTGCTTAATGGAAAAATTGTGTATATCGGAGCATATTTCCTTCAGCAGAACTCATTCTCTGCATAACTGTGGAACATTCCAGCTCTTCGGATCTGCAGACCCACAACTGAGGAGCAAGTGATATTTATGCAAAGTCATAGACCCATTCAATGGAAACAGACTTTATGGTTCCCCAGGCTGCCACGCATTTGTGGGGAAAATCACTTTCGCCTTGATCTGAACTAACTCCCCAGTGACTTCAAGCAGGAACTAAAAGACCCTTAAACACTTTGTGGGTTAGTGTTTTCCCACCTCTGTAAAACAGGCTCCCGTCAGTTTGGCAGGGAGGGAGGCTCATATACAAGTGGAACAGGGAACTGTATCGATACCTTAGAGCAAATCAGTTCCTCCTACATCTGTTACTACAAACCCTGATAGCCCAGTGCAGCCCAAAATTTTAACTCACATCACAGGAAAAATTATTCAGCTTGAGTTTGGTGTTGCCTTCTCCATCTGCACATAGAACAACCACAGCACTAAGAAGCCATAATAGGCTCAGCAATTAATCCTTATTTTTCTGTTCTGAGCTAGGTATGCAAGGCAAGCAGGTGGGCAGCATATAGAAGACATAGTGCCCATGATGGAACAGGATAGGACCTGTTGTCTAAGGAGAATCATCAGCAGAAGTAGAAAGTTGACCTGGTCTGGAGTTAAGTCTCATATAAACTTTAAAATTTCAATATATACTTTTGTTACTTTAATTCCTGTTGAAAATGGTGCATTCAGAGCATTTGGAATAATTTTATCAACATACACAGCATTCCTCATCAGTAGCAACTGCCATCACAAAGGTTAAAAAATCAGGGGGGCTAGTTATTATTGACATTTAAACCACTGTGTATTTTAAAGGGATGTATTTTTCCATAGATATTTGAGTAAGGAGTGAGTGCAAAATACTCTCAACATACTTATCTGCGAGCTGGCACCTTTCAGCTCGCCTTGCTTCAGGCAGCAAGGTGTGAACAAGCAATTCAAACAGCTCTCCCACTTGTCTTCCAGTACTTTTTTCCAGGTATCTAAGCATCTTCCACCATTACAGGTGGGAAATGATTGCATCCGTGATAATTAGAATCAATTTGTTGTTATTATCAATTGCTATAATCAACACAAATCGGAAGCTTTCCTTCCTGGTGCTCCGCTGCAGCTTTGCTGAGGAAACAGGCAACACGCAGCACCTCATGCAGTAACTCAACAACAAATGCAGCCTGCTAAGGCCCCTGGCACAATGTTCTACTGCTGACCTGCTCACAGACATGTAACAGGTACTTGGTGCTAAGGGTGAGCTGTGCTAAAAACATTGTTGTTTTAGGTCTCTCCACATCGAACAATTTCAAGTGATCCGTACATAACCAATGTAAAAAACTTGGAGATACACAAGGAGCTACGCTTTTGGTTTCATCTTGGTGATATGAAAAGGAAGCTCATGGCATAAAGGAAAAGACAAAGGAAAGTACATTCAGGAAGAATAAAAGTTGTTTGTTGCAAAGGTTTAGTTGTATTTGGAGCATGAAGAATAAACTGAAAAAGGTGGATTAGGAGAACCATGACATATACATATGTATACACAGATGTGAGAGGCAGGATATTTTTATTCTTGTAATTATTTGCAATGGTTGTCTTCAATGGAAATAAAAGGACATAGTCCAGTCCACAGAACTGGAACTGATTTTGCAGAAATTGGATGAAAATTACTAATAAACATAAATAGGCAGTCGTTTAAGACAACAAAACATCCAACAGATAACGAAGATTCAACGTAAGACTCAAAAAACTGCAAATCCTTAACAGAAGGGTGAAAAAATATAGATATGCCTTTTATCTATGGTCTAATATACAATATTGTATTCTATATCTGTGTATTTATAGAGCTGAAATAGAGCCAAACAAGAGTCAAACTTCGTTAGGATATTCTATGTAGTAAACCTCAAAAAGCTGGATCCTCAAGGAGTCTTAACTGCTCTGTCTTTAGAAATTAAACAGCAGAGGTGAAAAAAATATTTGAGGCCTGCAGCATTCCTCTTTCATCCTTTTCCTTTAGCTCCTGAAAACAAAGGATTTTATTTTATGGGACTTCAGCCACAACAGTAATGAAATGACTAAGACTCTTCCCAAATTATATCTCTCTTCCCCACACTTCTCCACTGAAAGCTATCCATATCAAAAATAAAGACTCCCAGACAGAGCCATAAGAAAAGCCATTTAAATTTTTAAAATTTGATCTTCTGGCACTTCGCTGTCCCCACTCAAATTTCATTCATCCACCCATAATTTTAAGACTTGTCCTCATAATGTGTCTCTCATTTGGACCCTGACAGACTGAGGGACATGCCTGAAAGTGAAGCATCAGTGGTGCAGGTGGCCCTTTGTAGGTAGCGACGGCTGTGTCTTGACTGCTAATTTCAATTTTACAGCCTGCAATTGAATCCCAGAACAGTCCTGTTTTCTTTTCTCTTTAGTAAGAAGGAAAAGCACACATGTTACTGCTAGAAGCAAGCCAGGCAGGGCAGAGTGTGCAGCAGGTACCTAGCAGTGGGGCGACTGAGCTATCACACGGGAGACAACTTTTATGCTCTTTCGGAGTGAGTGAGGATTGTGCCAAGCCCTAATGTTCCATACAAAGGAAATGAAATCACTCAACATATTTTACAGCTCAAGGAAAAACGTTGCTTCATTTTTCCTCAAATGAGGTGTTTAGCTCTGTTAGCTGGACATTATTAGATTTATTACCATGTCAAGTCCAAGAGAGCGACCAGTTTAACTCTCAATACAGACAAAAAGCTGTTTGGAAGGACGGAGAGGAGTGCACACATTTTAAGTAGTCAGGAATTTTTAAAAAAATGCACTAACAACTCCGATAGAGTTGAGCCAGTAAGGCACATTAGGAGAATGCAATTGTCTTGATAGTTTGGAGGGAGACACTAGATTAGAAAACATCATTCCAGTTCAGAAACCTACATATAGTTATGCGTAGGAAGGCTAATATACAGAGAAGAGAATAACGCTGCAGCTCCCGCTTCTTGCCTGAGAGCAAGCAAAAGTGCTTGGGGCCTGATGCAATTTGGACTTCCACATGGTGTTTTCAAAGGTTGCTTGGGCTCTGTATTTAATAGGATTTTAATCCCCAAGTGCACTGCATTTCCTTAGCTGTGCTAGAATCAGTTATGTTCTAAATGCTTCAAGTTCAGAGTCCAATACCCATAACTCCTGCTGAGCAGCCCCTTACACCACCATTTCTATGAATTTCACTGTAATCATTCACAGAGTAATATCTAATACCCAGAAGTGTATCCTGCTTCCCTCCTCATCCATCTGAAGGGCAAGGAAAGAACAGAAAGAGAGTTGACTAGAATCATAGAATCATTAGGGGTAAAAACCACCTCTAATATCATTCAGTCCTACCATTAACTCAGCAGCACCATGGTCACCACTAAACCACGGCCCTAAGTGCCACATCTTCACGTCTTTTAAACACATGCAGAGATGGTGATTCCACTGTTTCCTTGGGCAGCCTCTTACAAGGCCTGACCATGCTTTCCTTGAAGAAATTTTTTCCTAATATCCAATCTAAACCTACCCTGGTCATATCCTCTCATCTTGTCACTTGTTACTGGGAGAGGATATCGACCCCTACCTGGCTACATCCTACTTTCAGGTGGTTGTAGAGAGTAATAAGGTCACTCTTTTTCTCCAGGCTAAACAACCCTAGCTCCCTCAGCCAGTCCTCAAAGGACTTGTGCTCAAAACACTTCACCAGCTCTGTTGCTCTTCTCTGGACACTCTCCAGTCCCTCAATGTCTTTCTTGTAGTGAGAAGCCCAGAACCAAACACAGGATTTGAGGTGTGGCCTCAGCAGTGCCGCATACAGGGGACAATCACTGCCCTGATCCTGCTGGCCACACTATTTTTGATACAAGCCAGGATAAAATTGGCCGTGGATGCATTGCCACATAGGCACACTGCTGGCTCATGTTCAACGGCAGTCAACCACCACCTCCAAGACCTTTTCTACCAGGCAGTTTTCCAGCCACTCTTTCCTTAGTCTGTAGCAATGCCTGGGGTTGTTGTGACCCAAGTGCAGGATGCAGCACTCTGCCTTGTTGGACTTCAACCGACTGGTCTCAGCCCATGGATCCAGCCTGTCCAGATCCCTTTGCAGAGCCTTCCAGCAGATCAACACCCCCATCCAAATTAGTGTCATCTGCAAACTGACTGGGGTGTACTCGATCTCCTTGTCCCAATGATAAAGATTTTAAACAGAGCTGACCCGGATACTGAGCCCTGTGGAACATCACCTGTGTTTATCTGCCAGCTGGGTGTAACTCCATTCACCAACACCCTCTGGGCCCAGCCACCCAGCCAGATTTTTCACCCAGTGAACAGTGCACCTGACCAAGCCATAAGCATCCAGTTTCTCCAGGAGAATCCTGTGGGAAACAGTGTCAAAGGCTTTACTGGAGTCTAGGCAGACAGCATTCGTAGCTTTTCCCTCATCCACTAAATGGGTAACCTTGCCATAGAAGCAGATCAGGTTGGTCAAGCAGGACCTGCCTTTTCTAAACCCATGCTGGCTGGGCCTGATCTCCTGGTTGTCCTTCACATGCTGCGTAATGGCACTCAAGATGATCTTCTCCATAATACCAATATATAATGTAATATGTCTTGAGTGAAGTTAAGTGTCCCATAATACACTTTTAATATCCCTTATAGCATCAGTGAGTGCTGTGTCAAGTCCCTCTATTACCATGGTAACACTGGGATACAGTAAGGGACTGTGCTGTATAAAAAAAATGAAACAACAAGCTGTAGCTGAGAATTAGAATGTGGAGTGGCTGATTTAATGCTTCAGGGCACAAAAGGAAAAGTTGCCGTACTGTTGGGCAAGCAGGAGCAAAGGAGCCAAAATAACCCAGGCCAGACAGCACAAAGGACAGTCTCAATCCCGCTTACCCAGTGGATCTGCAAGCCAATTTCTGCCTTAAGAACCAATAATCAGCAGCAAAAGTCTCCAGCGCTTTACAGCCTGGTGATACAAAACCCACAGCAGCTCTTGCACTAATGCAGACCGTCAATGCGCTCTGTGCTTACTGGGCTAATATTTATTTGTGCATAAACAGATGCCAGGTCTGAAAAGCTTATGGTGTGGCATTTAATTCAAAAAGCAACGAGAATGACCCTGCTTTTATGAGTGGCTGTAAAATCATGCTGTTTCAGGACTCAGGTGCTTCATATCCCCCGAAGTGTTTTGCAAAAGGCTCAGAGAGCAGATGCTGGGCTGCTAACCAACCCAAAAAGCAAACAACACCGAGTGTGGGGAGGGGGCAAGCAGGACTAATGAAACCTTACAAATGTGCTTGATGGTTTCCATGGCCAGGGCATCCTTCTGAGCAACAGGCAATTCATCTTTTACCAGCTCCTATTGCCTAAAGATCAGTCTCTCCGTTGTTTTCAGCAAAACCTACATAAACCAAAGTATTTTCAAACAGGAAACCAGATGTGATGGGGCCTGCCTCAGCCTGTGACAGGGACACAGGGGTTAATTATGATTGATGGCATATCACTCTTCATAAAGCATCCACTTGCCACATCAGGTGTTTTCACTGTCATTTGTGGAGGGATGCTGGAGATGCCAGCAAGCAATGTCTAGGGTCAAGGAGAAAGGGGCAGCGGTATGAAATAGCCAATTAAGTTTCCCTTGCCAGCTAGGAGGAGGAAATAGAAATACACATTAAGCAAAAGCCACAGACTGATATTTTTTGTTATGTTTTCATGTCTGTGGTCCCACAGCACTGCTCATATTGAGGAAGACCAAGATGAGGAGGTGGCTGCCAGGTTAAGGTGTGGTTGACCATGGATAAAGTTGGGAGGGGGACACAGAGCCACATGCCTGCTGCGGGCTGCTGAGGGACACATGACCTCAACCACTGGTGTAAAACCAGCAGCATTTCAGACATGACTTTGCCACACAATTAACATTGCTTCTCTAGGGGCTGCGTGCTACTGAACATCTGCTTCCTAACGCATCTTTGTAAGGGAAAATTCTAGGAAGTTCAAGTACATGGGAATTAGTGTGAAAACACACTTGGACCCTTTGGATTTTTGTCAGTTGTATCCAGTAGTGGATATATGTGGCATGTGCACACACATACAGAGAAACACAGATAGTCTGTGTTCAAGTGTTGGCCAGTTTAAGGTGGAAGAAAGGCCTGGACTTAGTATTTCACAAAACAAAGAAAACAAGACACAAGCCTCTCATGCTTCAAACATGCTCAGTGACTCATGGTGTGCTTTACCTGTCTTCTTTCGCATATTAATCCTTTCTACAGCAGCTTTCATACAAGACACATCGAAGACACTGACGTGAGCTCGTGCTGCTGTGCTGCAAGCCGGTAAAAATATGAGCAAGAAGTGAGCTGGAGAGCCAGGGAGGAAGGACGAGGAGCTCTTCTCTGCTTTAACTATTCATGGTTGTGTAGCACTTCTGGATTGGGTATGACTTTGCATATGACAGCCGTAGCCATCGTCTTCTGTGAATAACAAATACGGATCAATGTTAAATGAACTATTGTCCTGCACTTTATCTATTTTATGAGTTAGACCAACTTATTGTATTTTAATGAAAAATCAAGATAATAAAGCTCATAAATTCATAAAGGCAATAGGATCTGCAGAGCCTCGTATTGAACGAGCTGGGTAATTTCATGTGAGGGGTTATTTATCCTCCTGTTCAAGCAATGATTTTTTTCTTTCTCCTATTTAAACTAATCAGAGCCATTTTAGGGAAGGAACAAGGTAAAAAGGAGGAGTCCTAAATTTGTTTGTCTGGGGTTCTGAGCTCAGTGCCAGGACATAAGCAGCTATCAGACAGTCCAGAAAGCTTTTGCACACTATTTTGAGGGTTTTTGTCTGCCATTTAGGATAAACAGAGCACAGCTGGAGAACACCTTTCACTGTCTCCTACATGTCCTCAACTTGAATTAACCAGCTTACCACAGCGAATTCCATGTCCAGCAGTATGTGTGTGCAGAGCTGCTAAGGAGGCGGATTTGGGAGTGTCAGATTTGAATGGCATGTGCATTGGCACGTGCACAGGGTCCTCAGAGGAGGCAGATCCTCGGAGTGTTCACCCCAGAGGCGGACTCTAGGGAGATGCCTCTGCAACAGGGAAACAGGGTGGTGCTGGATGGGTCCAGGGAAAGCAGAGGGGATAGGAGGATTGCAAAAGGTGTCCTCCTGTCTTCCCAGCTAGACCCACGCACCGCAGCACTCAAAAAAGCGTGCAGGTGGAGATGCAGGTGCCAGCACGTGGCATCTCCTCACCTACCCTGGGAGTGCACGAGCATCTTCATTTGGATATTTTTTTTTCAGAAATTCAGATGTTGGCTTGGCCTCCTGAAATTCAACGAATAAAGAATAAAGCTCATGTCAGAATCATAGAACAGCAGAATCACTGAGGCTGGAAAAGGCATCTAAGATCATGGAGTCCGGTTCTTACCAAGCAACAAATGTTCAGCCAAGTCCAACCAATACCTGTCTCAAAGCGTGACTTGTCCAACTAACTTTTTGAGACTTTCTATCTTAAGTTTGAAGCCCTGCTATTTCTTCACAGAGAAACAATCAGTTTTGAAACAGGAGATCATTTTTAGCAGATCATCTCTGTGTGTGTCTGTGTGTCTGTAAAAATAAACAACTTCCATGTTAGTTGCAGAGAAGTGAACAAATGAATTACCCACTGTTTTCAGCCAGTCATGAATAATTCAAATTCCCCTGTGTCGGTGGATCTAATTAGTAATCATCCAAACTATTCTTAAATTATCTAGTTTTGAGTTACTCGCATAGCAACGACATTCATTTCCGATAGTATTATTAATCCATTTGCCAGTGTGAGGTTGCCAGGGCAGAGGCAGTGGGAAGCCATACCATCAGTTAATGTTATTAATGTTTCTTTAACAATTAACCTATCCGGTGTTCAGGGACAAACAGCATATGTCATGTAGAGATATTTTTAAAGCTCTGTGGATATGTGCCATACATCCTGCTGATTCGGCCACCTTGAAACGCAAAGAGCTGTCATTAGCGAAGGCTTGACCCTGAATGTGCAAATTGCATAGGAGCCAAGAGAAAATACGAAATAATAGAGTTACCAAGATATCTTAGAAATAGCTGAGGTGTGAATCACTCCAAAAAGCGACTTTGCAAATGCAAGGCTCATTGGAGTGCTTTTCACTGTTTCCCACTTAAGTAATAAAGATGTGTAATCTGTTTTCTGTGTTGCTAATTTTAAGATTTCCACATGCAACCCATCTCTGAAGCCCACACAAGAGTCCTTTCCTACTTTGCCTATCCTGTGAGCCTGCAATCAGTTCTTTTGTAAAGGAAAATGGCAGTTTAGTGTGCCTCAAAAGATGGCACAGCTGAGAGTGGTCAGGAAGCTGTACATTTTTATTTAGTGTATCATGAGCTTTCCCTGTCCATCAGGTATTCATAGTAAAACACCTGCTCCAGGATTGATCAGTAACTGTGCAAGGTCAGGGTGAGACCCTTGTTTAAGGCAAATAATCCCACAACTACTGCTGTGGGAGTTTCACATCGTACTTAGAAACATCTGGCATTGGTGCTTCTCGCAGATGGGATACTGGGTTAGAGGAAGCTTAGATCACATTAAAACATGTTCCCAAACTTGATTATTTTTAAAGGGCCGTCTAAAGTTACTGATCCAACTTTCCCTTCCCTACTGGAGAAGCAGTGCCAACTTGCAGAAAGGTAACAGTTTGTCCCACAGATATGCCCTGGTTCTCAGGCAAGCAGCATACGGGTCCCTGGCCATCTCATTGTCTCAGCCCAATTCCCTGGATAAACCAATTAAATAGCAGGAGGGTTGTGCTTGCGGCAGTTCCCAGCCCTACCTCTGTCCAGGGTGCAGCACAGCCACCTCAGGAAAGCCACTCTGACACGCTGGCTACCATGGCTGCAAATAGAAGCAACTCGTTCCTGCACATTTAATACTTTCTACATAATGTTAAAGGGAGTTAGCTCATTTTGAAACAAAATCTTGTTTTCTCAGTCACTTTGGGAGCTTCACTGGAAACTGATATTTGCAAGCATACAACGTAAAAATACTTTTAAAACCACTAAAACCTAATATTCAAAAGACAAAGGAGAATTGAATTCCTACCAGCCCAGGAAAATCAAAGAGACTTGTCCTTATTTAGAATTGTTTTCTGATTAGCGCAATATGTTATGCTAGACCTGGCCATGTGGAAAAGTTCTGGATGATAAAACAGCACTGGAGAGAGCACAACACATTTTTTATTAAATAAAAAAGTAAATACATTGATGCCACCAAAGGAAAAGAATAAAGTTGTAAACATATTTCCCAGACTTCAGCTAACAGCAGGAGTTTACAGTTTTTCTGCAGTGGCCAAGTATAATAAAATTGATCTGTTGACTATACAGATCCATAAAATAGTTTACACAGAGTTATAGTTATTGCCAGTTGGATCAGAAACAAAATTCTTCTGAAGGAAAGTGGCCTTATAAGCATCCTTTTTCCATTACACATCATGGCAACTGCAGGGTAAATGAGGTCCAGGTTTCCTCAGAATTCGGCACTTTAGGTCATTCTGCATTTAAACAGCGCTCGAGGACCAAGTATAGGATGGGTGAGCTGAAAAGGACTGAAAAATCTTCAGATATTCTTCTCACAGTAAATGCAGATTCCAGACCTTCTGTGGGCATTGCACTTGCCCTGGCAGAGGAAACTGGTTTGTAGAGCACTTTGAAGACAAGTACAATTTTTTTTTTTTTGTCAGGAGGGGCAATGGGAGATGCTCTCTCCTAACCTCAGGAAGACAAAAGGGCAGAGAACTGCAGGTGGAAACAGCTTAACCCACCATTAGCACCAGTGTCCAAAACTAGCAGTGATGTTTAGCCTCCAAGTCTCTTTGCCCCCAGTCTGAACCAAACGTTCTCTTCAGAACAATGTCCCTCAGACAAACCCCACCAGACCAGGCTCTCAGCATTGTTACTTCCTGTCATCAATTCAGGTCCACTATTAGGGACAAATTAATTAAATTCTAAAGAGAAATCTTATAAAGGTCTCACTTTAAAAATTCATTAGCATCCAGACTTTGATGATATATGGTTCATCATCTTGATCCAGGAATACTGACCTGCAGATGG
Source organism: Oreocharis arfaki (assembly GCA_013398015.1). Lineage (NCBI taxonomy): Eukaryota > Metazoa > Chordata > Aves > Passeriformes > Paramythiidae > Oreocharis > Oreocharis arfaki. The sequence goes on from VZRR01004311.1 coordinate 31,366, forward strand.
AAACCCAAGTGAGCGGGGAATCAAGGAGCTTTTCTTATAAAATCTGGTTAAAAGGGATGCTAGGCACAGAAAAGGAGGGCTACATTCTCTCAGGGCTAAAAATCCATCCCTATGACAGATCCTATGTCCATTGCATGCGTAATTTTAAAAGACCTGCCAAAGGCAAATGCAGAACAAGAAACTGAACCCAAAGCTCCAAAAGGCCTGGCTAATGCCCTAACCACTGGAGTAGCCAATACATTACTGCATGCCTCTTTTCACCAGCATCCGTCTCGGTATGACTAAAGAAAATCAGCGCATAAAATATGCAAAAACATAATTCATTATTTCACAACGCAGTGTACACAAAATCCTCCCCAACGCACCAGCATTTAGTTTGAAATACGCCAAGGTTAATAGCTATAATGTAAAATCGTTATCTGCAGCAGAGTATTAATTAGAGGCCTCATGCACAATGTATTAACAATTTGCATGCAATGAGCGCTGCAGAGGTTCTCCACAGGAGGCTGGGAGCACGTTATAGCCCACGGAGCGCTGGAAGACTTGAGGGAAAGCCTCACACTGAGCTATCTTGAAGCCCCAACCAGGGCTCTAGGACAGTGCCAGACACTTCTCTCCTGCCCTGTGCAGTTCTTCGGGTCCTCGCTGCATTTCTGGTCAGACAAAATTCATTCATTTGCACTTCTCTTGGTGCAGGGGAGCCCTGCAGGCACTGGGGGTGTATCTCAGCATCGGCCACCCCAAGCAGCTTTCTTCCAAATTGTGCCAGGCACTTTCCAAAGCCCCCCGACAGGAAACTGTTCTGACTTGCAAGTGCTGTGTATTTTTTGGAAGAGTGTTATTTTGATGCAGAAAAGCTCTAATTTGTTTAATGCTACTATTAACAGCCATCCAGTCCTCAAGCCTCTCACACCAGTAATTCAGCAGAAGCCACTTCCACAAGTCTGAGAGAAAGACAAAACCCCAAATTTCTCCCATTTTTGTGAATTTTATAACTTTGGAGGGCCTCACTTTCCCATGCACAACACTTGAATACTCAGCCTTGCAGGACAGCTCTGGAACAAAGCATCAAAACTCACCAGGGCCATTAAACTTGCTCAATTGCAGGAAAGGAGCATATTCCTGCTTGCAAATATTCACAGAGAGCGCATGGATCTCCATCCTTCTCTTTCCTGTCCTGATTAACCATAGCATCAGATCTTTTTTTTCTCCTCTGTATCTTTTCTACTGTTTTTATGTAGCGGTTACAGGTTTGGTTTTTGGAGGCTGTTTTCCTTCAAAAATCAGCATAATGAGAAATATTTTTCCAAACAGCTGTTTTCCACATCCAAAATAGCAAATATGGTTCTAAGCAACCACAACACACAATTGGATGTATCAAGAAGCGTGCATAGATTTTTACAAATCTCTCAGTGAGATCACAAAGCCACAAGTAAAGATGCTTGATGGGACTCTGTGAGCCGTCATGCGCACCCTTTCCCCCCAAGGCAAGCTGGTCTTGATTCAAACAGCTGATACAGACCCTCATGCAGAAGAACACGCACACCCCTACAGAAGACCTTTGACCTCATGGACTTTGCATCAGACTGGCAAAGAAACCTGGGAAAGGTGCCTCTTCAGAAGAAAAAAAAAATTCCTTATTTTCATCCCGGAGAAGAAATCAAGATTCCTTATCTCAGACAGCTTACATCTGAAACGAAGAAGGTGCTGTCCTAGCAGTTTGCACGTATTGTTTGCTATCTTCCAGCTAAAATACTACAGCTGGGACAGACTCACGATTTGGCTGTGGTGTACCTGAGTGTCTTACTAATGTGATGTGTCACCAAGACCGTGGTTAAGATATCAGTCTTTTTACAAAGACTGTAATCTTGCTGCTGAACTCCAGATATGGCTGGGTGACTTGCAGATTTCTGGGTACAGTCCATGACACAAAATTCCTCTAGAAAACTCCTGCTCTAATCAGACCTGGATTTGATACAATGAGGACAAAGCCATTTTCTCCTGGCATTTTTAGGCTAACTTATGAGAGAGCTCACTCATGCTACAGCATGTGCCAGGATGTTTGCAATAGGTGCTGGCAAAGTTGAATGACTGTAAGGTTACCACAATGCCAGGAGTGAGCTGTCCATGAGTTTTAAGACGGATCTTGATGGCCATATACACAGGATTGTGCAACAGGGTTGTAAAGAGTCAGAGGAGATAAATCACGAGCACCCCTCAGCCCAATTCCCCAAGTGGATTAAATTTTTATCAGAGCACTAGGAAGATAACACCAAATGTCAGGTGTATTCTGCTGCTGGCAGGTGCTAAAAGATGTTTAATCAAGTGCTTCCTCCTCCACCTTTTATTCTTCACTAAAGCTCCCTCTTGGGCTCCTTCTGGAGCTCCTTTTCCTCCCCATCCAAAACCTGCAATAGAGCAAGTATTGGCGAGGCTTTAGCCAGGGCTCAGATGGGCTGAGACTCCAGCCTAGGAGGACTGATGAGAAAGCAGAAAAAATAATTCTCTGCATGTAGATGCTGTCTAGCTCCTCACCTACTAAGCGATGCATTTTCAGGAACTGCTTTGGATTTTTAAGGATTTATTTTTCTTTTAATGGAAAACATGCAGATGTTCTGTATTTCAAATTACTCCCATTCACTTTTCTTTCTTTTGTTTTTCTCTTGTTTCCAGTTTATTTAGGGCAGGGAAAGAATTTGACATGCAGAAAAGCCATCAGTCAATGGCCTCATATACTTGAACTCCATGAAAAAGAAAGTGGTGACTCAATGACAAAACCCACTCAGAGACAAAACCCTGCCCCGTCCCTCTTTGGGCCATGACTCCCTGCTGTACCCTTTTTCACCTTGCATTAGTCAGCATTGTCAGACTTCAAAGTGGTGTCTTTGATCCTCTCAACCTTTTCCTGCCGTGTACGTCCGTCACCATTCAAAAATGAGGCAGAAGATGAAAGGTGTGGAGATGAAAGAGCAGGAGAGAAAGCTTGGTCCCTACGCAAAGGTGGGATGCAGTGGAAAAAACCAGACCACAGCCATTGGTACAGGCACGAGCAGAAAACACAACTTGCTCCCAGTAAGAAGCCACTTCGCTGCAAGCAGTTTTAAAATGTGTGGGGAAGGGATGCAAGCAACAGAGCTCTGCCAGCTGATTCTGCCCTGCTCTGACCCACCAAGGTCTCATCAGGGAAGTAGCAGGGGGCGATCTGCAGGAGGAACCAAGCACCACAACACCCTCACAGCCACAAAGACAGATCCTAAAAACTGCATATCCATGGGCTCTGATCAAGTCCGCAAGCACCACACAATTCCCATAAACTAAAGGCTTTTGCAAGTACTCACGCCACTTCTAGAGCCTCTGAAAGAAAGTTCCCTCCAAAATTCCTAAAACAGTAACAGGAAAGTTCAAAAATGCAATCAGAGGTCCCTGGAGCACATAATACTTTTTTAGACAAAAGCTGTCAGTAACAGGAGCCTCAAATGAAGTTTCACATCTAAATAACAGGCCTTCCCTTCCTTTCAACAGCACTAGGCACTGCTGGGAGCTCTGCATAATTTTGTGAAATCAGGCATCATGATGAATTGCCTGAATATACTCATTTTTATACTAAGAATCTATTCACTATGCCAAATTCTGCTCTCCTCTCTACCGGGGTTACTTGAAATAATGAAGTCACCTCTTTTATCTGGGTAAGTTCAGGTTTGTCTGGCAGATCTTTTTGAATAACTGATATTCAAGTATTTTTCAGCATATCTTTTTTCAGAAACAGGATTTTTCTTTAGCATTTAAATATCCAAAATATAGATTTTTTTTTTTTAATGACCTGGGATTTTCTTGCAAACCATGTTTGTAGTGCCGGGCTTTTGTCTGCACAAAACTATTTTGATAATTCCTTTTGGTCACAGAATTATTTTGATGACAATAGTATTTTGACATAATCATTTGAATGATGTTATCAGCAAAAAAAAAAAAAAAAAAAAGCTTTTTCTGTATCTTACATATTCCTGACAAATTTGGGCAACAAACTACTTAACTATTTGAAATGCTGCAGCTTGCTTTAAAATACTTCCCCTCTCCAGTCCGTGCCTAGATGTCTTATTACACCCCTGACCTAAGACAGCAGCAAAGATGAAACTTCAGATTTTCCCTGCTTCAGAAGAAAAAAGAAATGAGAGGACAGCAACTCTGTTCTGAAGGACAGAACAATTGGATTAAATATTGTGACCCCAATGGTTATTTGATTCTGCGAGTATCCGTGCCCCATAAAACCCATTCTGGAAGCCCTGGGAAGGCATTCCAGATTTACATACTTACTTTCCAGGGGAAAGGTGAGAGTATTATGTTGGGCTTTCTTAAATTTTTCTGTGTGGATTCCTATATTAAACATATGAAAACCACCCCAGCACACTCAGAAAGTGCCTGTGAAGGTGAAGAGTTGTGAGAAGAGCCTTTCTGGAAGGAGCTGATCCATTAGAGCAACCCTCTCCACTCTGTCCAAGCTTTGTAAAACTACCTGGGTCAGTGATAATTATCATCAAGGTAAATTATATTCCCTGTCATGTCATATCACAATTAACCAAGCAGCCATAATCATCATCTATCTTGCTAAGCCCCTGAGCAGGCAGTTTGCTATCTGCTGTTGAGAGATAAGATAGATGCCCACACAGCTATGAGAAACATCCTATTTCCTGGCTGCACACAACCCATTTCAAAGGCAATAAATGCCCAGCAGTGTGCTATTCTGCTCTCTGCCATAACCCTTCTCTTCCTGCAGCCTATCACAGGCACTCCGCCTTTCTCCCAGCAGCAGCCTTGTTTATCCACTTGTCCATCATTTCTCCAAGTGTGGCCATGCAGTAGGTGATATGGAGTGCCTGTCTGCACTCGGAGAAATCAAGCACCAGCAGATAAATATATCCCTCGCAGTGGTGCCTATCAGGATTAATCAGCAAAGGCAAGATATGGCAAAGCAGAAGAGTCTCTGGTGCATAAAAAGCACCCTTAGCACTAGAGGGTGCCTCTGTGTTTCAGTGCACCTTCACTTACACCTCCATCAGCCCAAACTCTCTAAACACACCAGATCTCCTCCACTGTATTCTTGTACCTCTCTCTACCTTGCCTGCCATCTGGCTTCTGGAAATCCGAGCTGCTGACATCAAAATGTTTATAACCAACCTATAGCACAACTCCCACCAGCAGCCAGTGAGCACAGTCATCCTTCTGCTGCTCATAAACAGCCTCAATGAGAGCAAAAATAAAATCTCACAAATGGTACATTTTATAAATACTTTTGATCATTACTCACTGGCCTCATAAATCTCTCACACATTAGACAGTCAGACTAAGAGGACACAGAAATTTTCCTCTTAGTGCCATAAATCTTTCTCATGTTCTTTCTATGGTTATAATAATAGAAATTTATTGTTGCTTTCGTTTCCTCCCATATTCTGTGTAATTAATCTCGATGTGTTGCCACGTACATTGAAAGACAGTACATTTTGTGCCTGCCCATTTGTACTTTTTTCAACAGCAAGTCCCATCTGAGTTAATGTATTGTTTTATATTATGTATAACCACTGACCATAACTCAGAGCACAACACATTTTCATTTTGTTGCCCCATCATTTTTGCAGTAAGTCGATACGATATGAGGTGAAGCATGCCTTGCTCAGCACTTATTGATCTGTCTGTTTGCTCATTGCTTACATCAAAACACCACTTGTCAGCTCTGCTCTGTTATGATTATCTTATCACGCAAGAAGCGACAGCCTCAAAGACTAAACGCGAGGCAACATCCAAGGTCAGGTGACACCAAAAAACCAGCCCAAATGCTTTCAAGCAAGGCAAAGATCAGCCTCTAGCACTTCAGGATCAAGTCTCCTTTTTATGCAGGACACCTCTATATTGCAAGCAGGAAAAGCAGCTCTTGTAGACAGAGGAACACTTCAACCAGCTCTTGCAGCACTGAGGCTCAATGTAGGCAAGGTGGAAGAGTCACGGTACTCCAAAATGAGAGGAAGCCCACAGACACACATGACAAGGCAAGCTGTCTTAATTTTTTGGTAGAAAAAGGAATTTGGAGTATACCCAGAGCCTGTCCATCTTCCTATAAGGAATGCTGACCTCATGGGAGATTCCAGTGGAGCAGAAATGTTGTGCGTTGGTTTGGACTTTTCACTTCCTCAGCAAATGCTTTGCACACTAGAAAAGCACAACCCTGCTTTTTGAGGACACTTAGACAGTTGTGTGTCGATGTAGCCCATCAACAACATTTTGGACCAGGACCAAATGTCCGATGTGTTACCTCTGCATATTCAATGCACCAAAATAGTGTGTGGTGTTCATTCATCTTGCCCTGGCCTCGTGTGATGACATATATGGGCAACAAAAAATCACTGCCCCCTCTTTCTTCTGTGTTTCTGTCCCCTGCAGATTTTGGCTCTCAAGCTGTTCAAGAGCTTTGAAATATACGTTTGGAAAGGCAACTCTGCTCTTTCGTAACATGCAGCAGGGCAGTGCCCGAATAAATGAATATGATTAGTGAAGCCTTGCTTAAAGGATCGATCACTTTGCCTATGCAAAAACGGGCTGTGGAGAGACAGATGCCAACTCCCAATGTGCTGATGCGTTTTGGAGTTTGTCGGGGGGAGGGGGGGAGGGCGCGGAAAGTAGGGCTGTGAGTGACAGCAGAGCTTCTTGAGGATTTGAGTCATGTTGTTTTAAAATTCCAGACAGGAAAGATCAAAATTTATGGCTGGATTACTGATTGACTGAAATAATGTACCCTCCTATCTGGAAAATGGCAAAGGCCCAGTAACAACCTCCACTGTACAGTTGTCCTACTACATGAGGGTCACAGTTTTAAGCGAACAGATTTCCTGTACTTGGGCACATGAGCAGGGGTGAGCCTCTGCAGAGAGAGAAACTTACAAGGTGGTTCAGAGCAAAGAGAACCCCGAGTATTCCCTGACACAAAGACACTCTAGGGTGCTGTGCAATGGCAGTATGCAGAAAAGGTGAAAACCCCTCCACAGAATGTGGACATTACTCATCAACAAACTATCATCTGCTTCAATCCCATGCTTTGGAGGCGCTAGGCAAGATCAAGAGATGATGCTAACCACCATAAGCACCCAATAACCAACACATAGGGGCCACAAACCCTTGCACACTCTCCTAAACACCTTCTCTTTTTCTGCCATCTCTTCTCTGTGAAACAACATGTAGAGGACTTTCTGGGATGACAGCCAGAGTCGGCATGTGACGGCTTGGGGGATGCAAGGAGAGCTAATTCACCATGTGAGGCTCCATGCACTGTGTCAGGGAGCTATGTGGAGCACGTCACTTCTGCTTCTCTCAGCACAAGGCTGCAAAACAGGTTTAGAGTAACTAATTTAGACTGTACAATGCCAGCACCCAGGAACTCAACAGTCCACATAAATACAGACCCAAATTATTTCTTGTAACACACTTATGAAGAGGAACTGAAGAGCATTTCCACGCTCTGCATGGTTTGCATTACCGGTGTGGGCTTTTTAATAATGTAATCCAATACATTACAGCTAAATCTGATGAGGAAACAGCTGACTAGAGCTGACTTGTGTTCCCTGATTTACAACTGTTTGATTTCACTTCCGTGTGCTGGATTTCTAATTGCAACCTATCCTACCCAAGTTGCAGCCTACATGCCCCTCACTGCTGGTTACAGAAGAAGAGGGTCTCATACTCCTTCCCTCATCTGCTCTGCGGCCTGATCCTGCCCTTACAGCAAAGCCCACTTGTGGCCTATACAACACTGCTTTTCCCTTTGATGCACACAGTTTTCCTACCATGTCTCTCCCTTAAACTTCCCAGCTTCAGCTCCCGAGTTTCTCATTCTTGAGAGCCCGTGCTCTCTATCAGATGGTCTTTGACTTCAAGGCTGTCGAAAGCTGCCAGCAGCAATTCCCTACTGTGGTTTGCAGAAAGCATGGGCAGCATCCTTCTCCTTCTCCACCAGAACAATCAGGGGCTGCTGGCACTAAGCTACTTGCATTGCCTGGTGTTTCCAGCCCCTGGGACGATGGAAGGGAAAGGTGCTAATGATACAATGTCCATCTTGCAGCTGCAATGTGCTTCTAGAGGGAGGTAATGCAATCGGTACCACGTTACTTTAACAGCAAAATCAGTGACAGGCCCATGCACACTGAAGCGCTCGGTCATTTGGGGAGAGTTCATATGAGCTGTGGTGGCTGGACTCCTAGATGTGAACTCTGAGAAAATTAAATAGAGGTGAGCTAAGAAAGAAAGAGAAAATCCTGAACTAAACTGAAGCTTGTGTGGATCCCATAAAAGCACAATAAATTTTCCCTCTTATTCCTCATCTTTTGGCATGATTTGTTTTCAAAACCTACAGCTTGGGATCTCTGATTTAAACACTTCACTTCTCAAGGCCCTGGGGAAGTTGGTATATGGTCTGGGGAGTCTCCACCAAAACTGATCTTGCACGTAAATAAGTGCAAGGCATGCCAGGGTGCACCAGCCCCTGGGGGTCTGCTGATGTCCTTCGGGTCTTTAGCCCTTGGCATCTGTGCAATGGGATCACCTCAGGCCTCCTGGCTCTGATGACACTGAAATGGTCAGAAACCACCGCCCAGCTGACAGAGTGCAGCTGAGCCTTCATTTGAATACTCACAAGGGGAAAAAAAAGGGGGAAAAAAGCTCTTCTATTCAGTTCATTCCTTCTATTATTCTTCTTTGCACATGCTGCGTTTGTTTTTGTCATTAGGTTTCCAGTGTCCCTAATAAGATATTAATGAGATGCTAATTCAACATGCAAATTACAGGAGACTGGCATGGCAAGATTGCTATATTTAGAGCTAGAGCAGGATTTTAATGGATGTCTTCACCCATCTCGTGCCTTTTGTCAATTGCTTTCTTACTCCAGTGAGCAGTCTCACATCCCTGAAGTGTCTAGGTGACCTTGGAGGTTAGGAAAGAGACAAAAAATCTGGACTGTATTTCCACAGCAGTAATGAGAAAATCTCCCTATGTTTCAAAGACACTGTCAAAAGGAAGCCCCCTTCTTCCAAAAAAAAATTCAAGAAAAGAAAGACCTTGGAGCCTTGCCCATTCAGGAGAATAGCAAGGGGAAGGGAGAAATTAGATTCTCATTGCCACATTGCAGAGTTCAGGAGTGATGCCAGGATTCAGGTGTGACTCCATCACACAGCCTGGTCTGGAGAAGTGGAGGAGAGGAGAGGGTTTTATACATAGCCTGTGGTCCAGCAGACACAGGGTAAGCTCTCCCATTGCCTGAGGCATGGGCAGGGCTCTGCTCCTGCATCCATAGACACGGTGGGGCTGTGAGGAGTCTGTCTTGAACTCACAGCAAGCACACCAGTAGTTTGCACTCCTAAAATGAATGCTGCTGGAAATGTTCCCTTAAGAAAGGAAGCAAGCTGAGTGCTCAGGTGTTGAAGGATGGTAAATACTCAGGATGATATCATCTATTCCTACCACCTCTGAATTCCCATGCCATGCATCTCACCCAGTCAGTGTGAAAGAGCACATTCTTGCACCAACTTGAGGGTCAGTTCTATAAGCCACACCAGAACTCAAGGCTTCTATTTTGTCACCTAGAAATTGAGACTAAAGGATAAAGTCTTCTATTTATAAATGTTGTAGCACCACAGACTACAAGAAGAGATTTGTAAACACAGTGTATTTAAAGGTGCTTAAGCCTGAGAGAAGACGTAGGTAGCAAAAGCAGCATGTCCTTTCTTGCCAGAAGGTGTTATCAAGTGCCTCACTTCAGAGGATATCACAAGAGGCTTGCCTCTTCAGAAGCTTGATAACCATGTCCCATTGCAGGAGTCAGTTTTCAGAGTGCTGGGACACCCTGTCCTGAAGCAACTGAACGCTGCTTCCGATCACACCAAGGACCAAGTCCTTCAAACTACTGACTTTGGAAAACTTTTAAGAATAAATTGATTTTTAAATTATTATTCTTATTACTGAAAGGTGCCAGCAGCAAGCTTACTGTCTCATTTGCTGTCACCATGTTGTCATGTGCAAATGAGATGCCCCCAGCTTCATGACAAGTGCACACCCAATTCCTGCCAGCAGTAAGTCCCACTCACAGAGAGGTTTTTGTGTGCTTCTCAAAAGCCTGAAACATCTTTTCCCAGTCTGTATGGACACACATAAAAGGACACCCAAAGCGACTGGTTTGCAAAGTTACCAAGTTCCCCAAAATGCATTCTCAACTTATAGAAACCAGCCACAGCCCCTGATCCACATATCTGCTTGGGCAGGCATTGCCTCATTCAGTGTTTGCAGCTTCATGTACCAAGCTTCTGGCTCACAAACAGCATTTTTAGTGTTACTCTATTTTTAGATATTACCCTGAATTTCTGGCTTTGTTTGCAGATAGACAGCCCCATGGCTCTGATGCTTCTTACAGATTTTGATCATTTGCATCAGCTGAGAAACTGGCTCCTATTTTATGGATATTTTTTTTTTCCCTCTGAATCACAGTCTCCAGACTAAAATGGTACAAAAATCTCTGTAGACTTCTCCCTCCCCCAGTGGTTTCAGCTGTTTTTATTGCTCTGAGGCACCAGACAGTTTTGTTAATAACAGTAAATCCTTTTAGCCTCTGGTTAGTGCAGGTTGTGCTGTGATTGACAAGGTAATAAAAGTGTTAATGAGCGAAACTGGCACAGCCAGAGATCAATAGTTGCCAATAAGAAAAACAATTCTGATACTTAATTTTGTAGAATTCCCCCAAAGCGGTTGAAAATACATCACAATCGGTCTATTTTATTGTTTAATAGATGTTCTCTCCCTGGTGGTCTCAGATAGAGATCAAATTAACTGGAGATTGGGTGAAATGGCAAAGAAGGGAGGAGGATTCTTGTTCCTCCCAAGTTTGCAGGACTGTTGGGACATGGAGCTCTAGGGCAAAGCCATTTCTGAAATAAATGTGTTTGGGGCTACCTTTCCCATCCAGATGATTTCCCAAATCACTCCTTTCTCCACTTTTTCCTGCAGTACAAATACAGGGGGAAAAATAGCACACAGTGACAGCTGCAGTGCCAGTGGTCACATCGAGGTTACGGCCAGAAGATCAACCATAACCAAAATGCTGATTCAACGGTGCTGCCCCAAAGGGCAAAGATACAGGTATGCTGGAGGAGTCAGGCAAAAAGAAACAGTTCTAAGATTAGTGCCAACCTGGGTTTCTGAGAGCTAATCAGAGTGGTAAAAGCAGATGAAGAGCGTACAACTTGTACCACAGATTAACATCAGTTTCTTTCTAACAGGCTCCCATACACAGCACACCCTGTGTGGCCCTAAACACCCTGTAACACCCTAAATCTCCTCTCACAAATCTGTCTGGTGCCAGATGCATATAAAAGCCTAATCTCATTTCAAGGGCAGCTGTTAAACTTAGGAGAATGTGTGCTGGCAGTAGAAAGCACTGCCAAACTGGAAATGCAGTGAGGGAAGGGAAATGATTTCAAGAGGAGCACAGAAAGGCTGTAAGTCAAATGGAAGAGGAATTGTTCTGCATTTGTGAAAGTATGGAGAAGGGGAGAAGGACTGGTCTTTAACTACACAAAAATGACTGTGAATACATTACCCAGAGGCTGGTTGGATTATGCATGGATGGTAAGGCTCTTTGGGCAGCTTAACGATGACAGCTTGTGCAGTCCCAGTGGTTTGTGATTACCAGCAAAGTCAAAGTGAAAGACAAAAGGGGGCCTCTTCGCGCGGGCTGTGCTCATGGGGGATGCTGCTGTGAAAGCCCTTCTCAGGCAAGACAAAGAAATCGCCAGCTCCAGTTCTGACAGCAATAATTTTTGATATATATATATATACATTATTATCTGGAACAAAATTTCTATTTCTACTCCTGCATTATGAGGGGTTCAAGGCATTTTGCTGAACTGTGGAACACAGAGGAGCAGCAGAGGACACTGGTGCAGGGCTGGCTTTGGATTCTAAGCCTACCAGTCACCAAAATCAGTGGCAAAAACTTCACCTATCTTGACAAACAGCAGAGCTTGGGCAAAGTTGAAGGCTTTTAGAAATAACTTCACCTTTTTTTTATGTGTGGGAACGATACGCAGGCCCTAACGTAGACTCTTCTAGTATTACATCTCACAGGTGTCTGTGGCCTTTAGGGCAGGCACAGGGAGGCTGGGAAATGCAGATGCTCTCACTTTACATCAGGAAAGTTCTGCACAGTGATAAACTCAGTCTAATTCAGCTATGCAGGTAGGCAGACAGCAGCATACCAGAGGAGAGCTCTTTCCAGAAAGCTTTGGTGTGGGCGCAAAGGAGCTGTGAGCCACATTCTCAGCTGGCAGGAAAGGAGTCGTGCCTGAATTTTACAGCATGGTCCCTTAAGTTTTTGAGTAAAACTACATGGAGCCAGTCAGCAGGTCCAGTCGGGCATGCAAGGTCTCCAAATGCAGTCTCTGACAAGGCAAATACGGGTTTCTGTGGAGCAAATACAGTAGTAGAGCCAAAGAGGGTAGGTAGATCCAAATATGTTCTTCCTTGCTCCTCCCATCCCATAGCATAATTAAACAAATATTCCTGCTTGTAAAGAGAGGGGAATAATTGGAATCAAAGAGCATGAAGGAAGAGACCAGCATGAAAGGATACCCAGATGAAACCAAGGGGTTTGGCTTATCCCTTTGGCTTTATCCCCCTTTTCTCAGCCTGTCTGTATTAATGTGGTGCTAAAACCTTATTGTCTGACTGCATTATTATTAATGGCAACTGGTACCCCAGAGGTCAGGGTGGCACTGCAGCCTGCCATTCACTTTAATTATCGATGCACATCACCAGCTTCAGAAATAGGAAGAGATAAGATGAGGATTATTGAATCCCATCTCATGCTGTGTGTTATCATACACCCTACATCCTGATCTGTTCCTATCAGCTTTTCTCAGCTCACTGCGGGAAGGGAGGGGAAAAACAAGAAGGTTTTCTCTTTATGTTTTCATTTTTCCCACATCTTTACAAATTTGGCCAAAACAAATTCTGACTATCACATTAATGACTACATCTGCTCAGTGACTTGGCTCATGGCCAAAATATTTAGATATTCATCTCTTTAGATATCCAAATATGAAGGTATTTAGCCAAATATCAGAAATCCAAGTATTTAGAGGTCTCTGCAGTAGTTGTTGCTGTTCTTCAGGACTGTCACTGAGACAGGTAGAAGTACATGGCTTAGTCTCATTTGACGGGAACAGATCAGACCAAAGAGAACTTAAAGATGTAGATAAAATCAACCATTCTTTGATAAAACACACCATTCACTGTCATTTTACCCAACACTGAACTAAGCAAGCTGAATCAAAACAGGGGAGGGGATAGGTTTTTCAGACAACAAAAAAAACTTAAAAATATCTCAAGCGTATGCAGTATTTTCCCAGCAGGGTCTTTCCAACCCAAAGAGCCATCTCTTACATGGCATATTCAAAGAGAGAGAATTGCTAGGTGAAAAAAAATCAACAGATTCCCTTCATCTGCAGAGACACCCACCTCCCCCCCATATTGGGCATTCCACTAAAATAATAATAATGTATTATTCATGGAAATGCATGCAAAAGCCAAACAAGAGGAGCAATCCATATGCACTAAGTACCCATGCTAGTTTTGAAAGGCAGCTCAGAAGGAATAGGAGCCTTTTATCTAGCCTGTCATTTACAAGCCATGTAGCTCAGCTCTCAAGTTCCAACAGACTACACGCTCCCAAAAGTAACTCATCGTGTTTGTTGGTGATAAAACAAGACTAGGAGAAAGGGGTTTGGAATAAAGCTTCCTGTGGGGAGCACTGCTCACACCAATATACGGCTTTTCCCCATTTTCATGCAAGGCACACATAACCTCGCTAGCATTTCTTTTAATACCTCCAACCAAGAGGCAGGTAGGCCTGGCACTGGAGTTAAAGGAAAGGTCTTTGACAACCCCCTTTCCGAACTGAAGCTATGAAATATATATATATTTTATATATATGCTGGCTCCACTTTGCTCCCTTTCAAAGCATGATGATTACCTCTCACAGATGCAATGACAAGAAGCGCCTTTGGCAATCCCACGATCCCCTTCTCCTTCTGAGAACTGGCAGAATGAAGGGGAAGAAAAGCCCAGAAGCCTTTTTTAGCCTCCTTATTTTTCTTTGTCACATCATTAAGGGTTCAATGAATCTCCAATTAAATTTCCCTGACTGCTGTCACTGTTTTGATTGATAGGTGTCCTTGGATCAACCTCGGTAGGGCATGTTGTTGCACCGAACCCCCCCTTTCCACTCACCATCCATTATCAGCCCCTTGTCATCATTACCTTCACATGTCAGTTCATTTACCACAGAAACGGTGTCACCAACCGATAGGGGCAATAGAAAAACATTTGTTACAAATAGGGAAAAATGTTCATAAATCAGGTTGTGCTTCAGCCTGAAACTCATGGAGAAATAGTGTATCTCCAGTATGCTTGTTCACCAGTTGCCCTTATAAAAAACTCTAAACAAAACACACACACAAAAACACTCACTCTTAGAAGGAGCAAACAAACAGGGCAGAGCCCTGTGCACATAGAGCTAAAACAGGTTTCACAGCTTCGGACTTTCTTCATTTTGAACCCCCCAAAAATCTGAATCCTTGAGTTAACTTCAAAACCCTGACACACTAACAATATTTAAGCTACAGAAGATAAGGCTCTTTGCTACTGACGTTGTCTGGAGGTTTTCTACCAAAACAGTACTTCATCAGAAAGCAAATGTTTTGTCAAAATTATTGCCATGATTATGAAAGGGTCATTTGTGATGAACTCCCGATTGCAAAAAAAAAAAGGAAGAAGAGAACAGGATATTTCAGACCTCTTGAAATCTCATAATTTTTTTACTTTATCTGTATAGAAACCTTATAATAGAAAAGGTATCATTAAAAATGAAATGTACAAAGCACAAGATAAAATCTTAAATTTACGAAAAAAGCATTTAAAGTTAGCTAATCTGATTCAAAAGTTACATAAAACTTTTCTTCCGAATTTTGCAGCTTTGTGACAGAATTTGGCTCTGTTCGGGATCTCCTCTGAAACTAAGAATATCTACATAGGGTGGGAGCACAGTTCTGTGTTTGGCACTAATGCAAGGAGCTGTGCACAACAGATTTCAGGTTACATATGAACTGTCCCACTCTGCTAGCTAGGACAGTAGCCAGGTTTTTGTTCCCTGTTCGTTCAGCATCTCATGGAGTAGGAATCTGTTTGTGACAGACATGCCTGTCCCTGCTGTGATTTATCATATAAAAAGGTCTTTATACATTTCCCACCAAGGACTGTATCCCCAAGGACTGACACAGAACTGCTGCTGCAATCCCTTTTCTTTTTTCCTCTGATCACCATGAAAGGATGGAAACACCCCTAGACGCCTGGAAATTGACAACTCAGCAGGGCAGGCCTGCCCTTCAATAATAAATAAGTAAAACCAGAGCAGCCTTACTAAATTATTTGTAAGTGAAACCTAACTGCACGTATACTGCAACACACCATCATCCCCATCACAGCAACAGCTCCTGTTGCTGTAGAAGTTACCTTTATTTTCAGACAAAATTCTTATTGAAATCTGTATGGGAGGCAGCCAGCACACATTGCCCTGAAGCCCTTAGGGCTCAGGAAGCCACAGTTGCCTCTCATTTGTATGGGTTTCATCCTTTGCTAGAGGTTTATCCACCACAGTAAGAGACAGACATTTTGCTGCAACATACTGGACAGCTTTACCCAAGATCCAGACCAGTCCTTACCTGTAGTTCCCATGAGCTCCATCTATTCCCAGGAAGACAGCCAACCTCACAGCGGGAGAAGACCAGCTTTTCTCTCAGGGAATGTTTGGAAGACCATCTCAGCAATTAAAAGGCTTCACTGCTATTGAAATTAAAAGGACTAATGCTTTTAAACCCCAGGGATCCCTGGTTCATCAATCCACCAGCACACATTTTTTCCTATCTGCTTTTAACTAATTTTAGCCGATGCGTCCAGGAGCAGCAGGACAGTGAGTTCACATGGGGCAAGGGCTGCTTGGTGAGCAGAGACTACGGGTTTGCAAAGGCTGCTCTGGAGATCCACAGCACCTTGCAATTTGCCCTGATTTATTATGCAATTAGCAGTGACTGCATCTCAGTGCACTACGAGAAAAAACACTGGCAGAGCTCAGTGTTTAGAGCTGACTTTGTAGTCAGGCACCTAAATAACTGCCCTGGTTTTCTTCACCGATTTCAGTAAGAATTTTGTCTAAAAATGAAGGTAACGTCTACAGATTCTCAGTGCAGAAAATCTCCATCAAAGACCACAAAACTACGACCCATGATTTTAAATGGATGACTTTCATGTAGCCTCATCATACTGAATGCTACAGGCACAGGGAAGAGACTTAGTTTACTGTAAAGCCACAGTGCAAATGCTCACTGTGGGATGGAGATGCAAAGACAAATCAGAGATGAGGAATTCCTGTGGGAAATCCAGTCATATGGTAGCTATAAAAACCAGATGAACATGGAGAGGTGGAGAAGGTTTTCAACACGTATACCTCGACCATGATAAACGCTAGGCACAGAAGGGCTGGGTGGACCACGTATGGCTCCTCCCCATAGCGAGACCATGCCACCAGCTGGCAGAAGATGGGGTGAACATAACCTTGCAAAGGTCAGTGTGACTTCAATTGCTCAATTTTCTCTGTACTTGATTTTGTTCAGTTGAAATCCTCTGTTTGCAGCAAAACTCTCAGCTCCTGGGCTCCTCTCAAGATGGATCAGAAAAACGAAAAAGTCACTCACTGCATTTCTATTGAGTATTTGTTCCAGTGGTTGCCACTTGCTTGGTGGATAACATGAAAGAGGGCAAGATAATTAACTTGGGGCTGTTTTGGATGGCTATTCTGAGTTCTCCAAGTGTGCCCCAGCTCCCACAGCCTACTGAATGTACCCTCAAGGCAGCTTTCCTTCTCTCTGTCATTCACAACAGTATCCCTGTTTTAATTCTTTTGTATATTGTTGAAAGCCACTAACTTAGCAAATAATTTTGTAGGGTAGAATCACTCCTCTTTGACTAAAAAAATGTTCTCCCAGCTCTTACAGGAACATGGGCAAAACAAAAGCACAGAGAAAGGAAAAAATTAAGGTTATCCTGGAGGCGAGTGTCCAGAGGTGAACTAGAGCCCTTCACCAACAAGGAAGGGATAAAATGCTGCTCTTGGTATCACAGGGAAAAAGTCTGCTGCCATAATGTGTCTTTTTCCAGTATTTGTACATTTCTCCCTTTCTTTGCTAGCAAACTGAGAAGATTAAGATACAGAAATGCCAAGCCACTAAAAGAGCCAGACCAGACATCAGAGAAATAAAAATGAAATAAAACCTAACTGCACATACCTTTTAGTGATACTGTTTGTAGGAGATGCCTGAATTGCAGCCATAAAACTAGGAAAAAGCACCAAAGGGATGGGAGAGCTCTTCCCAGCACTGCAGGCCTTGAGCAAACCCCGGGCTGTCCTTGGGCATTCGTGCTGCACACTTTCCTCTTGCTTTTTCTCAAGTCACCAGCTTGACCACATGAAGAAGAGTTCACTTAAAAATAAATCAAGAAATAATTCAGCCTTTTTAATTAAAAAAAAATTTATAAATCAATTATCATTCACTGTCTTAAGACCAAATTTGTCAAGAAAGATCGGCGAGTGCTTCCCTCCCGTAAAGCCAGACTGCATCATCAGGCGAGCCGGTCCCCCAGCCTCCACACAACAGCTACACCTGGGGCCCAGACACTCCTGGCCTGAAACAAGGCAGCCTGAGGGAGAAGGAGATGTCTTGGAGGACATCTTCAGCCAACACTACGTGGGAAAGCAGCACATTTGCACTGCTCTCACACCACCATGTGTGTGGCTCTGTGTCGATGGCAGGCACCAGCCTGTGAAGTGGAGCTCCCCATCCCTCCGACGGCTCTGCCCCACACCTGGGCACTGCACAGCCCCTGGGCACTGTCTCAGGGGGAAATGCATTCAAGAAAGGGCAAAAAGCCACAAACATGGCTTGTGAGGAGTGAGGGGGGAAAATGTGAAAAACAGCCCTCAAAGCTCTGAGAGGAGAGCAAAAAGAGTAAAGGGATAAGGTGATCCCCCTGCAGTCTGTGGAGGAGAAGCCCCATGCCTGAGCTGAGGGGCATTTCCTGCAGCTGTGACCCATTTAAATTAATCATCATTAAATTATCATTTTTGAGAGGTGGAAAACAATTAAAAGATCATTCCCGATGACTAAGCAAGCCTAAGTGCCATGAAAATGAGTTGTTCAGCATCATCACTATCAAAAATGAAGTTCACTTCAGATGTGAAACATGTCTGATGAGCATGGTTAAAAAAAAATGGAGTGTTAATTTATGAAAGTGAATAAAATAAGAATTTTCTGACTATCTATCAGCTGTTTAACAGGGTATCTACTATCAAATTAAGAAGTGCAGAGGGGAGCAAATCCAGAGAGAGAAGAGGTCTTGTGAAGTTCAGCATAGTTCAGCTTTCTTGGACCTCACTCAACACAGCTCAAATCACGAAAAAAACCCATCAGGAGCTACTAAAAAAAGAATTGATTGCAAAGGTCTTCTAAAACTATTTCCCAGTGTTAGACTGAAAGGAGATTTTGTAATTTTTCCTCACACACACAGTGAACTAAAGCTCATCCAGGAAGAAATTTAAGGGTCTGAAACCTACAAACAGTGAACAGGGAACTTCTTACCCACCTATGCCTGCAGCTGGGCTGGAAACTTTTGGTCTGAGTCCTACTACACATTTCAGAGAGCCTTGAGCTTTGCTATGAAGACTTAAGGCAAAAGGACACACACCACATCTCAGTGAGCTGCTTCCAGAGTTAATTCCCTCATTGTTAAAGCCTGCCTTTTGTTTTGTAGCCTTTAGCTTTCAGCCTTCAGATCTCATCGCACCCTTGTGTGCTTGACTGAAGAGCTCTTTAGCTAAAGAAAACATGGCTATATTCAGTCTTTGATCAAATCACTTTTCGGTTTTTTCTTCGTCAAATGGAAGGGGCAGAGCTTCTGGGCAGCTCCTACATCTTTCATTTTGAAGGGCAATCATGGAAAATGCAAGGTATTATTCCAGAAGCATCTTCGTAGGGGCTTGATACAGACCTTACTCTCTTAGCTTTACCTCTTTCAAAAAACTGTCATACAGCAGTACCTTTCTTAAAGACATATAAGCCCACTAAAAACAAGAAGCTGGGCACTCCCCCGTATTGGCACAAGATGCCAACTACTTCCTAGCTCTGCATCTTACAGAATTCAGGGAACCTCACACACTGATTAGAAGGAGGTTAACACAGACCAAACCATTAAAAATTTTCAAATACACAACAGAGAATTCTACTAACTTTAAAGCACTGCTTCAATTAGCATCTGGTTGGTTGGGTTTTTCTTTTCCCTTAACCTAATTCAGTAGTATTTTCTTTTCAATAATGACTAAAATGAAGGGTTTCCCCCAGCTGTTTGCATGAAAGAAAGCACTGACAGGAACAGTTTGATGTCCATTTCACTGCAATGGTGAGTAAAAAATGCAGATAAAAGAAAATTATGCATAATTATTATCACCATTAACACCATCTGTCATCATCCAAATGTGCTGGAGGGTATACTGTTTATGTTTTTTCATATACATATATGAAATATATGTACACACACGCACACACAAACCTGGATATAACCACCCCGAGAGAGCAGATTCTTTAGGACAGAACATCTCTCTTTGCTCTGCTACTGCAGTATCACAGTCCCAACTCTATCAGAGCTGCTGGCTGCTCCTGTAACATACCCGCCAGCACTCAGGAGAGACAACAGATGCAAAGCAACCCATGGCTCTCAGCCCCTCTGGTCATCTGAGTAGGCAGAAGGTCCAAAAGGTGACACCAGAATCAGACTTCGCTTTGTAAGCACAAAAATTACGGTTAAAATACATGATATCCAGCTCCTGAAGGGAAAGACCTCCTGTTTTATTCTACTCCCATGATGTCCCACAGATGTGCCTTTGAACTAGACATTTTTTTCCCCCATTGTTAAAGAGTCATGACATTTTCTTTATTTAGCACTTGAGGTTTTGCTTAAAAATATGAACCACCTAATTTGTAAATCTTAACCAGCACCAAGAGCCATCTGTGCATATTTATAAAGTACACTGGCTGGAGGTATGCTAACGATGGAATATGGCACACATGCATATTCCTGCTTGGGATATATTTTTTAAACGCTCTTTTTCTCCAGAGGAGGCAAATGACTAATTGCTTTTGTTGTTTAGGTGCTTGAAGTGGAAAATAGGCATTTCTGCTGTTCGGCCTCCACTTCCAGGTGTTAAGTCCACACATGTACAATAAATACAAAGTAATCCACAAATGTTCAGACCTTGGCAAAAACTCCCTCTCTGCCCCCTCACCCCTAGGCTAGGACTAATTGCTGCCTGCATGTGTATGTCAAACTGTCCCAGATGTTTTAT
Source organism: Oreocharis arfaki (assembly GCA_013398015.1). Taxonomy (NCBI): domain Eukaryota; kingdom Metazoa; phylum Chordata; class Aves; order Passeriformes; family Paramythiidae; genus Oreocharis; species Oreocharis arfaki. Next base: position 51,899 of record VZRR01004311.1, read on the forward strand.
GATTTACTCCTGCAAAATGAAAATCGATCTGAAAACATGTGAATGAATCCAAGGTTAATCACACTTCTGCTACTGACTCCAACTTCCCTGCTGCACACCTTCAGAAACAGTGGTACTGCCCGTGTTCCATTCTCAACAAAAAACAAATTTAGGTTCCTAAAGAGTTACGTCTTCGGAATTTAAATGACCAAAGACTAACCATGATGCTGAAAAAACATCATACAGGCATTGTAGACACAGGCACTATGCTAAATTGCCAGGAAGTTTCCAGGACCTCCAGTCCTGCTCTGCATGTTGGAAAAATCAAGGCCAAGCCACTGGATTTCTGCTTACACGTAATCCTCATAACAACCTCAAACCAGGAATACCTCATCCATTTCCCTTGGGCTTGCTCCAAGGCCTCCTGTATCCTGGGAATTCAGGCCAAAAACAATTGGAGCTGAGAGAGAGATGTGGTTTCAGTCCTCATCCTTGTGTGGTGAATCTGGACCCCTTCACGGAGCAATCTCAACACCAGGAAAGAGCATTGCTGACTCTCCCTCCAAACATTACAGCTGTGCTTCAAGAGATTAAAGATGCATTTGGCCAGCCAGGTAGACAGAAGAATTTTGTGTTCTTCCTTCTATTCCATAAATAAATGTATGCATTGAAAAATAATGCATGGTTAGACTGACCCTTTCCAGCTCATTGGCTGCAGAAAAGTATTTTGAAAATTACTTTAATACATATTTACTCAATGGACCAGAATGATTCACTTCAGCACATGAATATGCCTTATTAAAAACTGCTTACACACAGGTTATTCAAACCAACGTTTTTTTCAACTCTCCAAGGCATGTATGAAATACCATGTTCATTGCATGTAGGTCTGGGGAAACCATAATTTCTCCTATCTTCTGCTAGAGAAAAGGGTGTGCCTTAAAAAGAGCAGAATAAAAATGATTGCAATGAGTGCTGCAAATGCTGTGAACTGGCTGGAGAAAGTCTGTCTGTAAATGAAGCTGAGGGATGAGCCAGCCTGAGGTGACGAGTTTTCAGCAGGGCCAGTTGTGATAGGACAAAGGGGAATTGCTTTAAACTGGAGGAGGGGAGATTCAGACTAGATACAAGGAAGACAAATTTTACTATGAGGGTGCTTAAACACTGGCACAGGTTGCCCAGACAGGTCATAGGTGCCCCATGCCTGGGTCAGGTTGGATGGGGTTTTGAGCCACCTGATCTAGTTTAAGGTGTCCCTACTCAGGGCAGGGAAGTTGGCCTGTAAAGTTCCCTTTCAAATTAAAGCATTCTATGATTCTATGAATTTATGTTTCTTCCCACACGCCACATAAGGCTTCCTGCAGAGGGTGCAGCCCCCCAGGGTGCAGAGACGCTTTTGCAAAATGTTCCAAAAAGGCTCATTTTTCAGTGGGATAAGAAAACCTCTCCATTATCCTCATCCTCTGCGACAGGTCAGCCCACCCGCTACACGAGCCCGCATCGCTTGGCGTGTTGGGGCCAAGCAGCACCCGAGCAGCCTCAGGGAGGAGTGCCTTAATTGCTGGTAATACAATAGCTCCACTTAGCACCAGCAAAGCAATCCAAAAATGGAATCCAACGTTTTCTGGACACACATTTAGGGGGCAGCAGGCTGCGTTGGCATGTCACTCCATTACTTAACCCCTGGGTCGTATATCTGTGACTGCAGATGGCTTTTACATCCGCACCTCTTAAGCAGCATCTGATACCATGACTCTGGACGCTGGCCCAAAGGGAGGCATGCAGTCGTTCTGACCAGAAAGACTTTTTCCTTTAAATTAAACACCATCTCAGGCAAGGCATCGGAAGATTTTTCTGTGACCCCGTTAGACCCAATGGAAACAGCCTTCCTCAGCTCCAGCATGGGAAGCACTTCCCATCTGCAATTCAGCTGCAGCTCTGCCTTGTAAAGTCCAAGCATTGGCAAATAAAATTACCTTTGCCCATCAATCTCTCACCAGCACCCCAGGACATCCACACTGCTTCCCACAGAGTACTTCTAGTGATGTTTCTTGAAGATATTTTTTCTCCAACTCCCCTTCATCTCAGTTTTTTCTTCCAGGCATCTCCAAGGAATCCACAGCCTCCAGGGGCAGCTGTGAAAACATCACCATGCCAGTATTTGCAGTGTAAATCTGCTGGGCTTCATGCTAACACAGCTACAGCTGCTTTGCTGTTGGCTACCCAGGGAAGGCAACAGAGAAGATCAGAAAAAAAGTGCTTTGGTCTACCTGAGCCAACATACCAGCAAAGTCAGTGACAGCACAAAATATGAAAGCAGAACGGTCTTAAAAACAGACCCATGGGGCATCAACTTACCAAGTATCAATGCAAAATGTTCACACTATGGATCCTGCTGTAGGCTAGGCACCCTGTGGCACAGAGAAGAAATGGTGCAGACCACAAACCCATGGTCCCTGGCTTATTGTACTTACACAGGCTTCAACAAATGCCTTGGTGAACACTTGTGGTCTCTCACCCCCATCCTCAACCACAAGCTAAGTGTCCAAATGCCCCAACTTTATCAGAATTACTTACTTGCTTGAATATTTTGATGCTTAGGGTCATAGAGTGAGGGATTGTTTTGTTCAAGGAGAACAATGATGGGTGAAAACTGCACAAATACTCCTCAGAATGTATTTCCTTATTTGCACTCTTGCCATGCAAGGGAAGCCACATATGGTAGCAAATATTTTACAAAGTCTATTCCACTTGTAGAGTAATCCTCCAAATTATTCCATATTATTAAGGACCCATGGTGTATAAAATAACATGTGAGCAGTTTCATACTCACTTCAGGTTAACCAAAACAATTTGTTTGACTTAAAATGAAATTTTTCATTCCATGTTTGAGGACAGGCTTTTCATATTGCTGAAAGCAATTGCTCCCAGAATTAAAAACTGGAGCATTTCTTTTTTATTTCCCAACTTCACCATGTTTCCATACACTTCTCGAAAAAATCTGTCCTTTCTTTCACGCAAAACTGCTTCCCGGACACGCCTGGAAATAAAGCATCAGCCCAAACTGCACTCTTACAGCAAACACAGCCCTCACTCCAGCACAGGTGACACATACGTGAGGAGAGTTTTGCTTTCTTCCCATATAAATATTTAACTGGCTCAGACCCAATTTGCCTGAAGCATCCAGCCTTCTCTTCTCATTGATTGCTCTGCTAACTTCTTGTTAGTGCTGAAGAGAATCTCCGTGTCTTTAAAAAGAAACTTCGAATAACCTTGGAAATGAAGAAATATTTAGTGGGGAGAAAGAGGAGCAAGGCTTCAATGTTGAGAAGAAAATTAGTTTGAAATCTTCAGTCTAAAGCAGGATGAGAAATGGAGAAGTTCTCAGGGTTTTTTTAGGGTTCCCAACAGGACAATTTTTTCCTTATGGTTTTTTGAAGCTATGAAGTGGGCTACCTCCCACTTCACTAATAGGTCCACCAAAAAAAAAGGAAAGGTTTAAGAAGATGCAGTTAGGTTTCAAGGTAAGAAACAGCAGCAGTTAGCTTTTGAAGATAACTCTTGCTGGGTGCTACACAAACCTGTCCCTTAAGTAATGCCATGTACAGAGGATGTTGTCCTCTGCATGTCCCTTTCAGTACTGTGCCCGTGGGATTACACATTGTACGATTGCTTGCTGAGATTTTCAAAAACATGGACAGGATATGGTGTCCCAAACCTGGAAAAATACAAGTGCAGAGAAATTTCCAGAGTCAGCTCTAGTTTGTGATGTTCGTCGAAAAAGAAGTCGTTTTGGCTCAGCGCTGTGTGCTGATCCTTCCCCGTGATCCAAGTCAGAGCTGTGACAGTATGCCACTTGAATATGGACATAGGCGAATATATGCATGAATCCAAGGGCTCAGAGAGTCAAGGTAGGATGGATACAGCTCCAAAATGCTGCCGGAAATGGAAATTTGCTCCTCACTGCATCCAGCTCCATCCTTGAACAGGTGTTTTTCTCCAAAGCATCAACCTTTTTCATCTTTCAGCCTTGTAGATATAAAGCTTCTTTGGCTCTTAAATCTGACAAAATTCATCATGATTTGCAAGATCTGTAGAGAAAAGGTAGGGAGACATCTTGTCCCAAAGATCGTATTTAAGATAGTTTGGTTCAAAATAACACATTGCTCTTCTCAGCACAAGCTGTGTGCAGGTAGAAAACCCTAAAACAAACAAACAATTTAATTTCCAAAATCTGAAAAAAATCCTTCTGTGATAAGATTAAAAAGCAGGCAAGAAAGTAATTCTTCTGAGAGGTAAAAATCCACAGCTGTGAAACAACCCTTAGGGGCTTTAGAAGGAAGGCTTGATCTCAGGTGATACATGTGGTCCTGCCTGAAGAGATGGTGCTGGATGACTTATCTAGGGCTCCTACAAAAATCCCTGGTTACCAGCTTTCTCAGTGCCAGAAAGCATGAGTTGGAGCCACGCTTTAATCGAGAGCTCAGATAAAGAGAATGTTTTCCACTGGGAAATTTGGGTGCCATAAATCTGTACTCTTAACGGGTTTGAGTCTCGAGGGTAGGCATGCTCCCATTGCAAGCTCTTTTCCTACAGAAAGATAAAAGCCTCCCATAAATAAAGCTTTGAAATCTTCCAGGAGAAGTTAGCTATACAAATTTGGGCACATGAAGCTCAGTGTAAGCAATAATTCCACAGATTTTTATTAGAAAGTAGATCTATGGGAGCAGCAATGCATGATAAATCAACATATCTGCCTCCTTACTGGCTTTTATGATAGGCATTAGCAGTAGTGACTGTCACAGAGATCATAACAGCTTTATTTTCACTGTCTCTGTAAGACAAAATCAAATATAAGCAGTTGATATTATTTTTTAAGTATAAACTCTTTTTCCCTGTTTTGAAGTGGTGACAAAATCATTCCTGGTAAACATCAGATTTGGGGGGAGGAAGAAAGTAGGGAAGAGGTGAAGAAAAGAGGTGGGGGGGGGGGGGGAAGGAAGGAAGGCAGGAAGGAAGCAGGGAGTAAATAATTTGGTTTCCTGAGCAAAAGAGGAGAAAAAAAATATTTAATTGGTTCTGTTTACATGCATATCTAAAACTCAAGCAGTAAAGACAATNAAGGAAGGAAGGAAGGAAGGAAGGAAGGAAGGAAGGAAGGAAGGAAGGAAGGAGGCTCATTTGGGGTTTGTGGGAGGATTTTCTTGGAGCCTTGGAGGCAGCTGACATGACTTGTCCAGTGCACAAGGGCACAGCCATCATAGTGTCTCCCTGACAGTTTGGGAGGTTTGAGATTCCTGACAGGAGCACAGGGACTGCTGACCTCTCCTATATGGTTCTGGCACAAGTTTTGCTGTTGTAATGTGGATATGACCAGCAAAATAGTGTTTAATCTTTTTGTCTCCTTGAATAAATCAGCTTATATATAATCTGATTATGCATTTAATATAAACATAAAAATTAAGTAGATCATTGGTAAATAGGACTTTGCCAACAAAATTATTTTAATACAGGGTTAGAGAGGTTAGACTGTCTTAAAAAAATATTTCTCTCCTTCTAGGATAGGGCTTAAAAGACAATTAAAGGAGCTTTCTAACTAAACCTAGATCTGTAAAAGTCCAGGCACTCAGCTCTGACTGGGAACTCCCTTTATAAGCTTCAGGAAGAGGATGCTGTTTCGTTGGTATCAAAAGAATGTGTCCTTGCACCCTTCTTTATCTGCTCACTCAACACGTACCATGCAAGGGACAACTTGGTGAGTTGAATGCCAAATGGATGCTTTAATTTGCATCCGCCCTTTTTGAATCCCCATTGCAGGCAAGACTGGAAGCAGTGTCATGTAAGACAGTAGCACTACACAAGGCGAAAGGTAATTTTGCCCACTGTTTCATCTTCCATGGCCACACTCATCCATAATCCCACCTCTTTCAGACTCTCTTGCCTTCCATAAAACAACCCATGGCTACCCTGGAGAATCATCAGACACATAATTGCAGTCTTCCTCCTTTGTGGTTAGTCCTGCAAAATAGTGCTTGGTCCATATGTTGCTGCTGACACTATAGAAATGATGCTATGGATTAATTACAGCAGGGGACACCGGGAGGGGGGAGCTTCGCGCGCGCTGCTCTCCCACGAGGTGCGCAGTTGCGAAGCAACCTGACACATCTGCCAGGGCTGTCTAAGAAACTATTAGCCAGTTGCTACCTCCTGTGCTCAAGAGCTGCAGGCAATTTCACAGTAATAGTTTCTCGGCTTCTTTAACGCAGGCAACCGTGGTGCCGAGATACCGACTTAAATATGTATCACGGAATGGCATCCTTAATAGAGGCTTTACAGGAACAAAATGTATATGGGTAATCCGCAAAGGCTGGCTGCAGCTGACAGCTTCGTTATTGCTCTGAGGATGCATGGCAGGCACTGCAGGCCGGGAGCAGGGAGCAGCCACGGGAATGGACAGCTTTGATTTGCGGCCCAGGAATGATTCCACAGCCCACCTACGTGGGCTCAGGGGTAAAATCAGAAGCACCTGTGCAGGGAACCCTTCAAAGTGTAGTATTATTGCATGGCCAGGTTGGGCAGGGGGTGGCAGGGTGTGCTACAGGGGTGACTTCTGTGAGAAGCTGCCAGAAGCTTCCCCCATGTCCTATAGTGTCAGTCCCAGCTGGCTCCAAGACAGAGCCACTGCTAGCCAAGGTTGAGGCCATTAGTGGTGATGGTAATGCCTCAGGGATGACAGATTTAAGAAGGGGTAAAAATTACCTCAAGAGCAACTGCAACCAGAGAGTGGGGCAAAAACATGTGAGAAGAACAGCCTGGCAGATACCCAGGTCAGTGCAGAAGCAGGGGCAGGAGGTGCTCCACGCATCAGAGCTGAGATTCCCCTGCAGTGCACGGTGCAGACCACGGTGAGGCAGCTGTGTCCCTGAAGCCCATGGGAGGACCATAGGTGATCCTATGAAGGACTCCATGCCTAAGCAGGTGGATGCCCAAAGGAGACTGTGACCCTGTGGGAAGCTCACGCTGGACCAGGCTCCTGGCAGGACCTGTAGCCCTGTGGAGAGAGGAGCCTGTGCTGGAGCAGGTTTTCTGGCAGGACTTGCCACCCCAAAGAGAACCCATGCTGGAGCAGTCTGTTTCTGAGAGACTGCAGCCCATGGAAGGGACCTACAGTGGAGCAGTTTGTGAAGAACTCCAGCCCATAGAAAAGACTCATGCTGCCAAAAATCGTGAAAGACTGTCTCCTGTAGGAGAGACCCCATTCTGGAGCAGGGGAAGAGTGGGGGGACGCCTCCCCCTGAGGAGGAAGGACCGGCAGAGAGAACATGATGAACTGACCACAATCCCATCCCTCTGCACTGCTGGAGTTAGAGAACTTGGGAGTAAAGTCAAACCCAGGAAGGATGGAAGATGGGGGAAGGTTTTTCAAGATTTAGTTTTTATTTTCATTACCCTACTTTGATTTGATTGGTAATGTTAAATTTTTCTCCAAGTTACATCTGTTTTGCCTGTGATGGTAATTGCTGGATGCATCTCTCACTGTCCTCATTTCAAGTCATCAGGCTTTTGATATATTTCTTCCCACCTCTCCAGCTGAAGAAGGTAGTGATAGAATGCCTTTGGTGGGCATCTGATTTCCAGCTATAGAGAAGCAGAGGTGAGTTTTTGGGAGCCTGGAGCTTTGGCTTGCAAAAAGACCACAAGCCAAGTTCCTCTGCAAACACCAAAAGAAGGGAGACACCTGTGCAGTAAAGCTGGAAGTCCCCTAATGTGGTCTGACATCGAAATGAATAATTTGCCTTTTTGTTTTTTCAGTAAGAGGGAAACTGAACGTGAAAGCTAAGGCAGTTTGGGTATACGCATGTGCAGAATTAGGTTTCAGGCTCATTGCAAGTGAATGAGGTAGGAGATCATGCTGGTACATGTTGGGAAGTTGATTTAAAACATCTGAAAGCTTAAATGTCACTTAGTGCTTTCAGAAAACTGCCTAAATCCTCAGAGCAAGGGCAAGGTCTAAATTTTGACAAGATGTATATCCTGTACCCAGAGACATCTCCTCCTGATGCACAGCTTCTCCTTCACAGTATTCCCTGCCCAAATGGAGACCAAAAAAAATCCACTAAAGGACTGGGCCCCAGAGGGATGCATTAGTTGGCATTATTTTCTCGGTCGTCGAGTTTCAGCGATTCAGAACAAGTAGCGATGCCTCTCTCTACGGCTTTAATGACGTTTGCTGTCAGAGACGTGAGCCACGGGAAAGGACAGGGCTGTAACTTTATTTTAAGCTGGATAGGCTGTAGCTAAATCTCCTGAATCCCTTTCAGCTTTGGAAATGGTTTTCCCCTATCTCTGCCTTTTACCTGGTGCCTTCACATTGTTTGTGCTAAAAGTGGAATGATACTCTTAATCTCAAAAATGCCTTTGGAGCTTTGGAGTGGATCGTTTTAAAGTCAACAGTGTTTAAAGCACATTAATGAGGGTATTCACCATAAAACAGTTTTATTTCTGCGTGTAACTGATAAACATGAATATGAGAGAATATAAGGGAAAAGAGGTGGGGAAACAGTCCTGCTTGGAAAAGCAAACAAATCATGGATCTGTGGTAAAAAGGGTATCAAATTATCGTAACACTAAAGCTGGCTGTGAATCTTCTGGTGAAACATATTTTTATTTTTCTTTTTGTTCTCTCTTTGGGTTTAAGTTCACAGCCCAGCACTTTGCCTGGTGTCTGGAAAATGATAGTCAGACTATATTGTGAGAATAGCATTATCTTACAAATTTAAAACAAAAATGGGGGCTGATGCTCGTCATGCTGGCTTATTCCTGTGCAGACACAGGGTAGTACAAAATAGGTGAGGGCAGTAGCAAACAGGACTGTTGCCTCCTAGCAGGCAGCAAAATAAAGAAAAAAGATTTAAGACAGTTTTAAAATTAAGAAAAAAGCTGGTCAGGCTGGTTCTCAGGTATTATCCCCTTTCGCTTTGACTTTTGCTTCTATCAGGGTAGAAGACTTGAAAGCCCAAATGTGAATTGCATGTGTCTTAATGGCAATAAGTAACTGCTATCACCCTTTGCTAAAAAGAACTGGAGAGGGAAAAAAGAAATCAAGCCGCTCATTTACACTGGGCACTTGTTTGGCTCTTAAAGATGTACAATATGATTATAAAACAAATCAATACGCTTTCAGACTTTCTGAATGTCATCACAAACGATTAGGTTACATGAATGGGTCTGAGCTCACCTCACTCTGACCCCAGGGAAATCCAAAGTGCCACATTTGGACAAATGGGGTTCAGAAATGTGATTTTTTTGTCATCACTGCTATTCCCCAAAAGATGCTTATTAAGAGAAAAAACAGGTAGAGCAGTAACACAGTATGCAACCATAAGGATATTTTTCTTTCAACAGGGGTAGAAATCAGGTTGTAAGACCATAAGGATGCACATGAAAACATGTTTCCTCTCATGGATATTCCTATGGATCTGGGACTTGTGTAAATGGCATCCCATAACCGGCACGCTGCGAAAGGGAGCCATGCTCACCTTGCAGCTGACTTTTCGGAAGTGTTTGTTATCCTCACACAGACACTTAAGCCTGAAAGGCAGCACAGAGACACTCACTGTGAGTGGCAGGATCCGACAAAAGTTGCTGTCTTCCTGTAGATCCAGCCTTGCTCATCTGAGCCTCCACTCCCTGAGTGCACTGTGGCTATTCAGGCCTGTGCAAGGTGGAATTGGACAGGTTTTAAGGGGGAGAAAGCCCACTTCCACCCATCCCAGTAGCTGTTCTGTCATAGGACACAAAAGCCAAGATCACTCTTGCTTGGGGATGAAGCACAACTCTGACCAAAAAAAGTAATTAGCATCAGCTAATGAATCAGATAGCCTGCCTGTGTGGATTTTCTAGACCCGAGGCAAGGATGGCCTGCAGGAAAGCAAGGCCCAGTATTGACTCCCCAAAAGGGGAGAGGCACTAAGGCAGCAAAGTCAGGCCACCTTCGCCCTCACTTCCATTTGCCTTAGGATAGCATCAGTGGTGTAAACAACCTCTTAGAGGAGCTATCTGAAGTATACCTGAAAAAGCAGTAGAAACAATTGCATGTGCTCAGAATCAGGGCAGAAAATTATTTCTTGCATCTTCCACTTATTTCCTCATGAAAAATGTTCAAAATATGCTTTGATACATCACCTTTTTCTCTGAAATCACACAAACACAGTATAGACCCATGGAGAATTTAGGACTTCAACACTTCACGTTCGACCTTTGCCTGTCAAAACATTTTGAACCCTCTTTTCTTCCTCTCCCAAATCTCTTCAGACTATACCTGTCCAAACTGGAGTTTAGCAAATCAATCTGCTTTAATTTTCTTCTTACAAATAACAGAGGAGTTATTTGGGTTGCAGCTATTGTAAGAGTTTTTTGATGGATAGTAAGGAAGAGCTGGGTTCCACAGCCTCTACTTCACCAGCCTCCCCTGAAACACTGACAGGCCCCATTAAACCAGGCCTGACCAAGCCTGGAATTCTAAAGCAAGGCACAGCTGAGTGCACGTGCTGGCAGGGATGCTGGGCAGGGATGCACGGTCCTCCTGTGATGAACAGAGCCAGGGATGGTACCAGGCCAGTGTCAGGCATGATAAGGCCAAGTGGAAGGGCAGAGACCAGACCCCAGCTGAGACCCCAGCTGTCCCTTTTTCACAGCTCTCCAGACCAATATCATGTTTTGATGAGATAGCCACAAAGAGGTGAACTGGGTGAAGGTGCCGTCTTTGTTTCTTTACATGGAAAAGACAAAACTTGCAATCAACCTCACACAAAAAAATACACACCAAATGAACCTTGAGGGCACCAGGAATGAGATGTACTTACCAACTAACCCCAGCAGCACGGTGTCCTGGTGTCACTGACCTCAACACTCCTTTTGCTGTTGACTGCAATGAGATCCTGAGCTCTCTCCTTATCATTTTAACCATGCTTTGGTGGGGTTGGCTTTGGAGAATCACTGAAATGTTACAGTGAGGTGAAGAGTGAAGTCTTGTCTGAATCCCCTGCAAAAAACAAAAAACAAGGAAAGTTTTTTTTTAAAAAGAATAACTATTCTACTTCAGCTCTCCAAACTAAAATGAAAAACAGTTTAAATTCAGTGGGGTTTGTGTATTTATCAAAACCATTTTATACGGGGAGAAAAAAAAACACACAAAGAGAAAGAATCATGAACTGTTTCTCCCAGACAAATTCTCATTTTTGATTAAATCTATTTCCGATGTGCAAGAGGATGAAATATCTCAAGTCTCGGAAATAAATGTGTGAGCAACTTTCAAGAGTAATCAGGATTTACAATGACCTTTTATTCTAGGCAAGCAATGGCAAGCGCTATGATGGATACAGAGAAAAGATTACTGAGAAACAAGGAAATTTGCATCCAGGACCAGCAGGAGCAAAGAGGGCACTGAATTGTGCTCGCTTTACACAGAGGGTGACAGTGCCATGTTATTGCAGACAAATGAAGGGCTTGCATTAAAAATGCATAATTTAATCAAGAGAAAAACTACTAATCAGATTGAAATATGCAGACCTGATATTGGTTTTTTAATATTAGTGTTATTAAATTCTGCTATAGTTTCTCACAGAATCACCCAAATGTAAATTAATATAAGGAGAAACAGTTAACAAAATTACAGGCCCAGATCAAACATTTCCTGCTCGTTCGCAAGCATCCCGCTGACTTGTGATATTGGGGATGGCATAAAAGGCTTAGTGTAAAATACTACATGCACTGATCTAATAGTACTTTTCCCAGTCAGAGCAGCTTGAAGTGCACCCTGATGCAGTTGCTGGCTTGAATTGAATGGCAGCTGAGGATCGATGCCAGCATCTCTGCCTTGGCCAAATGCAGAACTGCCACCTCCATGTGCCATAGCCTGAGCATGGCCAGAGGGCTGCCAGCTCCACCCTAAGTCAACCTGTGCTGTAAGGAGCAGGAACTTATTCCCTGGACATAACCAACCTCTAGAATTAATACCTGTACAAAGAAAACAGGGCTGAACATTCCTCCAATTTAATATATCAAGAAGCGTTAAAAGTATCCTCCATTTGTGCATACAAAGATGATGCAAGAGCCACTGCCTCTGCTCAGCATGTCAGACTTGTACTTAACCAAGGTTCTTTCTCCACTGCTGCTAAAATGCAAGTTTCCAAATGACCCATTTCACGCGAGGGTGAAACAGCTGGGCAGGAAGGTACTGTCACTTTCCAAGGGAAAATAGCACCTTGGAGTTAGCTAGGAAAATGCCCCAAGCCCCTCTTCTCATTTGAGCATTTCTGATGTAGCAAACCTCAGCAGAGAGATATGCTTGTCTTGAAACTCCATCAAGAAACTGGGGGCTCACATTTTGTCTACACACCCGCTTTACAGTGCATGAATTACAGCAAGGTAGTCAGCCGGTAACACCTTTCTTCAGAAAATGAAGAATTATTTATATTAACTTGGTTTATGAGGGTGGCCCCACTGTTCCAAGGAGTGTACAAACACCAGAAAAATTACGCTTATAATTTTTTTCCCCTTGTCAATAAGAACATAAACACTGTAGAAGAGAGACTCTGGGGTTTTTTGTTAGCACAGCATCTTGTATCGTAAGGTCCTAATCTTTCAGGTACATCTGAGCACAAAGTGGCTGACTGAGCCACTTCCCATCATTTACCTACCATCCTGGTTAATTGGGGAGGCCCCAGCTGGCAGGAGGCGAGCAAATGAAACACCCAGCTACAAGAAGGGCAAGAAGGAGGATTTGGGGAACTACAGGCCTGTCAGCCTGACCTCAGTGCTGGGGAAGTTTACGGACATGATCTTGAGTGCTATTGCACAACATAGACAGGACAACCAGGGGATCTGGCCCAGCCAGCACAGGGTTATGAGAGGCAGGTCCTGATCTCCTTTCATGACCAGGTGACCTGACTAGTGGATGAGGAAAAAGCTGTGGATGTCATCTACCTGGACTTCAGCATTCTCCTGGCTGGTCATAGCTTGGACAGGTGTAGTGTTTGCTAGGTCTATGATCATCAATGATCTTAGAGGCATTTTCCAAACTTAATGATTCTGTAATTCTATTCTAAGACAGGTACTGAGCATTTAACATTGATTCCCAGTGACACTTTATTTGATATCCACCTACGAGAGAAAGAGAAGATGCACAGCAGGAAAACAAGGGAAATCAAACAGCCTGTGTGACCGGTAATACACAAAACTGCTCCTTTTGCAAAAATAGCTGTAGACTCTTTGAGACTGAAAGCTGATGTGTCAGTCTCACTTCCTACTTATTTTTTATTTTATGTGATATACGTTATGAAAGTTTCTTACACTACTTGCACCAGGGGATAAATAAAGCTAAGCTAGATTCCCTTTTCTTCCTTTTTCCCCCATTTTTGCCAGCTGCTACCTCCCGCTGATCTCAGGTCCTGCACAAACAACACCATAGCAGGGCACACACGCGGCCATCAGCAGCATCAGATAATGGCCAGGAAGCTGCTGCTGCTCTCGATTCCCTGCTGTCTTACATCAGTGCTAATGAGGAGTAAATAATAGTAATAAATCAGCTTTCTGCAGCTGACAGCAAGGTGTTCAATATTCACTGAAGCCCCTGGCAACTTAGAGGCAGCTTCCAGAGGCCCCTGCCCAGCAAAAAGTGCAATACTGTAAACATCATTTATTCTGGAAGAGCCAGGTACCATATTCTGTGATATAAACTTCAAAGGAGCCCGTCCTGCCACATTAGGAAATCCTTTGCAGATGGCAGATGAATTAAGTTGGAGGAGACACCTCATGGGTTACAGCCTGTCCCATGCAGCACTTGCCTGGGCTTGACCTCTGCTCTCTAACCACAGAAATGCTGCAGCAGAGCCCTTCTGGCTCACAGGCTGGGTCAGGGGCTTGCAGATGCTGATAAATCTTGGGGGGACCATGGGTGTGCCCTAGCTCAAAGGGCTGCATTAAGCCATGCTGCCACATGATTGAGCTGGCTCAAGCAACTCTCTGAGCTGCAATCGCACCTTAGCTTTGCTTCCTACCACAGCAGTGTATCCTTCCAAAGGAAAAGCCCAATCCCCTCAAAAGTCAGGTTTCCTACAACCCCCAGAGAAATCTCACAGGTTTAGGCCCAGCAGCCGAAGCACAGTGCTTTAACCAGGCCCAGCAGTGTGGCATCCAGAGGGGCTCACACATCTGCCACCCGCATGAGATCCCTGCCAGGCAGCCACAAAATCCTAAACAATCTTCCAAGCTAATGCCCCAAGCAGTGCCTTTGTCTTACTGTAAACGTTTCTAGCTTTAACCAACACATTAGGCAGCATTATTCTTCACTGACTTGAGACAGAAAATGTGGGGTAGTGCCCCGGCCAAGAAATACTATCCCAGATGGCTTCTCCTGTCTGTGACACAGAGCTGGCACCACCAGCCTCATATTTGAGGACTTTTGCTGTTCTGAACCTCCTAAAAACTTTGTGACAGAGCAGTGTTATTACTTAGGACTGAGATATGACCTGGGGATTCACGAGGCAAAGGCACTCGGGCAGAATGATGTCAGAGTATGGACAGGATCCTGCCGCTCAGCTGGAACAGGATGTCATCGTCTTGGTCATTGGTAAGCACAAAATTCAGGAAGCTCCCCAGTAAAATGCAGTAGCTAAAGACATACTGTTTCCTGAAACTAAAAATCCCAAGCACTGGCATTACTCACTGCTTCCGTCGCCTTTTTCACGTGCCCTTTATTCCATGGAGGCTGCTACATAGTTAACAGCTAGGAATTGCAAATGTGGGAGGAATATGTATCCGCAAATCAAGACGACAATTCCTTAACTCCTTGCAGGTTTTGGGAAAAAAATGATAGGAGGAAGACAGCAATTGAATTCTGCTTCATTAGAGGGAGAACCATTTCTAAAAGAAGAAATAATCATCAAGATGGAGATACAACAGTCCAGCAACAGGTCTGAAGAGACAAAAAGATGGGGTTTTCCCTGAAAGCCTTGCAGCAGCCTTATCCTGCGCTTCATTGGCCTCTAGTGGAAAACAGAAGCTATGCCTTGTGATCACAAAACTTCATTTACAGAGCACAGAGAAATACCCTACTGCACCACACAGAGCTTGAATACATACCTGGTGAAGGAATGCAAGGCATGCGATGAAAAAGGATGACTATTCTGCACCAGGTACATACAGAGTCTTGGTTTTCTATCATCACAGAAGAGACCGCGTTAAATATTAGTGTTTTCTTACACATGTTCCCATTCTAGTGAGCCTCTAATTTGTCTGCCATAAAAGAAATAAAATTTCACCTGCAGAGGCACTAAGTCTGTTACATTTGGGCTAGAAACTCCATACCACTGTATGTGCTCCATTGAAAGTTAACCTTTGCAGCATTCAGACCACAGCAGTTTGGTTGTAAAGAACAATCTAAACCAAGAATTTCAGCTGCTGCCTTCTGTAAACACAGGCTCTTGAAATGAAAATGCGTGCCTGTATGGAGCAGGCAGTGACTACAACAGCAGTCCTGCCTAGGTATAAATTTGATAACTCAAAACCTATGGCTCCAGTTTCCATGGATATAAACAAGATGACACCTCTCCTCAACTAATTAAAACCACAAACAATAACCATGAAAAGCACTGTGCAGGATCACAGCAACAAACCTCTGAGAAGGGGAGTCAATGGAGGGCAGTAGGCTCAGCGCAGAGATACTGGATATCAGACAGGAGCAAGACATCTTGTTGGGCAGAGCAGAACCCTCAAAATCAGAGCCAGCTGAAAAAGCAAAGAGTGCCCCCAGCAGAACTGCGCACACCAGCAATGAGCAGATACCTCCTGAGCAGGGCAGGGGTGCTGGGTGCCAGCCTCCTCCAGCTGAGTATAATCTCTCTGCATCTCTCCAACAACTCTGTAAGCTTGGCTTGGTTTCCTCCCTCCTCCAGTGCCTGCCTTCTGGAGCCCAGGGCAACGCGACAAGGTTTGCTCCCTGGGAAACAGCATCTGTCACAGCAGTGTGGAGATGGCAGAAGGCAGATAGAGCCTCTACCCTCCACGTGGAACGGGCTGCTTGGCTGGCCTTCAGAAGAGGCACGGTCCTGCCGCCAGCTACCAGGATGTGTCTTCGATCCTCTGCAGACGCTTGGCCCTCGGGAGCCGTGGCACACAGGAAAAAGGAAAAAAGCAACAGGCATTCTCAAACACGAGAAAAAAAGTTCTTCAAAACTTACTTTCAGTGTATTTTGACTGGGTTTTGCATCCGCTTGCTCCTGCATTCATTTTAGCAGCTTCTGTGCTTGCCAAGGGCACAGGGAGTTGCCAGTAGAAGTTTCTTTGGAGGCTGAACTGCCAAAAAAAGTGCAAACAAACCCCATGCCAAAACAACACAGCACTCATTCATTCAGAGCAAGGTGATGGCAGCTACATAAAAAATCTGAAAAAAACCCCATTTTTGAAAGCCACATGCAATCTTCTGACTTGTTTGTTTTGGTCAAATTGTTTGCATTCCCTTCAAGGAGAGAAAGGAAAAGACCAGCGTCCAAAAGCCACCACTTTTATACTTTTTGCGAGTTCAGAAGTATTCATACCCACTGCCTTGTGTGCCTGCGAGGGAGAAATGTAACCAGCAGCAGGGAAACTACCAGGCTACCTGCTGTTTAAGTATCCTTGGCTCAGTGCTGGTCCAAGTGGCTTCTTTTCTGCAACAATCAGCAGAGTGACCTAAAGCAGCCTGATTTTAATGATATAAATGTAAAAGAAGCAAACACAGGACTTCAAAACCATGAATCCTCAGGGCTGGCTGAACTCCCATTTTTAAATCCCACAGATTAGTTTCTATTTACTTCCTTCATGAGGAAAGAAAAAATAAAGAAAAAAGACTAAATACAGTCAGCCTGAGCTGGAAATGGGCTTCTCTCTGCCTCTTGCACTGACTGGGATCTCAGAGCAGTAGAAAGCAGACACAATGGCAGTAGGACTGGTGCATGGCAGAGCTTCGCCAGGCTGGGGCAACGTCTGAAGCAAAGCAAGGCTCTTGTGGCACAGGAAAGCTTTCCTCAGCATGAAGAGAGGCAGCCAGGAGAGCTGTCTGCACCTCACCCACTTTCATCTTAATTTCTTAGGCCACAAAACATTTGGCACTGGTTTGATATATAGTCTTTCAGTTAAGCATTCATATGGATAACACCTAGCTGAAAACAGAAAAGAAGAAAAAATAAAAATAAAAATCACACTATCCTTAACGGGCAAGTTAAACCTGCTTATCTGCAGAGGAACGAAAATCTTTTTTTAGTAACGGCTGAATCCCACGAGAAAGCAGTCACAGATGTGCACCAGCAGACCCCATATCAGCATGACCAAGTGGCTTCCGACAGGAGAGAAGCTGTTTAACTCAAGATGCTGAAAATACACAAGAGACTGAAATGGTAAAACCAACACTGAGCTGCCAAAGACGTGTAATAAACGTGACTTTTAATAGTCTCTTCCACCACCACTGAACAACGTGAAGCTTCCATGGCTGCTCCCAAGTCCCGAGTACAAGCATGTGCCTTTATGCCCACCACGTGTCACAGCACAAGTAAACACACGAGCTCAGAACCGGCTTGGCAATCCTCAAGCAGTGGCTCTGTGGCTCATGACACATGCCATACCCACAGCTGGGCTACTATATAACCACCAGCACCTTTGCTTGGTACGAGCCACAGGATATCCTACCTCCTTCTGCTGGGCAGTGGAGAAAGCTGGATGACTGGGTAGTTTTTAAGACCAGTACTTTGCTTGCTATCCCCTAAGACAAAAAGATTTAAGTTGAATTCTTTCACATGAAAGAAAAATTCAGCCTCAGCTTCTATTTTGCCCCCATGAACTGTGGACTTTACCTGTTTATCACTTCTTACAGTGCCTCAAACTGTGACCTTCCAGGGACACGATGAACTCCAAACAATACATCCATGTAACAGACAAAGAAGCTCACTGCTTCCAAAAAGTTAATATGGGGTCACTGTGCAGGTTTTACCAGGACTGCCCTCCTTCTATGATGTTATGACTGAGCCTAACCGGCATAGGAAGGGCAAATGTTCTGATTCTTCCAGGTTAGGCCACGTAAAAGAAAAAGACAATCTTCCTGACTATCAAAATACAGCACATGATCTATGTGGTTATTGCTGTTTCTGTCCAATACATTGGTCTGAGCCAATTAACAAGAAACTGTGCGACTGTTCTGGATGAAAGCATCTCCTAAACACTGCAAAGAAGATAAGCAGTAACCATTCCTCATTCCTCGTGTCAGACCATGAGCACTAGAGCCCTGCCTGAACGAGTCGTGGTGAGGAAAGAGAGACGCTAGCTGGAGGCCCTGCCCTGGAGGGATCCTATAGTGACCAACTCAGCTGCTGACCAGAACAGTGCTCAGGCTGCACCAGGTCTGGGCTCTCTGGAAGACACCAGCACCACCCTTCCCTTCCCAACTTGCACAGCCCAGGGACACAAGCACTGTGGACGGGTGTGGTGTGGGCTTACCCAGGTGCACAGAAGAGGCCACAGGAGGTTGAGCTGTAGAGCCAGGTTCTCTGCTGCTCCAGTGAATGGCAAATGCTTACCATTCACTTACCATCCTGAGACAGGGCTTCAAGAACCACAAGAACTGCAGGTGGAAATGCTGCCTTCCAGCAAGGCTCTTGCTGGCAAAACGCTCGCCAGTGCTCCTGGGGCATGGCTGACGGGAATGAATGTTGTAAACAGAGCTTCCAGAATCTTCCAGGAGTTGAAAACCTCTTTTGCTCCCTTCTCTGCAATGCTTATTCAACAATAGACTATCATTCATAGCATAGTATGCTGCCATTCAAGAGGATTTTTCCTCACTCTTTCACCTCCAAAAATTGTTTTGGTTCCAGAATTATTTTTAATACTCATCGGGACTCCCGAGTTTTAAACACTGGACAACCCTACAACACTCACCTTATCATAGAAAACAGGGACTTCAGATGAGGCAAAGATACTTCAGAAAAAAACAACCAACTACCACTACCAAAAAGAAACCCAGCAGCCACCCAGCACTATGCACAGGATACTTGAGTTCAATTCGGATATTAAATAATTCCTGGGGAGACCTACTTTTACTACCCACTGTAAAGATTTTTGAGAAAATGAGCTCGTTGCTGTGGAATTAATAATAGATCTATGCAGATTGATATTCCCAGGAGATAAAGGGAAAGGGAAAAACATTAAAAACTGATGCTCCCGGCAAATGAAAAACTAATGGACCGTATTTTCCTTGAAGGTATGGGAGGTGTTTTTATTTTATTTTACTGTGATGACTAGGCAAGATTTGTTCTCAGGGAGCACCATCTCCAGCTAAATGGAAGCACCTGGAAAATTTCATAGAAAATGTGGAGGAGAGCGTAAGTCATCACATACCAAATATGAAGAGCCCTGAATGATCGCATGCTGCAGCAGAATGTAGCTCTGATTATGATTTACTGGAAAACCAAAAGAGTTCTGAACCATTCCAGCCGGAAGTTTCTGTACAAGCTTGGCAGGAACACCAGGGATTCAAACTGCAACCAAAGCCACTGTCAACCAGGAACATTGTTTTTCAAACCTCACCTCCACTGGCATCTGAGGTTCAACAAGGCCAAGTGCTCAGGGGTGGCCTTCTCACACTCTACAGACACCTGAAAGGAGGCTGCAGCAAGGCGAGGGTTGGTCTCTTCTCCCAGGTAACAGGACGAGGGCAAATGACCTCAAGTTACACCAGGGGAGGTTTACACTGGATATTAGGAAAAGTTTCTTCACTGAAAGGGTGGTCAGGCCCTGGAACAGGCTGCCCAGGGAAGTGGTATCACTGTCCCTGGAAGTATTTAAAAGACGTGGCACTTAGGGACATGGTTTAGTGATGGACTTGGCAGGGCTGGATGAGTGGTTGAACTCGATGGTCTTAAAGGTCTTTTCCAACCTTAATACTCTATGACTCTATCCTTTGAAAACTATTTTACTTTCAAACTCTCTTTGAATATTTCAACAACTCCGAAGAAACAGCGAAGCACTTCAGTTTGTGACATCTTTGAAGCCACTCAAGATAACTCACATATTTATTCATAAATATTTACAAGTTAAACTCATGCAATTACCTGCACTTTCAAAATCACATGGAATGTTAGAAAACTGATTCTAAAATTCTTTAAAATCAAAGGAATCAAAACTGATTTGCATTACTTAATATTTATTGATACAGAAGAAAAAAGATAATTCATAACAAACTATGTATTTACCATTTACACGGAAGAAAGATCTTTAAGATCAATGAAACAACATGCCCCTAAAACTGGGGTGTCAGATGAAAATGTTCAGCGTTCTTTAGAACTCCTCGGCGTTCGATGATCTTCAATTTGCAGGTAAAGTTACGGGGAAGAGGTGTCCAACAATACGTTTCTTGCTTTTGTTCTAAATTATAAAAAACCAGCAATTAGGTCAAATTAACACAGTTAAAAATAAGCCTATCTGTGCCATAATACTGGGGAGTTACTAGACAGTAAAGTGGATCAAATGTAAATTGTACTCACAGCAGCAGGGACATCAGAGCATTCACCTACTCCAGTGGCAAATCAATAAAAACATTAGTATAATTTCAATTATGCTCAAAAGAGCACATTAGCCTAATTTAATTTAACTAATAGTGGTCTCTGACAAATGTGTTCATCTGTGCAAAATCTGGAGCTGTCAAAGCCACACCTGGTTGTGGCACTGACACCCGCTCTCCATGTATTTCCTTAAGCTATTTTGAATTCGAAATGTATCTTGTGAAGGACCAAGACGCCTCAGTAGTTAATGTGCATGTGAGCTTCATGTTTTTTATAAAGATCCTGAGCATATTTTAAATCACTTTAACTCACATTTACACAAATGGTTCACAGTCTCTGGTCCACAGTCCCAAAGGTCACACAAAGCTGCTGACAGTAGGGAAAACAACCAAAACCTAAAATTCTTGCTAAGAGAAGAATATCTGATGCAACTCCCCGCATCAAGTGACAGCTGAGGACTGCTACTCCACATGTAGAGTTATACGGGAAAAGCAGACACTTGATGGCCTGGACTGCACAAGATGCCAAATTTTCAACTGGTTTTAAGCCCATACACACCATAAAGACTGCTGTTAAGACTTGCAGGTGAAAATAACAACCCACTATCCAAATACAGTAAAATGTTTTGGGGTTTATGCACAGAAAATTGTTACCTAATTCCCCCAAACTGAGCACTGGACTTCTCATCAAACCCAGGTGTCTGCCCTGGAGGGACTCCTCAGAGCCAAGACCAGAAAGGGGAGGTTAAAGCTGACACTTGTGACTCAACTGAGTGTGCATGTTTTGTCCTTTACTGTGGAGAAAGGCATGGCAGTGGCTGTTCACCAGCACCTGGGGCTCTGGCACACCCCACGCTCTGGTGGCAATACTGGTGGCCTGCTGTGTGACATAGAAAAGACTGCTCTCCACTTGAGGGGTACAGAAATAAGGGTCTTCCCAACAAAAGCGTGAACTAAACTTATAGAAGAGCAGCTTCCACAGCACAGGTTGCAACTTCACAGGACACATGAGGTCGGAGGGGACCTTTGGAAATCATTTGATCCAACGCTTCGGCTTAAGCAGGACCACCGAGAGCCAGCTGCTCTGGATTCAGATAAGCTCTTTCCCCACATACGAGCTTCTGTTTTGTGATCTCTTCTGTACCTCTTGACCTCTCTGCAGCAACCACAGCAACAAGAATGAGGATGCCAAGTGTGTACACAAACACACTGATGTGCTTTGAAAATACACACTCCCACCCACAGCACTAAGTATGGTAAAACAGAGGTGACGGGATCTGAACTTTGTGGACAGAACTGTTCCACGTGGAGGGGTATGTCAAATGTGCTTGGCCAGATCTCAGCTCCATCTCCACGAGAAATGTATCAAGCTGATCCTGAGGGGCCACCCAACCTTTACAGCTCTTTCAGTCTAGACTCCTTAAACACCGCAGAAACATTAAAGACCAGGAAGATTGCCTTCTCCTGGCATTTACCAGAAAAGTCAAGCAGCAACAGGGTACATGAGAAGATGGCACATGAGAGATTCACACCCACATGTGCAGCAGTGGGCATGTGCTGCCATGCTGCACCTCTGTGCCAAAACCAGCTGGTGCCAGGCGGCATTCCCACTGGCAAGAGGAATGAAGATGTAAGAGCAGGTGAATGCCTGGACTAGCCTGCCAACACAAAATCAGGGTATGGCGTGGTGCCTAAGTGATGGCAGACACACATCAAGATTGTGCCAAGACAAAGGAAGTCACCAGCACGCTGAATTAGTGCTCTAAGAGGAGCAAAAAGCACAATGCTACGATGCCCCAGGGTAGGTCTGACCATGGGGAATGGTGCTAGGATGGATTCTTCCAGCACTGCAGAGCCAGCCTCAACAGATGGATGAGGTTCAAGGGCAACCAAGAGGGCCTGAAGCAGTCTCAGTTCTGCTTCTGCAGCCAGGAAAACAGCAGATGATGATAATAACAAACACCTTGCCAGTGACATCCTCAGCCAACCTTCTTGGGATTAAAACTATACCAAAGTCTTTCAAAGAACAGTGGCCAAAGAAAGCTTTGCATTACTTCTCCGAGAGTGAAAATTGGGAGTTTTGCCAGGCCCTGTACAAAACTTGCAGGAGAGGTAGCAAAGGAACCTTCAGGCACAAGAACACCTCTGAAATAATTTAAACACCTGGAACTGAGTTAAAAAATTATTCAATCCTTGCAAGTGGCAAAAAGACAGAAAAGAAACCTTTGGTAAGGAAAATGCATCCAAATGGGGCAGGAAATTAGTTTAGGCAGCAAGACAAAAAATAAAGGAGCAGATTGAAACTTGATGGAGCAGCTGAGCTGAAGCAGCAGCAGGTGAATGCCGCATCCTGCAGCCTGTTCCAAAAGAAGGAAGAAAAAAAGAGACAAAATTACACCTTGGACAGATACTTCAAGAAGACAACTGCCAACCTGCATAGGACACAGTGCATCACAGCGGCAGCAGAATGTTCACATAGAAATTCATGAAGAAAAGGAAATTACTATCAACATTTTAAAAAATACTTGAAGAGACCTCTCCACTGTAATTTTTGAAATAATTCAAGTATTGGATAAGAGAAAAAAGAAGGTGAACACTTACGCAAATTTTTAGCCCACACTAAGTCAAATAAATTGGGAGGTTTTGATGATTAGCATCACAGTTCAATGGAAATGGGCAAGGAGCGATGCAGGAAGTCTGGGGCATGCACCTCATCTACAAGCCTCAGCTTTTCACCAGAGATTAGCTTTGCTAGCTTAAAAAGTCCTTGAGAAGAAAATTTAAAATATTTTCAGCAAAAACAATACTAGTGTTGTAGGCTCCTACTCTTTTTTTTCCACCAAAACCCACAAGTATGTCATGCAGCATGAGTGCAGGACTGTGGTGGGTTGATCCTGGCTGGATGCCAGGTGCCCACCAAAGCCGCTCTATCACTCTCCTCCCACAGCTGGACAGGCGAGAGAAAATACAAGGAAAGGCTCCTGGGCTGAGATAAGGTCAGGGGGAGACCTGACCCTTTACCGTCACAGGCTGCAGGGGAATCTCAGCTCCAGGCCCTGAAGGACCTCGTCCCTGCTCCTTCTGCACTGACCAGGGTGTGAGCAGGGCTGCTTCTCTCACATATCCTCACTCCTCTCTTCTCTGTCCGTAATTACTTCTGCACAGTAACTTTTTTTCCTTCTTAAATGTTACCACGGAAGAGTTACCACCAGCTCTGGTGGGCTCAGCCTTGGGCAATGGCTAGCTGGCACTGGAGCTGCCTGGCATTGGCTCCGTCAGACACAGGGAAGCTGCTACTGGCTTCCCACAGAAGCCACCTCAGTTACCACCCCCCACCACTATCAAAACCTGGCCACACAAACTCAATACAAGGACACAAGCAACAGAAGCCATTTCATGACAAGGTAGTGATTTCTGTAAACTTCAGTGGGGTGAGCAACTGAACAGAATGAAGCTATTCTAAATTCTGATAGTTCAGTGTAATTTGTTTGAAAGGCTAAACAGGATGCTAACATGGACTCGATATGCCAAAAAAAAGAAGAGGGAAATAAAGCAAACATTTAAAGTTAGTTTGTCTTTAAAACACAATGGGGCTTTTTCACTATCTAAATACTGTTCAAGTCTGGGAGTTGTGTTATAATTTATAGCTGCAGCAACCTCTCTGCTTTACCTGTGAATTACCTCAAGAGTGCACAGAACAGCTTAGTTGCTCATCAGGCAAATGTCTGCTTCTACTACTAAGAAAATCAGCCATAATAAAAGGCAGACAGCATTCGCTGGATGCAAAAAGGCCTCTGCAATTATCACTTAATTGTCCTTCATGGGCCAGTACTGGGAGTCTCATACTTTCCCCTTAAGGTTGCTCCCTTCTTCAGCACTTTTCTTAACTGTCTACTTAATTAGTCTTCCTTCCTGGGCTTAATTGTGAATTTGTTTTGATTAATTAGCCTCAGAGCTCAGTTGGCACTAACTGAAATATAGGAGAAGTGCTCAGTTTCTTCAGTGTATGGGCTACTGCATCCTAGGGGAGCCCCCTCTTTGTCAGCAATAAAAATTCAAGTTCAGATAGCATTTGAAAAAAACTTTTTTGTAATTAACTTTCAATTCTTGTAATTACCCCCACTGTACGACACAAAAGTGTTGCTGACATAAAAAGAAAGGGTAAAATTCATTACATTCAGGCCTCTTCTTCAGTGGATTATACATCACGCTGATTAGCTGAACCCTGCAGTTTTAGATAAGATGACATGAAGCTCTTAAATGCAAGTGATCAGATCACTACTAGAATCCCAAACCAGGAGTGTGGGTTACCAGCAGAGACAGCTGTATCCTTGTGGCATCAACACCAGAAAACCCTTCCCATACCAATCTTTTCAAAGTTACTGAGCTTCACTGAAAACAATTCGCATAACCTAGACCAGTCAGTCTGCAACACCTTTGAGCACTAATATAGAGCCCTTCATTCTGTTTACACCTCTCATATCACTCCTTTCCTCTCTCTCTTTACGGCATGTTGACTCCAGAAGACACCCTCACAGCATTACCATGCATCTGCCATCTTGATCAATTCTCATTTCAGTTACTGAAAACACAGGAAAAAGCAGCTTTAAACACCATTACAGTGAAAAAACTTAATAAGCTAAATGAAATAATGTGTGTTAACTGCTATCATACCCACTTAATAAACTTCCTAAATATTTGTTAAGCGTACTGGAATTCTTCAGTTTTCAAATTTAAAAGTCCTTACCTATTGAGCTGCAAAGAGAAGTTAAAAATCTTATCCTAGACGTTAATATTTTTTCTGTGAACACTTTTAGACTTGTATCTCAACTCAATAGTCAGACTGACAAAGTAAACACTTCATTTCTTCCAGCTTCTTGTTTCAATCACTGTCACTCTTGTGCTCCAAACAGGACTGCAGAAAGAGTGCAAAGTACCTGTGGTTTTACCTTTTGTGTCGCACCTTTACTTGGGCACAGAAGTTTAAACGAAACAGATCAGAAGAGGAGCTTTGTGAGTGGTCTTAAAAACACAGAGCAGTTCTGCAGGCAACCCTTTTTTAACATATTTGTTTCCTAAAAATCTGCAGCTGACTGTTCTGACTAATGATCAACCATGTTTTCATCTTAGAACTGGACCATAGGAATCACTTTGGTTGTCAAATCCTGACTGAAGCTCATCCATGCAACCCAAAAAGTTTGCCTTTGAGATCTCTTCTGACTATATTTGTGAACATCTGTGAAGTGGCAAGATATTCTGCCAAGGAAATGTACCAGCTTGGAAAAACTAAGATACTCAGTTACAACAGCTATCAATACCATTAAAGAGGCATGGTCCATGCTCTTCAGTTAGATGTATCACCTGCAATCAATCACCATTTAAAGTAAATCCTGTATTACAAAAGACATCATGCAGAGTCTATACATCAGTAGAAATAAAAGAAATATTCCTTCCTGCTGCAATGTCTTTTCTGCTGTTATGAAATGAGGAGATAGCTCTTTAGGTTTCTGGCATTCCCCAAATGTTAATTTAAAATCATCTGCAGATAACCAATTTAGTTGCGCACTTGAAAAATAGAAGAAGCTGTATATGTGCCTCAACAGTTTGTTTTATTGGTCCTGTTTATTTTTTCTGTAATTACTCAGCTCACAATCTCCTATTTTATGTTTACAGAGTTGTACAAATATGGATGTGCATACACATCTGACTGTTCCACAACGATTCTTCTGCTAATTTAAGCTGCAAAAAGCTTTGTTAGTAAAACAGGAACAGCTTCCTAACCAAATGAAACTACAAAAAGATAGATTTGCAGAAGAACCTACTAACCTGTAATTTTTTTAAGGGAGCCAAAGCCTTCAAAACTCTTTTTATTGTGGCAGGACTTCTCAGTTAAACCTCTTAAAACAAGCCTGTGGATATTACCACAGTACCTACTTTAGAACACATGAACCTATTAACATGAAGCTGAAATATGTGACTTGGCTTTTGTTTCCAGCTCTCTCAATTACTGTTAACAGAAAGCAATGAATTAATACACTTAAACAGGGATATCCACCAGGATATCAGTAGGTATCCTCCAGGAACAGTAAGTGTATCTCACAGACAACAGAAGAGGCCATGTCTCTTTTAACACAAAGATCCCAGCTTCACTCCAAACAGGTAACACTAGTTAACCAACTTCAGCCTAGCTCCGCGAAAACCTGGCTGAACTACAGCACCCAGAAGAACTGAGACTACTCAGCAGAGCACAAAAAATGCCGGCAGAAAGAATCACACCTATGCAGGGAGAACGCTAACTTCTCACATTTCAGAAAAGGCTTATTTCTTTGCAATATCCTATTTGGCCTGATGTATACAAAAATACAGGAAGCAGGAGCCAAAACAAGACCAGGCAGAGGTGAAACATCAGCTGCAGTTTCTGACTAACAACTGATTATTGATTGACACACCACACAACTCAGCAGCCATAGGAGTCCTGGCACTCAGAACATTCTCCTGTATCTCCTCACACTGTATTTAGGCTAACGACACAGCAGCAAATTTCTAACAAGTGCCAAGCTGAAGAAAAAAATTTGAAATGCAATACAGACCAACGGTGAACAACCCAGGTCCTGCTGTGCACTAATGTTTTAAAGAACAATTTTATGCAAGCGGTAGTACTGCAACAAGTACAATATCCATGTAACTGAATGAACTTAGCAACGTTCAGTAGTTAAGTCCTACTGTGAATGGCAACTGATTTACATCTCCTTGCAAGAGAATTCAACTAAATTTATCTCCACGTGTAACACACTCTTCTTCCAGCCTTTCAAAAGCCAGACCTTAATGAGCACAGAGGCCAGCAAAAGACTAACAGCTGTGCTTGAAGCCCCATCTACTGACCAGTGATAGAACTGTTGCTAAATCAAAGCAATATTCCAGAGAACGTCCCTTGGCAAACCTGATATTGCCTCTTAAAAAGAAAGTAGACCACAAACATACTCAGATGTAGCCCAACTACAAAATCTTCTCTGCAAACTACACAGGACATTTCTCTGAAGAAACTGACCAGCCAGAAAGCAACAAAACCATCCAGCCTAAAAAGTGACATACTTTACCAAATCCGCCCTGTTCTCTTGATGCTCCTAGACACAGAACTAGGAAAACACAAACAGGCATGCTGACCTCAAACCTGCCCTTGAATATCTGCACTTTCCAGTCCACATCAGAAAAAGGTCTGCACACATTAATTCTGCTTAAGAAAGCATCCTGAAGGACTTAGTGCTCTTAACTCAAAAGAAAACCCCTCAAAACTTTGCTGCCAAGTTGCAGTACAGTGCAGTGGGAGAAGACATATCAGTGCCTGATATGACATGGGTAATGTTATCACTTCTTATCTCAGCCCACCAAAGGAAAACACATCCCTGGTAAGCAGCAGCCTGAACTCTGCCACAGCATCCACCCACACTTTCCTTTAGGACCACGAGCTCTGTAGCCCACCCACGTAAGTCACCTATGCTAACCCCTTAAGTATGCATCCTTCTGCTACCCAATCTGCAGACAGGTAACACAGATAAGAATTCGAAAGGTATTTTTATTCAGAACTCCCCGGCCATTAACACATCTGAAAAGTTTCCTTGTTCTGATTTTCAACTGGAATCAATTCGCTGCTGGGATCAGAGACCATCACATCCATGGCCTGACTGCTGGGAGACCTGCTTGGGTTAGAAGCAGAGCCTTTGGTTTAATCCTAGCCCTGTACTCTTTTTCCAAGTGGCAAAATTCCAGATCTCTGTAGGCCTGAGGAGCTGAAAGACTTCAAAACTAAACGTTTTAGTGGGTGGGATCCCCTCAAGCAGCGAGACAACATGTGTGCCCATCTGGTAGCTGGTATGGCTCCAACACAGGAAGGACATTATTTGAATCTTGCTGACCTTGAAGAGACCAACCCAAGCCTAAAATTTAGAAAAGCTGCCAACATCAAATTTATATTTAGTAACTAAAAGACTTTTTTCTTTTTTAACTCTTACACTGCTTAAAACAGCTAAGGCTGGAAAAAAAAAAGTCTTTCGGTGTAGTCCGAACTATGACAGTAGTTTGTTTCAAGAAAGAACTAAATGGCAATAGGCATGTTCCTGTTTCATTCTCTCAGAGTTACACATGACTTAGCCATGAATGAAAAGGCAGCACACAACTTCTACCAAGTATTTCCACTGTCAGTCTACATATGCACTAACCATAGGAACCACTGCTTGAAAGAGAATGGCAGTATTATCTCAAATTCCCCAATCCAAAGGATCTTTCACAGAGGAATGGTAATCTTGGTGTCCAAGCCCTTTCACAGACACACGAAGTTAGCTGAAAGCCAATTCCTCTTTCCTACTTTAATGGATACTCCAGGTTTAGCATAAAGATCATGGCCAAAACTGCTTACAAGGTTAGTGCTCAATCCTCAAGTCCTAAGAAGTTCACAATTCCAATTCAATTTTCCTTATCTCCTTCTCTCCGAGGATAGCAATGACCAGAGAGAAAGCAGCATACCAGAATAGCTGTAGTTTATCCTTATCTTCAGCCAGAAGGAACCTCGAAGAGTTTGGGAGACAAATGCTATGTATACCATCTGCTGTCTAGACTTGGCTTCTGGAGTATACAGTATAATTACAGCTTTCCCAAAGGTCCTCATTATTATCCAGGAACACAGCAAGCAAATCAAAAGGAGATATTAAAGTAATACATTTGGCAATGACCTATCACTGTTACACAAAATAAAGCTATCAACAATGTTCAGAGCTAATCAGGCCATAGCTTCCACACAAAAGACACAACAGATAAGCTCCTACTTAAGAGCTACTATTTTCCTATTCAGATTGGAGGCACTAATCATCCAGCTGCCAGACAAGGAAGGAGCGCCTGTCATTAACATATGAGAAGGCGGCTGGACCCCAGCACAGCAGCATTTCATCAGCCCATCTCCTAGACAACCATTATGGAATGCAAACAGCAGGTTCGTCATTTAAACAGAGATTATTCTAAGCAGGTTGTACCAGGCAGTTGTTAAGACTATCTATCAGACGTTAGCTGAAGATGTCAAGGTTTTTTCAAGTGCTAAGCGTCTTTAGGGAGATTAAGCATATTGATACAATTTGGAACAACAAATACACCCACACATTTCATACTTAGATCTTTCTGTCACCGGATGGCACAAAAACAGTAACTGCTGTAGAGCAAGGCCCTTCAGTATGTCATTTCAGTTTGACAGCCGACTACCAACACTCTTCTGTTTTTTTCCTCAACTCTTCTTCAGTTGATTTCAGCTGCTCTGTATTAATTTGTAATGTTAGGGTGGGCCGACTCAAACATTTTTGTATGTAAAAAGCACTTCAGAACATACAAAAATTTGACAAATGTTTAGGCAAATTTCTCGGCAGAAAGTTCTTCACCTGTCTTTCAGTTGTGTGAAGAGAAGAACACTGTCTTCATTCAGAAGATTACGTATGTTATATCCATTTCCTACAAAAAAAACCAGAGTAAGTTTTCCTTAGGAGCCACTAACAATTTTTGAAGTCCTTGTCTTCAGCCAAGTATATTTTTGTTTTATATATTTTAACAGAAGGAATATTAGCTCCTAATCTAGGATGCCACTCTTACAGGCAGGTCAGTGCATTTCAAAGACATGACAAGGAATACAGCTAGTGTAATTTACTTGAATCTTTGCCTAGAAGATTTTTACTGAGAAGAATGTAACAGGTTTGAGCTCTCAGCTCTCAACACCCACAATAAAACTTTAAGGCGACTGAATCTACTTTTATTTATTCCTACAGAAACTATCAATAAAAACTGCAATGGAAACTCACCTGCAGATCTTCACTTGAGATTTGCACACTAACATGACCACAAAACAGAATTAGCTAATAGGCCTCGAGTATTGGTAATGAGCAACATCTTAACACTCATATACAGCCACATGATGAACTACAGGGATCACCTGCCCCAAACACTGCATTGCCCATCCAGAGAGCAGCCATCAGGAAGCAGGGAAGAATGAAGTGTAAATCCTTATGGTCATATGAAACTTTCAGCATTTCATATAATCTGCTTTCCCAAAAAGCAAATGACAACATTGCCTCTGAAGACCCACTAAACTTTTAAGATTTAAACAAACACCAAAAAAACGCTTCAAAGCATCAAGCATTAATTGAACAATGATTGTTCACTCAGGACATCGTGCTGAAAAATTAACGGGAAAAAAAGGGCTAATTCCTCATTTTCTAAGGATGAGCCTCTTCACAAGCTGTACAAAAGCTCTCTACAGCTTCATGAACAGCTTGCTTTAACACTACTACAAAATCTCCTGACTAGTGTCTTAACCCACTGATGGACAGCTTCCCATACGGAATTCATGTCACTTTTATATCAGAAGGACAAAATCAGCTCTTTAAATTGTCAAAAAAACATATGAAGTTACAACCTACTCAACAAGATATTTTGAACCTTCTATATACAAGCACAAAGCACGGTGAACTGATCCAAATGGATTTTCATAATTTTACATAGGAAAAAAGCAGCAAGCATATGGTGACCAAAACAATTATATTAACTACCACTAACATTAAGCCGTCTGTGATGCTTCCTCAACATTACAGCTAGTGACAGAACCAGAGTACCAAGACAAATTTACTCTTAGAACTTGGTAGTGTCATCAAAACTTTGAGGGTTCAAACAAGCAGTATATGTATCCCAACATTCAACAATTAGATCATCAACCCACATCCAGTGTTGTCACATTTCATTCTTCATCACCCTGTACTTTCCCATTCTCTACTCAATCTTCTCTCTTTCAATCATTCTGTTTGGTTTTGATTCCTAGCATGCTAATTTAATCTCACGCACCTCCCAACAAATGGATTTCAGACTCATGTACTCACCTGCTGGAACGTAGAAGCAGTCCCCTGCAGTCAGAAAATACGATGTCTTATGTAACGTAACAATAACTTTGCCACGGATAATATGGAAAGCCTTGATGGAAGCCAAAGAGTTCTAAGGTTAGCAACACTTTCTTTGCAAACATTTAAGAAAGATATCCAAGGAAACAGTTGCATACATATAACAGAGATAAAAACCCAAATCAGCTAGCAGAGCTGCAATCCCTTTTTCCCATACTGATGAAAAATAAGACGTACAACTCAAAAGGAGGATGGGGTCCAGTTTTATTTCTTTGATATTTCTACCTTGCCTGCAAGATCTAGAAAATATGAGCACATGGACATACAGATTTAATACGAAGCAAGGCAGGGCAATGTGCACGCAAATTACCTCCAGCAAATGATTCATTAATGTTTATTTGTTTCGGGGGGGAACTCTCAACTTCATATGATACTTCCAACCACTCCAACAGACTTTCTGTTTACAAAGTCCGTTTTATAAACATTTTTAAAAAGCACACTTACTATTGTATCCATGTGGACAAACTGGTGCCCCTTTTCTTTAAATGGTTTCAGAATCAATCTACCAGTTGCAAAAAGAGATGTATTCAAATTTTTGTATATTTCTACTGCTTCATCTTTGACGTAGTAAGTGTGACTGCTTGCAGTGTTGATACAATCTGCAAAGAATGTCCAAGAGATTAACATTAATGCTACCACATAATTAGTCTTGTTACACGCTCAGTGCAATACATACTGTTTCAGTGCAACACCTCCAAAAAGCTAGACTCAGTATTTACCTGAAAAATCAGGACACTTTTCATGTCTCCCTCAGAACCTTCTCCAGAGCAGCAATGAATATTTCAAAACCTCACCTTTTTATGCCCAATGTGGCATGAGCTTTTTTTTTTTCTTATCGGTCTCCATAATTCAGGAAGTACCTTGGTCGCATCCCTTCAACTCACCTAGATGTACTTCCTTATTTGTTACTGGGTCCAGTACAATGGTTGGCTTAGATGTATCAGCTAGGGTGTGGTCCAAACTTGCAGGTATCTCTCTTCTATCTGAGGATACCAGGAAACCAAAACAAAATCAGAAAAGTAATCAGTATAGACTTTAAAAAGTTAATCATTTAACCACAGCTTTTACACAATTCTAATGTCACACATTAAGTACTTATATTTCCTTTAATAAGGGACCAAACAGACTGTATACTCTTCCTTCAAATAAACAAAACCAGCCATAACAATTCTTTGAAAATGTCTTTTTCATTGAAATTATTTCTGTGTGTAAGAGATGAACACTCTCTAAATCCTAAGGAATATCCTAGGGGAATGCCAACTATTTATCTTATGGTATTAACAACAGCACTTACTCAAAAGTAAACTCTGTGTTTTGAGAGAAGTGTTTTTCTAGCAACAGATGTAGAGAGAATATGAAATACATGATGAAGTGTGAAGAACAAGTGTTTCTGCTCTTACCTACTGCTGATAGGCACCAGGAGACTTAAGAGAGAAAGTGTTGAAAAGATAAGCACACATCCAATTTTCCTTTCCTCAAGAAATAACATTACAGGAAGCTCACTGTAAGTTGTAAATCTGAGAACTATTTCCATAATAAAAAGGATTTTTCCAGAGAAAGAAATATCCTAAGAACTGATGACAACACTCTGCTTTTCAAACAGAAAAGAGATGCTTTACAATGTTCACGGCAGAATAAACATCCCAAAGCTCTCCTGCAGAATTCTCTTAAGCAGACAATTTTAGCTCTGCAGTGCACAGGAAATTGCTTTAAACACAGCCAGAAGAAGCATGCTAAAAGCAAGCTATAGCACTTTGTAGGAACTCATGGCAGCTTAAGTACTCTTACAACAAGACAGTCAGGGGGAGGAAGAAAGTTACTGTGTTTGAACAGCTTTGTTCCAACATAACCATCTCTCTATAAAAAGAAGCAGCAACAGGTGTAACTCTACAGCTATAAAAACAGAATTTTTATTGTATCAATAACATTTAAGAATTTGTGCTAGAAATTTTACTTGGCTGACAGGCATTATATGCATCACTGAGACTCAAGGATGTGAGCAAAAGACTGTCTCTGAGGATGAATGTCTGTCACAGAGGAAATCAATCACTTCTGGAAGACAGTTCCAAGGCACCTAAAGCAGCCAATAGTTCTTGTAAGACACAGTATGAACAGCCACTACCAGCTCAGGTTCTCATGGGCTGCAAATGATTTATATTCCAATATAAGCAGTACTCAGATCAAAGATCGATCTAGACCAGGGTCCTGTCTCCCATCAGTGGCCCAAAACAGGTATTCCTTCCATTTCCAAAAATGCCATAATAATGTATTGACAGTTCAGTGGAATACTTTCCACCTCTAAACTGGAGCTCAAACACTTTATTTAGAGCTATTAACAGTTAAGTTTCCTGTTAATGTATCTGGTTCTTGCCTTGAAATGACACAAATATTTTTATGTACAATATTCTGGGGCAGGAAGCACATGATGAGAATGACCACCTTATTTTGCTGAAGAACCCAGCTCTCACTGGGTTCTTTCCCACCTTCTAGTTTTGGTGTTTAAAAAAACAAGCAGAAAACCCCAACAAGACTGTTTATTTCTATTTCCCTTCTCCATGTCACTCAAGGCTTCAGAGGTGTGTTTAGACCTCTTCCTTAGAGGCCTCCGTAGTATTCTCTTCAGGGCTGAGGAGTCTTTACTACAGAAGTTCTCCTTTGTTTTTGATGAGCTTTCCCTAAACCTTCTCTAGTCCTACCACTTTCTCTCTGAAGTAAGGAATAAAATTTACATGAAACACATGTAAAATCAGAAATAGGTACCAACAGTGATTGTTTTCTTCCTTATTTCTCTGATGATTATTTCAGCCCTGATTAGTTTAGTGCTAGAACTGTATGGCATTTTCCATGCTTGCTAGTACTTGTTTTATTAGCTCTGTAACTTCACAGAGAAATGTTTCAGCTTCAAAGAAAAGCTCTAGACAGTCCTCATAAACAAAGGCTCTTTAGCATTAAAACATCTTCCAAAGAGCACAGCAAAAATAATTTGGCTTTTGGACTTTGAATTTCTTTTCTGAGCACTGCTTACATATGTATTATCTACTGGCCAAAGAGTCTCTGTTTGTTTGAACATAGACTTATTGCCCACTTTTTAACCATTTTATGCACTGTTCTTAAAGCTCTCTCTTCACCTACCATGTTGTGATTTTGTATTTAACCTACAACAGCATGAAACCCTACTAACACTCCCCGCTGCATTTTTAGATGTGTTATTACAGGTATCAGTAGACTGGCCACAAGTTTTTATACCTTAACTGTGCACAATAGGATCATGATTTGAACACAAAATAAGTCAAGTTTAGTTTCTTCAGCCTCTGCTTTAAAGGCACAACAGCATTTCTGGGTATGTCTGGCATTTCTTCCTTTCTTACTCTGAGAAGTGAACAATTTTACAACAAGAATGTACAGTATTGCTATAGAAGCAGTAGGAGGTTTTTCCACATCAGATCACATTAAAAAATTACGTTATAAAACTATTTTCACCCGGAGAGAGAACAGAGTGCTTATGGGAGGAAAATCTTAAATCAATAGAGCATTTGATTAAAGAGACTTTTTTAAGTATCCAAAGGAAAAAAGTCTGTGTTCATACTTGTTTTATCTCTTTTCTGCTTGGGACGATCCTTCCTCCTTTTACTCTTCCTGGGAGATTGTGTTTCTGGATGCACTAGTCCACTAATCACAAACCCTCCTGAAACAAAAGGAAGTTAAACAAAGTTCACTAATTCACAATAAATTTAAAAGAACCCAAACTTGCCCAACCAACCAGCATTTCAATTGAGAATACACTTCCTTGATGCTGAACTTTTCAGATCGCTTTAGAAAGCCAGAACAAATAAAAAAGCTTTTCAAGATTAAGTATTTTGGAGTGCAATGCAACTTGAGACATTTTGAAAATAATTTGATCAAGTTTCAATCAAAGGACATTTCAGAACACCATGACGTGCAAGTAATTTTTTAAGACAAAATATCACTTTAAGAGACACAAAGAAATACTATTTGAGTGAACTAATTAATTAGGCTATAACTTAATTAATAAAATTAGGCTATAATTTAATTAATTAAACTAGGCTGAATTGTCAGTTAAAAAAATTCCTGAGAACAAGATCTATTTTCTCACTTAAGGTATTTAACACTGAGACTGAATAATCATAGTATCAGCTCTGGAAAACAATTGTCACACAACACAAAGAGAAATGCTCCAGTGAATGATCCAGTAGATCGTCTCTCTTTCTATCATACACATTGTATCATACACAATTTCTGACATAAAGAGAATGTGTTCTGTTCTTCCCTAAACAGTGGCAAGGGTACTTAACACGCTCTGCTGATACTATTTTCAGCTGACACAGGAGTGTCAGAAGAGAAGAATACTACATGGAGACCACAAAGAACCTTTTTTTAAAAAGTTTTCCAATAGCAAGCATCTCAAAGCTCTCCCAGCACAAGATCAACTCACAGATTTCTCTTTTCTGCTCTATCAGAAGGAAGCAAATAGGTATTTTGGAACTAATACCTGAAGGCTTCATAGTATAGTTTATGCGCTCGCCTCTCCAGTATTCTAGAGGTCTTAGCCGAATCCTTTTTGTCCGACGAACATTAGGTGTGTTGGTAGGCATTACTGAATTAAATGATGAAGTCATTCACATGAAGTATGAAAGAAAAATTGAGAGACAGAAAATATTAAGTATCCTTTCCTCTTGTTCTGTGCCACAAGAGGGTTAGCACTTCCCAGCTGATATTTTTATCACATTGCTATCATGACAAGAAAAGATTATTCAAGTATTGCCAAATGCCTTCTTTTGCATACATCAGTATTTCACTCTCGTTTTCCTTAAACAACCATCATTCTGACTGGGCATTAGATTTCATTCTACGTATCTTAGTGAATCACTGACACACCAACACTAGGAGCTCAAGGACAGCAAACATGCTCCAACTGTGAAGACAAAGCTCTAGACAAAGACTAAGAACCCTGCCTGAATCTGGGGGACTTCATCAGCAAACATGAAAAGGCACTGCCTCGGTTATGGCAAGGGGTAGGGTAACAGAGACTGCATAGGCACATCCTTCTCTTCCAGATTCATAAATCCTCTTTCCAGGGTCCAGAACAGCAGCACTTTTGCACACAGAAACTCCACACATTTCCAGGATTTTTCAAGTATTTATCTTCAGATGTACTAATCACATAGTCTCAACTTTCAAGTTGTGCAAGCTGCCATATATGAATACAGTGAGATATGATATTTTAGTGTTTTTAAGAGAGAGTAAAAGCCCCTTAAGATCTCAGAGAAAATTAATCAAGAATATTTAAAAGTGAAAAATGGTAAATACAAAACAGTTGCTGAAACAGTTTTTGAAGTTAGACAACTTAAGTGTTGTGCATAAAATAATAATGAAGCCAATAAAAAACACCTACAGAGTAAAACAGACAAGCACCGGACTCGAACTGACTGCCTGCCCATTGTTCCATCCTATCCAGACTCGGACCACCACAAAAGGCAGGTTATTTGCACCCTCAGTTTTACTGCATAAAACCAATTCAAACTCTTACCATTCTCACTGAACAGTAAGAGTTTGTCTTGACTCAGTTGTTTAGGAATATATTCAGTGCACGTAGCTGGGTGTGCAGCTGCAGTGCCAGCCAGAGATTGAGCTCTGGGTGGGAGCCTCAGGCAAGAGGTCATGAACTGATGCTGACCCTTTGCACGACAAAGGGCACGGAGACCTGTGGCCTGGCCAGGTGACTGGACAGCAGAAGCTGAGGACTCAGCTGGAAGGACCAACAGGACTCCAGACTGGCTAGCACACAGACTGTGAGGGTACAAAAGCCCAGATAGTCCTTTGTTCCAGTTTATGCTGTTATTCCATTGCTACATCATAAAATTACTGAAAGGAACCAGAGGTCTGAGACTCTGCTATGGGAAACCCAGGGCCAAGCCAGCAAGGAAACCTTGTCTGGCTGTCTGGGGAGTCAAGTGGGGCACCTGTCAGGGCACTGGAGCCACTCACTGTGAAGGGGATCCAGTCCCAGGACCTAAAGTCTCTGGTGGTGGGAGTGTGACTGCCAGAGTGGCTCCTGGATGGTCAGACCTGGAAGTTTCCTTAACACATTATCAGGAAAAATGGAAGTGTGGCAGTTAAAAAGATAATTGTTGAATATGGCAGTAAAAAAAGAAATACTAGAAGTTTTCAAAAGTAACTTTAAAATTAAGAGAAGGGCTATACCTGAAGAAATAACAAACCCTATCTGTAAATACTTATGAACAGATGAACCCACTTCTAGGTGTTTGCCTGTGTCTCCTTCAGCAATGTTTATATCAAGCTGAAAATGCATTTGCATTTACACACTTACATTACGATATTTTAAAATACTCTTACCTATTTTATGCCTTGCTATGTCGTCTGACAACAGATGTCTTAATTTGTAATTCAAGTCTTCAGAATTATCTGAAAACACATTCAAAAACCCCACCACCAAAAGGCATTTATTATTCATGACTTTTCTTCAATATACCCACTAAGCAACCAAAAGTAACACAAACAGAAGTCACAAGGATAGTACTTCCACTAACACCTTTTGCAACAAACATTTATGAAACCCAGTGTATATAAACAGTATATATAATTCGTTTTTAAACAGAGTAAAGTTAAAAATTACTTGAAAACTATACATTCAAGTAAATACTCCTCAGACCTATCCCTCTTCATAAAATGAACATCGACAAATTATAAACTATACCCATAATTTTATTGATCAAAGTGCAAGGTCATTCAGATTTATATCATTTAAACCTAACTTTAGAACAAATTTTTCACCAGAACACACACAAAACTAGGTATCTGAAGAAAGCATTGCATGGACTGTTAACATTCACATCTGGCCCTGAAACACTAACAAAAAGACTTCGCATCTCCAGGGCTCACGTTCATTATGACACGTGCAACTTGTGTAGTGAAACTTAAAACTGAAACCAAATAAATAATAACAGCCCACACACAAAAACAAACCAAACAGCTAACAAAAAACCTCCTAACACAACAAAACAAAAACAAACAAACAAAAAAACCCCAATCAAAACCAACAAACCCCACCACAGAAACACCAAACCAAAGTATTCTTAGGTGAACAGGCCATGACTCCACTAATGCTGTAATTTGGCTCAGGGCTGCCTGAAGTGACTGCATACAGACAACACATCAAATTGGTACAAACTGAGCCTGAAAAATTTGTTCCAAGTATTTTGGAAAGAATAACTTTATCCTGGTAGGCATGATGCCTAACCATGAAGGGCTGTGTTCTCCCAGAGCTAACAACATAAAGCTAGCATGCTGTTGTACCACACTTGGACAGAAATGTAACCACAGCCAATAAAATCTGTATTTCTTGTTCTGGACAAGCTGAATACAACAGAAATTACTGAACTATCAGTTACAGTTTATAAGAGGCTTATACATAAAATGCAAGGAAATACAAAGTTTAAACATTACCTGAAGATGTATCATCCTGTTCCGGAGACTTACTGCTGAAATCAAATTTATCACAACCTTCTAGAACAGGCCCACTACAAAGGAAAAAAAATACACCTGTATGAATACGTTAAATGTCAAAGGAACATTACAGCACTGTCAAGAACAGTGAATTTAAGTTTTTTTCAGATTATGTGTGCTGGGTTTTATTTTAAACATGTTTATACCAATTAGACACTGAAGCAAATGACTGCTCCTTAGAAATCACAGGTCAGAAGTTCATGAACTACTCCTCTACTCAGTCATCAGTCAGGCAAATTAGTGTTCACACCTCCTCTCTAAACAGGTTTCCTAAACATTTTCTTTTTTCTCCCTTCCAGAATAGACCTTCTCCTTGTCTCTGCAGCATTACCTTACAAACAATTTCCCATATACCATGATTATAGCAGTGCTTTAAAGCGTTGTTTTGCATGCTGTAAGGAAAGGACAGTAAAACAGCTTTTAACATGTAACTCCAACAGAGATTCCTTAGCAATCAAACCACTTGCAACAGGACTTCTTCCACAGCCTTAGCATCAGTACCCTTTACCTTCTTTCCTCCCTCATCTGAGGCTGTGCTTCACGGCTTTTACTGTGCCAGTGAAGTTCAGCTGTTACCCACCTCAACTCCAAAAGATGCATTTCAATTATCTAGATTAGCAAACTTTCACTACAAATGCAAGTCAGTCTGCAGTAGGCTCCCTTACAATTAAAGCCCCCAAAATTTTCAGTTGCACAAGGATTTAATAAATCCACAGATTGCCACTCCTGTTTGCTTTAAGTTCCCATCCCATAAAAGGGGAAGATACATGCCAATGTATGTGCACAAAGAGTTTGGATTGTAGATATTGTTCTACACCACCCTACTTGACATCAGTTTTATTAGTGCAGCTGTCATTAGTTCTAGGAGCACTAATATTTCTGTTCAAAAATTACAGACTAACGTGGAAGCAAGCCTCAAAGGAAAGAAATCCCCAAAGGCAAGAAGCTTATAACGACCCCTTTATTCATGACAGGAAGAAAAATTGTATTACTTTATTAACTGTATTAGCACAGTATTTAAAACCCTCAAGCACGAATCACAATCCTGTTCTACTCAGTGCTTCACCAGGAGGGCATAGAACACAGCAGCCATACCAGCTGCTCAGTCTCAGGGGGTCTCAGTGGGGCAGAAGTAGCATTAAATTAACGTTTTTCAGACAACTCAGGAAATTACCTTTCGCAACTCACAACCTTCTCAGCTACAAAGGAATCTCTAGAAAAGAAAAAATTATTCTTATTACATTTGGTGTTAAGTCAACTTAATGAAAGGAACCTGTAGGTCAATAATTTTACATCCTGAACAAAACTATTAAAAAAGGCATTAAAAAAAATTAAAAAGCAATGCAAACAACTATGATTATAAACCAGGTTTTAGACCACTTGAATTTAGTCTTTAGACTGACAAAAATAAATATAGCTGAAGAATTAAATGCTGTATTTTCTAAATTTTAAAAAGGAACACACTTAACAGTGAAGTTACTCCATGGGTGGTGGGGTTGTGTTAAACTGGATCTGCTATGCAAGTCTCACAAGAACACTTTAACTAGAACAAGCTTCCTCATGTAGGAGACATTAAACACAGCACCTAGCTGTGAGAAAAGAACGTTGATTAAGCCGCTTGGTTTCTCTATTAACTATTCAATCAGCCTCAAACTATCACATACTTCAACTGGACCATCACTGCTTAAAAGCTGACAAGGTGTGTTTAATTATCTACCAAGTTATACACCACATTTGTGAGGAATCACACAAAAAGCTTACTGTAGTCCATGTTGCCTGTTATGTTTTCTTTTGTTACTTTTTCTTTTCACATCTGATAACTTCTGTTTTTTCCTGGCCATATCCAGTAAAGAAGAGCTGTCAGAATCTGTTTGAGACTCAGTGTCCTCAGGGCTTGAGCAAAGAGCTTTATTGGTTCTACGTGGAATCTTTTTGGGTATCTTCTCTGAAGACTTGGCAGACAACCACTTCTTTTCAGGATTCTTCACGCTGTCCACGGGATGCTGCAGTGCTTTTAGAGGAGTTCTGTTATTGGCACCACCAGGTGACTCTGGTGTGTGTAACACATTTCTATGCTTTTCGGACTTAGGCAACTTCTGAATCACGGGAGACTCTAATTTCTGATGCAAGGGTGTGGTGCATACTTGATTCAATTCTACAGGCTCTCTTTCAAGCTCTTCTTCACCAGGTTCACTGTCAGAACTCTCCTCTCTTTGTAACTGAGGCTTTTTATTACCACTTTTCTGGACAGATCTTTTAAGCTTCTTCCTTGGACTTACTGTCTGTCTCTTAGCTACTTTATCTTTTGGAAGTTTCTGCTTAGCAGTTTGTTTCTTCTTAACTAAATGCTGAGAAGCTTTAGAAGCCAACTGCAGATTCTTGGAAGACTTGAGAGATTTTTTTAGAGACACAGTCTGCTCTTCCTGATGCCTAGATGAGGGCACAGGCAAATCCTCATTTGGCAACATCCTCGTTTTACACTGCTCTTCATCAGATGGTTTTGTTTCCAATCCAGACCATGACAACATCAGTTCTTCAGCTTCTGGCTCCCAGGATGTGTTCTTTTTCTGGTTTGGAGAGTCTTGTCTAAGTGCATCCTTTTTATTCTTTCCTGTCAATACACAAAACATTTGGGCATTAATACCTTTTCCCATTAAACCTGAAGTTATATGTTGATATCCAAATGCACAAAAACCAACTAACAATCAAAATGGGGAAGAAAAAACAAAAAAGAGGTATCACAAAACCAGTTTTATCACTGATGGTTAAAGAAGGCTTTCACTACACTACAGTCTACAAAAAACTTTTCGGCATACTTCCATTATTTCCTAATTAAAAAAGGGGGACAGAAATGTTACATTCAGTCTGCTTTCCAGTCTTCAGTGTTTCCTGCTACAAAACCCTTCACAAATAATTCCTAAAACTCAATCCCCTTTCTGTTCAAAGCAGATAACCTCCTCTCTGTGGAGAGAGGAACAAAAGCTTGTGGGTACCTACCTTCTATGACTCCTCATAAGAAAAGACAACACTGCTAATTTAATTTTTTAATGTCCTAACAGGATACGCAAAGGGTGTGGCAAAAAAAGTGAAGACGCTCTGTCTCACTGCCTCTCTGTCTCACCCAATTCTAACTGTGCAACTGAAACACCAAAAAGGAATAACATTTATCATCTACTTCATTATAATTTCCTTACAAACCACCAGAAAATAATCCAGTAATGTGATCTGGAAGGAAAAGTCTGAAGAGCTGTTAAATAACTTACCCGTATGAGTACTCTTTCGGCTTTGAGACGTAAGGATTTTTTCTTCACTATTAGAGATTGGATCTGACTCTGACGTTCCTTTGAAGCCAAAAGCTCCAACATCCAGATGCTCCAGTTTCTGTTTAGTAAGTGCTTTAACCTGTACTTTTCTGTTCTTAACTTTCTTATTCTGTGTCTTCTCCTTTTCAGAGGGCTGAGATTTAGAAACTGGAGTTACAGAGCCATCGTTTTTTGGTCTTTTGCTCTTACTGGGTATCGAAATCCAAGAAGTAGAAAATGCATCACCTGACTCATCAATTAAAAATTCACATTCATTTTCTATTTCTATATCTTGATGTTTCACAGGACGAGGTGATGGTGGTGATATCGAGGTTGAATATCTAAAGAAAGGATGGAAAAAAACCATTCATATCATTCAGGGTCAGGGGGAAATTGACTTTCAGACTTTCAAACCTAGTGGTGACTCCCAACACCTAGACACAGTACAGAACATTCCTCAGAAGAATTATTATAAAATTCATCCTTCATATGTTCCGTATTAAGCCTCAAAACAAACCTGTGTCCAAGTGTTCTTGTTGCTACAGCTGCTAAGACAGCTGAAGAGAAAGACTTCTCTCTCCAGGCAGAAGACGCAGTAATACGTTCTGTTCCTTGCACAAGAACAACCTGCTCATCTCTCCCAGGCTGAGGTCCTTCCAAATTTCCAACTTCTCCACAGCTCTTTGCTGCAGCTGGCGTATTCCAGTCATCAAAACGCAATCTACGAATGAGAAACAGCATTCAAACACTGCTATAAATCCTGAGTGCACAATAAAGTATTGTGAGGATGAACAGATGCTCCTGCTGACAGCATCTCAATTCTTATGAATAAGCTTCCCTTTGGAAACTTGCTGGAACACAGGTCAGCAGTAGTACTTTCCAGCATAGTAGCAACTGTCCACAGGCAACATGGAGTCAGCATGTGACTCTTGATTAAAGTAAAGGCTGCTCAGCAAGACAAATTCCTAATTTTAGGAGAATGTGCCTCAGAAATCGTCAGGTTTCCTAGACTGTAGGCGCACTGTCTTTCCAGTCTCATTCCATCAATGGGAGTCAATGGGATCAGTGTCAATCCATCATTATGATCTATCCCAGAGATTCAGTCCTCTAGGAAAGCAGAACTGTGGCCAGGACCACTGGCCAGTGTTGCAGTTCAGCTTCAAACCTTCGAACGAGGAGATAATAATCACAACTGAAGTTGTTTTACTTTGTATAAAACTTTTGTATATTCAGAGCAAGAGGAACAATGACTGCTCATATCTGCTTTAACAAATTCTTGTTAACTTTTAAAGTCAACACTGTCAATAGGATTCACTGAAGAAGCCTAGACTGTCTGAGAAGCTGATATTTTGGTGCACTTTCCTGAAAATAGATTAAATCTATTCTGACAGGCTTCCTTCACTTGGGTGCTGCACTTATCACCAGAATATTACATAAAAAATAATTCTGCCCTTTCTAAACCCAGATATGGAAACTTCCTAAAAAGCTTGGAATTATTTTTTATAAGTTCACAATCCAAACTCGATTTACCCTGAGGTGAGGGGCGCACACAGAATATGACACCACAGCCATGTTCAGCTCTACTTACTTAACTACAGGAGAACTTTTCACTTCCTCCACAGGAAAAGGTGATCCAACAGACCCACGATTATCCTCAGAGCCCAAAAGTACAGCTGGACTCTGGCACAGTGCTTCAATATCTTTCAATGCATTATTTTTTTCACTTTTAGACACAGGAGACTCTGGTTTTTCAGAAGCAGCTACGTAATCGTGTGTTGCAGGCTTCAGGTGTGATTCATGTGACTGTCCTGCCATATATATAGAACAGGTTTAATTCTTTTACTTAAAACCTTACAAAATCCCAAGAAATGGTTACTTTTCAAACCTTAATTCAGTAATAGTGTGACCAACCTCTGCTGCTGACTGGTTTTAGTGGTGATGCAGGTGAGGGCTCTGCAGACTTATGGGCTCTTTTCACAGATGTGGCTGACCCTGCCTTGGGCTGTCGTAGTTGGTAATGAACAATAAGACAAAGTGAAATATTTGATAAAGCAATGGTATTTTAACAGGAATGGACATTTCTACAGAACATGATATAATCTCCTTCCCTTAATTCATACTCATTTGAATCACAGTTCTATTTTAACTAAACACTACAACTTCCTATTGTATAAAACTTTCTAAAAGTAAATGCAAATTTCAAACAACAGGTAAAACACTGTGTACAGTAAAAGTCTATATGCAGCTTTAAACAGACATCCTTCTAATCTCGAGGTAAACTATTTATTATTGTCATTAGAATGAATTTAAACAATTTAATTCACCTTTATTAAGACAGGCTGAGGTTTAGCAAGAATTGCTTTGAGAACAAACACCATTATAATGTTGCCTGTTCTCAACCCTGCCATCAATAGAATATCCTACTTAAAA
Organism: Oreocharis arfaki; assembly: GCA_013398015.1. Classification (NCBI taxonomy): domain Eukaryota; kingdom Metazoa; phylum Chordata; class Aves; order Passeriformes; family Paramythiidae; genus Oreocharis; species Oreocharis arfaki. The sequence goes on from VZRR01004311.1 coordinate 96,724, forward strand.
GACAAAAAAAGTAAAATCAAAATATTAAAACTAAGCATACAAACTAGATTATTGGCATCATCCTCTCAGGCAGCACACTAACAAGGCTTGTTTCCACTCTTCAACAGTGACAGGTATATGAAGTTATTGTACAGCTAACTATCAGGAGTTAACAAGCTGCTTTTCTACATGAATCACCTTTAAATTTTACTGTCCATCTGACAGCTAAGAACTGTGCCCATATATCTGGCAAAGTGACCACAACCAACTCCAGTGGAGCCCAAGACAGCACAGCCACCACCAGTAATAAGGCAGTGTGCTTCAACCTGAAACCATAAGAAATTTACCTATCCTGGACAAAAAGCTGAAGAAGCTTTCATTAGTGAAAACCCAAGAAAAAAAGGCATTAAATAATTCTACTTACAGAATATTTACTACTAGAGCACAACAAACTAAGAAAAAACTGCATTTTCAATAACTATTACAGATAATTAAATTATAGCCTATATACTTTTACAAGTGCTCATACAGAAATAAATACTACAGAATCTAACTTGTACCCACACGAAACTGTACCCAGTGCTACGCTGTGACACTGGCATAACTTACCCTTTCACGCTGCATTGAAGTTCTCTTCTCATTTTTCAAAATAAAGGTTGAGGAATTTGGAGAGTTTATTGAAAGATCACTGCTGCAACCTATGAAGAAAAAAACTGTAAATATGGGAATCTTGGAATTGTCCAGGTTTCATTTATTTTAACAAGTTCTAAGGCTTATTAAGGTCATTTAAACCCAAACAAGAAAGGAATCAGCTGCAAGAGAGAGAGATCACCTTTATAAGACAGCTAAGACACAGTTTTAAGAAGCTGGGAAGGGGCTGCTCTTAAAAACCCTGAGAAATACTATTTTTATCCATTTTATCCCTATTTTTTATTTCTATCTACTTAGCACTAAATATAACACAAGGAAGAAATTACTTTTTTCTTCTATCAGCAAATTAACCAAAGCACAAAGTAAGAGCTTACTTTCAAAACAATCCTGGATGAGTTTCAGTACGTTTTGACCTGGCTGTACATCAATCTTATTTCTAGAAAGAAGAGGGAAAAAATACTCTCAATCAAAAATACAAAATGTTCTTCTCTCAAATACTAAAGTAGCAAGGTTTTACTTCTTAATATTTTGTGTTATTATTTCCCATAGTTCCAACTTTAATATATTTTCACCTACCATTTCCATGCATAGATATCGGCAAAGAAACTTATCTAAATAAGAATTCGAGGAAAAAGAGCATCACTGCTGCAGATTACAATAAGAATGAAAAATTCTCTCTCTATAAATGAAAAAATGCAACTGCTGCAACAGCCCTGAGGTAAATGAGCTTTGGGCTGACTAGAGTCTCACTTGAAATAAACAATTTTTTTTATAAATCAGACCTCGAGCTATGTTGCCTGCGCAGTGATCCAGACACAGCAGACCGAGAAACAAAATGTGCTGCTGCCCATCTATCCCTCCATACAGGGAGCCACCCTGTAAAACAAGTTATTTCTGTGCTTATACAAAAGCTTCAGCAGCAAGGATTGGCTTGAAGTATTCAATCTGTAAGCAAGTGAACAGCTCAGCTGGTTAGATTACTATTTCAAACCAGCACAAATGAAAAGGGCAGGAGTGAATGATTCACCAGCCAGACAGCGCTGATCAAAACCAAAACAACACTAGAATAGCCACAGAGTATTACTCCCACAAAGATCATTATATACCTTTAAAAACAGCTAATTGTGTACATTTGGTACGCTCATGAAGCGCATGTCCAGAAATGGATTTCAGTAACAAAAACTTCACAGACTTCTAACACAGATGTAAAGAATATCACAGCACTGCAAATGCTCAAACTCATCTTTAACATTTACAAGCAATGCCCAAATATGCCGGAACTCTGCGTGGGCTTTATTTCTCTACTCCTTGAAAGGCAACGTGTTTTCCCAGATTACTGCTTCCGTGCTCAGGCAGCCCAGTTAGGGGTACCTTAGGTACAGCTACACCACAATCTGCTGCCTTGGCAGAGGAATACAAAGGAAACCCTCGGAGCTTTGTTCCCCTGCAGAGTTTGCTCCTCTTACCCCTAAGAAATACAAGTGATTTGGAAAACATCATATGTTTACTTTAATAAGCTACACCACACAGTTTTGACATTTAGCTCTCAGATAAAAATCAAGGTAAGTTCCCCAGAATCTAAGAACAAATGTAAGTTACCCTCCTCCATGGCAGAATCTTGCTCTGTAGTCTTTTTTTAAATGATTCTGTGAAGAAATAAGAATCAATTTTTACTAAGCATGATGACACTTGAGAGAAAAACAAGTAAGCAGATCCTGAGTGTTCTCGAGACATCTTAAGGTAGTTGGAGAGTGGGAGTTACTGCAGCACTGTTTTTCTTAGAACGCCACAGTGCCTCTTCATACACCTGAAACCCGAGTATAACCAAAGTCATTCAAATAGACAGGACTCCAGTCATTTACCACAACCAGAGCAGTAATAATTCAAGCAGCAGCAGCAGCGCATTATCAATGTTGCCTTCTGTGACAACAAATGAAATAAAGCTGCTGACCTGGGAACTGGCAACGCTTGTAGAGAATAAAACAGGAAGAAAGAGAAAGAAAAATTCAAGAGCGAATCAGAGTGCAGCTCTTCACTAATGTGACAGGAAATCATCTCAAAAAGATGTAAACGTTTACCTAAAAAACTACAACCTCTTCCTGATCCGTGTAAATTTAAAGAGTATATGCAGTGTGGAGACTATCTAGCCCTAAAACAAGAGAATTCAGCACGTTTTTCTCAAGTTTGCCATACTGACAGTACTTTGCACTTCTTTACGATTCCCCTTTGGATATTACTTCTGGTATCAAAATAACCAAACCCCATAGGGATTGATTTCACTGCAAATTTTCAACATCGGTTTAAAGTGGCAGAAGGAAATGACAGGTGACAAGGGAAAACAACTGACCAAAACCCACCACCTCAGTAACTATGCAGAACCACACTCCGCAGTCAATTTGGCACTCGAGCCAAAACCCCTTCCCCTTGCAGCAGGGTGCAGCAAAACGCACTGCCAAGTGACCTTGCCGATTAAAGAAATTAAAAATTCCTGTCACGGACTTAAAAGAGCCTTTAACAGTTCATTTATCGTTGTGTTCGTGTCGCGCTAAACATGAAGAGTTTTAAAACTTAAGCACGATTGTAGCGTGCCTGGACAAGTGTCCTGCTCTTGATGTGCTCACTCGCCCGTGGAAGCTCTCCAGAGGCAGCCTGAGGGGAATAAGGGCTGGCACAGACCCTTGTGCTCTGAGGGAAACGGGACTCCCGACAGACCAGCCCTCAGAGCACAAGCGTCTGTGCCAGCAGCCCGGACCCGGAGCGAACGCGGAACCCCAACTCGAGCCTCCCTTTCCTCAGGGGGAAGTGGGAGAGCGGCCCCCTCCCTCCCCTCAGGAGCGCGCCGAGGGCCGCGCCTCTGCGCTACGGGCGGGCCCACAACACACCATACAAACAAACAGACGGACAGACACACACGCAGACAGACAGAGACACGCAGACCGGCCGCTCCCGCGCTCTCTCACCAAGGCCTCCGCCATCCCAGACCGGGACCGGCGCGCGCCCCCCGCGCCGCCTTCGAACCTCGCGCGCCTTTCCCGGCGGGCGCGCGCGCACGGGCGGTGGCGCACGGGCGGTGGCGCCCGGGCCACGCCCCCCCGGCCCCGTCCCATTGGTCGGCGGCCGCCGCGCGCCATGGAGAGCAGCCGGTTTAGGCGCGCGCGGCCGTTGCGCCTGCGCAGAAGCAGCGACTGTTACCGCCCCCCCGCCCCGCTCCTGCCCGCCTTTCTCTGAGGGGACGGGTGAGGGATGCTTCCCGTTCTTTTATTTTCCCCCGGGAAACGCCAGTTCAAATCCTCGGCTTTCCAAACGGTACAAAACATCCACTGTCACCACGGGGCGGTGCAATTTTTTCTTTAGAACTCTACTGAAGAACTCAACAATGAGCAACAAACAGCGGCTTGAGAACGTAAGGCCACAGTACCTTACAGTGCCGGTACAACAGTGCCCTAAAATACAGTTTTAAGTGATGCTTTTTATCATACACTTGTAGCCGGAAGACCAGGTCCCGTTACTCTTTCTGACCATTAAAGGGACGATGCTGCAGCTTTTCCCCTCAGTATGAAATTGAACCTTATACGCTGCGGGGAGAAGTGGGAACTTCACACTTCTTCCGTCTCTCACCTGTGCTATCCAAAAGGGATACTTCAGCAACACAGTTCTGCTGCTGTTCCAAATGCTGGAACTCATGGCACCTTAAAGTTTGAGCCTCAATAAGCTTTGTGCACCATGAATAAGCCCCTGCACCAGCTACTTCATCAACCACACACAATATACCTTTACGAAAATAAGTGCTCAAAAGGTCTCTGGTCAAATTTATCAACCTTTGGACAAAGGTTTAGACTGCTGCACTGTGCTGCACATATGCTTTCTTTAATTGCACAGGAACTGATCAACTGTCGAGTTAATTTCAGCTTTTGGCTGAAAATCAGTTCATTTCTTAAAATAACTAGCCTACATCCACATTGTTTCAAAGATACAAGAAAAATTTAAGAACTTGAAGGTCATGAACTTATCCAAAATCTTCACGTGTGTTTGATGACAAGTGTGACAGATGTAGAAACCCTCTGCCCAGCTCAAACCCACACTATTTCAAGATTTGAGAAGCCATGAAGAGGTGACAGAGGCCCAAATGGTGCCACAGTTGTTCTTCCTACATATCACTATTCTTGAATAGCTTTATCTTTGTAATAAGCAGTCACATATTCCCCATACATAGGAAAAGGGTGGGAAATAATACGGACATCTACTTCTCACTTGTGGTATAGATAATAAAAGCCTAAATCCATCTGATCCACCAAAGCAGTCCTGTTAATAGTATCGAGACCCTCACACAAAATCCTCATTACTCCTAACATTAAAGAAACATGTTAACTAACCAGAGAAAAGTTGAGCTGGCTGCTTAATGCTTTGCATGCACAAACATTCCTGCATCTATTAAGAGTGATAACAATTCAGGGAAAGCTGGTGTAAATATGAGCAAATTCTTCAAGAAAGGATTTGAGTAAGAAGGATCTTCATTACTGATATAAAACTTGATTCTGGCAAATCAGCTGCTCTCTCAAAGAATAATATTTTGAAGGAAAGCTATTTGAAGTGCTCCAGTGAAAAGACAGTTCCTCCCTCTTGCAGGAAGACAGCATGCTCTAGCTTCTCCACAAAATAGTGCATCTAACAGTTCTAGACAAATACAAGCTTTCATTGCAATGAATAAAAAAAGGAAAAAGAGAAAAAGCAGTTATCAGATTCCAGGTAATGCTACAAGCCTCTCTCTTGGTAGCACTGTTATAGTGACAACACCGGAGACTTGGAAGATCAGCACCCCAAAATTCACTTGCCCAGTTTGACAGAGCCTTTTTAGTGTGATCATGCTGAGCACCTGCAGAGACTTTCGATAAAAAGTAGGAACAGACTGAGAAACAGGCTCTATCAACCACAAATTCACACTGAATCAGCACACTCCACTATCTTCACTATAAACACATTCACTCTCCACATCAGCAATTCAAAAAGGTTTAAAACACGAAGAACAGTTCTAATAAGACACTTGACATGCCGAGTTCTTCTACAGAAAGTCCTCTTGAAGTTACTAGTTGTGAGATTTTACCTAGATTAATTTATATCCCAAAATGTTAAAGGTGTGCTAATAAATATCTAGAGCCATTGTGCACTTTCAGTTTTTCCATAACCAACTTTTTAACTGAGCAGAACCCACCCAGAGAGCATCCATCCATCCATCCATCCAACAGACACACGCAATAAGAGCAGCATAAAGATACAGCTATGTCTGTAAGTTCTGGTTGTGATCCCTGCCAGCCTTGACCTGGACTTCTTACAAGGCTCTCAAAGGTGTATATGTTGTCATTAATAAATGCCACTGCATGAATTACATCTGACAGTTTACGTTAAACCCTGAGGACAGTCATACAGCATTCTAGAATAGTACTTTACTATTTTTAAATGCTGCTTATTTCAAAAGCACAGGCATGATGTTAACATCACACTAATATATCAGAGTATACTTACAGTTTTGTTTCCCAGCCTCCAAATAAGAGAGGTGACAGTGTTTTCAACTTGACCTAAACCTTTAAGTGATCTTTAGCACTAATTAGTGACATCAGTTAACAGTTGAGATTCTAATACTGCCACATTGAAATACATTGCAGTTGTTATTTAGAAGTGGAAACTTATTGTCTGCTTATGCCTCCTCTGCACTCTAAACGTAGTCACTTCCCCTCATGTTTCAAAAAGTTTCTCTAAAAGAGGTTCTTAAAAAAGTAAATTAAGCAGTTTAAAAAGCAGTATTATTAATCTAGAAAATTACAGCTGTAAACTAAACTGACTGTAAAACTATATACACCTTCCAGGAGACATCCCGCACACAGGACTGAATCAAAAATATTGACATAACTGTATTGATTCCAGCTACTCAGTTCTGTACATCTTGGTGTGCAGGTTCCCAACCTAATACCTGTTATTCCTGATGATAACTGAGAGGGGAAAAAAGAAGTAAAACTCCTGACCAATAGCGTTCATTAAATGTGAAGACATTCTTAAAGCTTAATAAATTATGACTGAGGAAAAACAGCTAAGTTGTTAATAGGTTTTGCAACAGCTGCAGGACATAATGTGCAATAACAATCTCTAAAGCTTAAACTCATGAGAAGGTTTTTCAGTTTATAAGCTTTTATTCTAACCTCACATTGCTCTACCACGACAGGGAGAAAAAAAGAACTACTACCTCAAGTATCCAGTGTTTAAATGATGAAGAGTTAAATGATGATGTTTCTGTAACACACCTCTGCCTCACCACAGCAACAAAACCAGTCCATAATGATTTCCAATTAAGCAGAATTTTTACACTTAGATGTCCCAGTAACTGACCAATGAAGGTAAAAACCTCACTGTTCAGTGCAGCTCAGACTTGCGGTGAAGACAGGTGTACAGCACACCAATGTGCTACAGGGAAATTGTACCAAAAAGAGTAGCTGAGGAAACTGTCTGCTGTAACAAACATCCAGAGGTATTTGTCTTTTCCTCCCTTTAAAGTTATCAAGAGCTACAGTGATTTTAATTTTGTGGGGGCAGAAAGGCTCGACCACATTCTCTCTTTGTTGAAGACCAAGTTTTATTGTTGAAAGTGCTAGTTCGGCTCTCCGATAGGTTTTCACTTTCCCCATACTGCAGTATTCCACAAAGAACAGTCTTAGTGCAGATAATCAACAATTTCAGCTCTCTGAACTTCAGGGGAGTTTTGACAATTTACACCTCCTCCCCATGTTCCCATGTTGAGACCGACACAAGATAGCTGCGCTGACCACGGCACCACTAACCAGCCACACAAGAAACCAGTTCCTCTGCTTTTAAGTGGGAGTTTAAACCTTTCCAGATGGGTTAAATCCCATGTGTAGATGGCAAGAATGAAATTCTTGTTTGAGAATTAAGTATCATATGACATGAATTTGAGATGTTCTTAGAACACCAGGAGTATCATAAAATGGTGCTTCTCCTATTTTTTGCACTCTTCCCTAAGCAGTGCCTAATTTGCACATAAGGACCATTTCTTAGGTTCACCATTCTTCTTGCCTTCCTCAACACAAATCTTGTCTTTCAGGTAAGGTACTGGGCATTCCATCTCATGGGTGACCAATCCTCCTTTGAGAGAACAGGTTTGAAGAATACAGGAGCAGAAAAATCAGTTTGTCTTCAGTGCAAAGCCACTGATTTTCAACATTTAATTAAGGCTTCACCAAAAAGAAATATATAGTACCATCTTTAATAGCTGCAAATTAGCACACTCCTTTCAGAACAAATGGTCCATGAGTGACTTTTGTGTCTCTACCATCAATTGTCTTCCTGAACAAAGTAGTATCTCACTGGTGGCCCTGGCAAGTCTTCCTCTCCATCAGTCTCTGGAGCAAATGATACTGTCAAATCCACATACTTCTTATCAGCTGATGGTTTCACAAGCTTTTGCATCCTATAAAGAAATGAAGAACAGTTTGTAAACATACTGGGACGATAGTCAGTGGGAATTTGGGGCCAGACTAGGAGGAATTTCACTGCCAGCAATATGTACTGGCCCAGCATACTATAGACCAAATCAAAATAGAGAATAAGCCACCTAAAAATTTTGACACAAAAGCTGTTCCTCCACCTGAGCTTCAGCACATCATATTCCATTTTCCTGATAGACACAGCCCATTGTGAGCTATTACACTGTTCCCCCACAAGTGCTCAGTACAAAAGATAAGAGCACATGATCACACTTTCGGATGGGATTCCTCACAGAAACAATCTCCCCTTAGCATCCTACTGAGGCACAAGGTAAAGCTGGCTTCCGTGTAGGATTTAGGTCACTGAAGAGGAGTAAGTTCTCTGTCTACCAACAAAGACCAGTTTTAATGCATTAGGAAGAACCATTCCATTGCAGACACTAGACTGTAAGTTCTGACAGAAAGTAATTCTATTGGGGTTAAGGTGTTAAGTCCTTGAATTTCAAAGGTGAATAGTGATGAGGGGGAAAAGCCAGCCAGGATCTGGGACTTCTTTCTTCATGACCACATGGGAGTTTAAACTCTGTAAGCATGTCACGTGGTAGTGCAACTTTCCCCATTTGCCCTCTGCACTCTCAAAAGCTGCAGCCAGTGCTTGCAAGCTGCACACTGGAATATTGAAGGGGGTCAGCCAACCTCACTTTCATCACATATCTGTGGATGACTCAAAATTATATTCTTGCTAACCTGGAGAACTAGTCCCCGAGGCCAGCTCAAATGCTAGGAAGCTGGGGGAATAGAGTCATTCACTTCTATTCCTCACAGGCCACCGAGAGAAGAATTTCCCTTCTGGATATGCCTTAGTGTGCAAGTAAAAAAGCTGCTTTCCTCAAAGTACTTGTTTCCTTGCAAGAACACAGAGCAGCCTCTTCTCAGCAGAGATACTGAGGTCATATTCATTTCCATGAGGAAGTCCTAAGCTACTATGTCTCTAAAACTTGCTTTAAAGGAGTATGTCATCAGTTAATGCTGCAATTCTGAAGTGAATATGCAGTCTGATAATGCTTGTTATATTACAGCAAGATTTTAAACAACTTGAGAAAAAACAAACACACAAGCAAGACCACAGTTTACTGTGCAAATATCCTATGAAGCTTTCGGGACTGTTTGTAACAGAACCCCAAGCTGTTGTTACTCTATGAAAAGTTTGACTCAAGTCTCAGAGTAGTAAAAAATCCTGATATTCACAAGGAGGCAGCTTCACACTGTAACTCTGACTTCATTACATACCCCATTCACTCAAAATTATTGATACAGCTGTAAGAGAAAGCATATAAGCAACTTCTTTGAAGACAGGCTGTAAGTTGTCATCTTAGTATACCAGGCACTCTGCAGCTTAGAGGCTCTTCTCTTCCTGGGAGTTTGAAGTGGCTTGTTCATACTACTTTGCCTGATAATACCTACTGGCAGGCCTTCAAAGCAGTACTGAGCAGTGCATCCACTTGCTGCAGCAAAGCCTGTGAGCACTGACCAGCACACACTTCACAGGAGCTGTAAGGAACAGATTTTGAGCCAAAGTAGTTCAACCAACAGATGTAAGGCAGAACTAAACCTGGGTGAGATCTGGCTGTTATTTTGCAAAGGCCTTCAGTCAAAACCGAGTGCCTTGCCTTCACATTCTGCCAAACTGTCAGTGTGCAATACCTCAATTTCCTGTCTGTAAGCGGCATAGCAAAGCCTTTGTGAATATCATAGTTTTTAAAATGGCTGAAGTGATGTAGAATCTCAAGCAATTACTATAACTGAACAGACTTCCAGAAATCTTAAGCTGCAAGCAATACATTAACTCCTTCAGAGCTAAGTTGCTAAATATCAGCATTAGTTTTAAGCCAGTTTCAAAAGGTTCTAGTAGTCTTGTTCTTCTTGAACCACAGTACATTCTTTCCCCCTAAAAAAGCGCTGTCAGACTTCTTTAGCTTTCTCATTCTGGTATTCAACAGTTAAAGCAGCATTTTGCAAGTCTCCTTTCCTCATCACAGAAGTTAACTCACTTTCTCTTTTTTATTTTCTTTTTTTTTCTTTTTACAAAAGAAAGAAATTATCTTTTTTCTTTCCAAAGAATTAATGACTAGAAACCACTTTGAGAGAAAACACTGCTGCCAGACACATGTCCTTTTGATACAACCAATGAACATAATTTATATGTGCCCTTAAAATCCATTTTCCTAAATCCATCCCAGGAAATGGATCCCTAAATCCATTTTCCAGTTATACTTACGTCAACTTTAATCTTTTAATATGGCCTGGCATCACAGGAACATAGAGCATTTTGACTCCTTGTACAACCATAGTTGGTTCAATTCCATATTTCTCCTGGAATTCACAAATTAAAACTTATTAAAAGACTAGAACATCTGCCCAAAGCAGCAGATACTACTGCTGCTAATACTACAGCTAATAATTCAAATCTATAGGATCCACACCAGAAAACCTGCTAATGCATGGACACTGACAGAAGTTTTATTAAGATACATTTGAGCCAACTGCATTAACCAAGAATTTGAAAACAGGCTTGGATGCCTCTACTTAGAGACATTCCCACTGACATTAGTTATTACTAGAATTATTCTGGTTTGAACAGTAACTTGATGGAAATAAAAAACAAAACAAAAAACAATTCAACAACCCAAAACAAGACACTCCTTTCTTCTTGTGTTATATTAACCCAGGACAGTAGATAACTTACTCTGACAGCATTTATGAAGTCCAACAGAGTAAAATCCTCTTTGCCATAAATTGTCCACCTGTCCCAGATGGTAAATGATATCCCATTTCTGTTTTAAAAAGTGAAAGGTTGTTACTTTAGAATGCGAACTCAGTCATTTCCTTTAAAAGCATATTGAAGAACTGCCAAGTCTTCTTAGCGATGTGCTATTTAATCTTGAGCAAAACTCTCTTCCCTCTCATGAAGTTCCTGCCATTTCTCCAGCCCTCTGACCTTGCTAAGCACAAGACACAGTAAGACCTCTAAGTAAACATGGTATCTGACAACGAAGTTACTGAGTTTTCAGACCTACTGAAAAATAGCTCTTCTATTGGACAACTGATGTTTCCTAAGAACAATGCCACACATCTATCTTCTCTGTATTTTTAAAGCCTCACAAGTAACAGCTTCCACTGAAAACAAAACTAAGCCTTTAAACACACTATATTTTAATATGGGACAGGTGAATATGAGCTACATTTTCCAAACAGGAAATTCTTGGGCAATGCATTACAGGACACCCTTGGCAGTACGACAAGGATCACTTACACCTCTAGCAGTACACAGTAAGTGGACAGCAGAGTTTGATAGCAAGCATGAAGAAATTCAAATCTTCCAAGTTTAAACAACAAAGAAATAACCTTGAATATCTAGAACACTTAACTGAAATACAGCCACGAGCTGTGGTTCCATCATAGCTCTGCTATGCGAGCACACAAGGCCTTAATATGGATATCTGGATTTAGTCACTATTCAAACTTCACACTTGTTGGAATGGCTCAGCAAGTTCTAAGCATCAGTTAGTAGGTTTCCAAATATTGCCCTTGCCCTTCTGCCATTGTCCTTCCTACCTGATTTCCGTTCTTCTTACTTCAGCAGTTTCTGTAAAGACCATTATGGGAATGGCTAGGTTCAGAAAACAGTTCTTGTATGCATCAGCTGCGTAGCCACCCACAACTTTGATGAGTTCCAGTGCAACCTGCAGTGAATTAGAATTTACTTATTAGATTTTGTGTTACCAACTCTAGCATAGTTAAAAGGCCAGCAACTACAGAGAAAGCTGTTAATGAGATCAGCCTTTATCCAATCAGCAGAGTAAATAATATGGAAATGCAACCCACTATGCCACAGACATAAATTCTGTCGCTGCCAAGAGAAATATTTAAAATATTCAAAACTCTTCTTAATGTAGTACTCTTCCAAAATCGTTTGGTTCATGAAACCTCCAGAAAACAGAACAGATATCCTTTCCACTCTTGGCAGTGGCATTCTGATGGAAGTTAGTATTAATGGCAGAAAACAAACCAAAATGCTGAATTCCAACCAATCTTTCTGTGCAGCAAATCAAAAAGAAAAGCACCAAATGCTCGCCATGTTAAGGAAACTTCCCTTTTTGACCATTCAGGAGCCACTCCAGCAGCCACGCTCACACCACCAAAGGCTTTCAACTGCTGGGACTGAATCCCCTTCACAGTGGGCAACTTCTCAATGGGTGCCTCGCTACTCATCCCACTATCACAGCCAGACAACATTTACCTTGCTGGCTCAACCCTGGGTTTCCCATAGCAGAGCCTCAGACCTCTGGTTTCTTGAAGTAATTTTATCATGGTGTAGCAACAGAATAACAGCTCAAGCTGGTGCCTTGGAGAAGGGGCCCTGAACAAAGGACTACCTGAGCTTTCGCACCCTCACAGTCTGTGTGTTTGACAGTCCAGGGTCTTCCAGCTGAGTCCTCAGCTCCTGCTGTGTGTCTGAGTGTCTGGTCACCTGGCTGGGCCATGCCCTTTGTTGTGCAAAGGGTCAGCACCAGTTCACAACCTCTTGCCTGAGGCTCCCACTCAGAGCTCAGTCTTCAGCTGGCACTGCAGCTCCACACTGAGCTACCTGCACTACACCTATTCCTCAACAGCCACATCTAGAACCAAGCATGACCTTGTCTATTGGTACATAAGATATAAATCCATTTCTTTAAATGAGCCTCTGTCAGGGTAGCAGTAATCAATACCCAGACAACAGCAGCTTTAGGCAAGAAACAGTACGAGAAAGAAATACACGTTTTAAAAATCAATCTCACCAGCCCTGATACTGCAGCAGTAGCTGTTGCAATGGCAGGAATAATCTTTCCAGCAATGCGCTTTGTTTTGAACCGATCTGCTGGTTCGATGTTGTACATCTTGGCTCGCAGGTTTGACGCTGCTGTTATGAAATCTATGTGCCCATTACTATCGTCATCTTTCTCAAAGGAGATGGGCTTCATTTGCAAGTCAGCTGCTCACAAAAAAGAAAAAAAAAAGGAGCAAAAATTATTATTAGAAAACTGAAGTCCTAAACATAATTTATAGGAACTAGAATCTTAACAAATTAAAAATTTCACATCCTGGAGCTCAGTGCCTTACTTGTTTTCCTACGCTGGAAGCAGAAATGCCCCTTTCAATACCACTTGCTAAAAGTGAATAATGAAATAAACATCAACAGAGCTCTGTTATTTTACTTTCCTTGCCTCACCAAGAATAGACATTGAACATTCCTGTGGATGTTACTCATACATCCCACCTCACTAAAGCTCCATCCTGTGAGAATTCCCTTTTAAAGGTTAGTTTATCTGCAAAAATTTCACTATGGACTCAGCAGCATCGGAGTCAGAGTTTTGGGATGACACTCCATGGGATGAATTAGAGATAAGCTAATCTTTCTCCCGGATTTATGGGCTAAAAAAGCTTGCTTGTACTTGTTGCCCAATGACTTCTTCATGTGGCCAGGCACAAAAATGGGATCCGAGCATCCTCATCTTAACATCTAGAAGATGCTGTGGAAAACTCTTAGCAGTCTTCACAATTTAGGATCATTTCAGATTGAGAGCTCTAAGTAGTGACTTTCAGCCTTCTCATACGTGAATCACTCACAGTCCATGTGGGATCCAGCCAGCACCCCTCCCCTCCTTGAGAGTTCAGTTCCCTGCTGCTGCCTGCTCACTGTCATCAGTGTTGTACTTGCACACAAGCATAACAGAGAGCCCTAAAACTTCCAGGAATCTCAGAAATACAGAAGCATAGGGCAACGTCAAGCAACAGGACAGATATGCACATGGCACTTCAGAAAGCTTTAGATATCAGCTCTACTTTTTGCAGAATTCCAGAATTGCTTCATCCAAAGACCTGAATGTCACTAGTAGCAATGCAAATGCAGGACATTACTAAGCTATGAACCTAGTTTGCACTACTCACTTTCCAGAGCTTCATTGGATAGTATAGACTTCTCCAGCTGGAAAATAGCATTTCTTTCATCCTCACTGCTGACTGGAATATGATCTGGTTTTCTTGCAGTTTCATCAGTCTGTACAACCTGCAAGTGTGTGCAGTGCTTGAGTAATAAAATATATGAACATCATACAGCACAAGTGTCAAGTGTACTAAACTTCCTGTCTTCTCTGCAGACTTTCCTCCCCAGTTCAAGAGAGACATGGATTTACTGGATCAAGCCCAGCCAAGAAGTTTCCAAGAGCATTAAAGGACTGGAGCATCTCTCATACGAGAAGAAGCTGAGAGAGCAATGATGGTTCAGAGTAGAGGGTCAGTGTGATCTTAGCAATGTGTATAAATATCTGATGGGGGGAGGGAAGTACAGAGAGTACAGCCAAATTCTTTTCACTGGTGTCCAGTGACAGCACAAGGGCACAAACTGAAGCACATAAAATTCCCTAAGAAACATAGAAAAATACTTTAAAGAAAAGAAACAAACAAACAAAAACACCCCAACCCAAGTGTGATTCTAAGTCAAAAGACCAGCCTGTCTTCACAAAGCAAGTGTTCATGGGACAAGTATTAACACTGAGCAATAAAATATGAAAAAACCCTGCAGTATTTCCTAATTTTAAATTATGAAAAATGCTAGCCACTGCACAATAATGCTTAAGCTGTTTTGAAGTTCAAACACTTCAAAAATAAACACAAAAGTAATGATACTTCTTTAATATTAACTACAAAGAAATAAAATTGACACCAGTCTTGGATTGCTTTAAAGTGGCTGCTGAGCAAAATTTTACTACTTTTATTAAAATAGTATAGGCTCATGTAAATGTAAAAAAAACCTTGCAGAATTACAATCACATTCATGCATGGAAAACAATGCTAAAACAAGGAATCTGAAAAAGGTTCATGAAAAAACGAAAAAATTAAAAAATTTCATGAGGTTCATGAAAAAATGGTTCTCTGCACCATTTTCCATTTAGCATACAGTAAATAGATACCATAGCTATACCAAGTTAAAACAGTCCTGTATGCCACACTCTTGTTTCCCCAAAACACATGTTAATTCGTGTTTATTTCTCATTAGCATTGATGCAAGAAGTAGTTGGAGATGTGGGACACTGCTTGCGGAATTTTTTTTTCTTTAAATTAAGTATCACACTTACTTTGTTTGAAGGTCTAAACTCTGGTACCTTCACAGATGAAATAATCCCCAAAATAGTTTCCTCTGACAAGTCCTGTTATGGTTGTGAAGAAAAACAATTTACATTTGCATCAACTCAAAAAGTCCCCCACAAAGAGATTGTAAACCCAACAGCATTTCAAAGAAGACCCAAAAAGTCCCACAGATATTCAGTGATGTTTCAGCCAAACATCATCGTTAAAACACCAAGTGACAATTCAGTTACTACAGCAAACCAGAGCAGTGTGTCTAGCACTCGAGAACTGAACAGAAGTGCAAACCTGACTTACAGGAAGGCCCAATTAGAAAAGAAACAAGAAAAAACAAAGAATAAACAACACAGAGGCTGTAAGCAGTAAAACATAAAACCCCCATAGCATAGCTAGGACACTTAATTTTAAAAAATGCCTTAAAGAGATTTTCTTTCAGTTCAGTAGTTACATTCCACAGGAAATAGGTGCATCAGAACAATAATTCCCAAGTCCAGTGCTTACTAAAAACATCCAATACACTACTCATTTCTTCTCCAGGTTAGAGATTTAAATAAAGAAAAACAAGTGTAAGCAGCCAGTACTGAAGGATAGATTACTTTAATAATCACTTAAATCAGTTCTTGAAAAGAACTGGCAGCTGGACATCAGGCCAAAACTGAACACCACCTTAAGTGTTGGGAACACTGTTACAGTCTGGATTACCTTTTCTGTGAAAGGAACACAGTACACTGTTGCGAAGAGTTTTGCTGCGCTCACGATGAAACCGTAGTGCCTAAAGAAAAGAGAATTATTTTTGGTTGGTTGTTTTTTCTACTTCAGTTGCCCAAAGGTTCACAATCATGTTCAAGATCTTGAACACACATACCGAAAAACAGAATTTCCATCCTTCAGTGCACACAGCACAAAACAGATAGTGCGTTTTGAGTGACTCAGAAGCTGTCCCCAAAACCAGGCAAATTTTGATGAGTGAGAAGTTATTTAATGAAAACAGTATTTCCTTAACCTTTGCAGTCAAGCAAACAACTACAAATGCTCAAATGATATATGATAAAAAGCTTAATCTCAGAATTACTTTGATATCTGCCATGACCCCAGTTTTCACTCAAGCTAAAAATGGTGATCAAGTTTCTCAAAGCAATTGTAGATATACAGCAGATAAAAGCTTTTTAATCCATCAACCACATCAATTTTTAAAAGTATCTGTAATACCCAAGCCATCTAGATCAGACCCAAATTGTGATGAACACGAAAAGCAGTCCCTCCACTAGGTCATTTTAGGTAGTCGGCTTAATTTGGCACATCCCGCATTTCACGATGTGGACAGTGGGGGCAGGGTTGTATGACAGCAAGAACTCAGTAATTCTGTAGCCATGTAAGACATAAAAGGGGTTGCTCTAAGCCATTTCACATTAGACGTTGTCAGAACAGCACCCTCCAATCCCATGCCACTGAAAGTTAAATTATCTGCAGTGAAAGTACTTGACAGCTCACCAAATGTGCCATAGCATAAGACTGTGCACTAACACCTATCAATTCTGGTCTGACTTCCAGGGCTATAGACCCACTGCCTTGCACTTTCTGCTGTGAGTTTTACAGGATGTCACACAATGCATCTAGAACAGTACCATACTTACAAAGGATCATTAAATTCAAACTTCACTGGGAAAGGAGGCCTCTTTGGTGATTGCCAAAACAAACCTGGAGGGAAGACAGACTAAGATGAAATCCTAAGGAACCAGGAACAGCAACACATGACATATGCCAAGAATTTACAACAGGCATAAAGGGGTATTTGTACTTACTTCCATCTTTTAATCGTGTATCAAGGGGAAATGAATGAAGGAGCTGAAGAGCCTAGAGGAAAAACCAGAGAGGCTGTAGTACTTTGTCATAAAGATTGACATGACCACAGTGAACCGAGCCTTCTTAGCTGAAGTAATTTAGAGAGTTAAGAAAATCATAAGAACTTTGTCGAGACAGACAGCTTAACGACAAGTACTACAAGACAGAGCGCTTGCTCATTTCATTCACAGAACAAAGGTGACAATGTCACCTCATCTGTACAAAGCTCAAGCAAGGCATTTAATCCAAGAAGCAAAGCACTCTCCCCCACCTTATTGTCACTTTAGGAGTCTTGCACATGGATTCACAACTGGGAATGCAATATTTTCCCAATGTGACAACTACCACCAGGGATTCTGTATGCACAGGTATGTTTATTAGTCCACAACATCCCAATCCCATCTTTCCTACAAGATTACACACGTACTTTAAGTAACACTGTGGACCAGACTGTCAGAATGACTGGCTCTTATTTCAGAAAATCTTTGAGAAAAATCAGTGTTACAAAGGTGATTTCAGTAATGGGAGTTTAGTGTGGGAAGCAAAAACCCACTGCCTAATAAAGGACATCTGATAATCCTGCTGTTTCGGAAAACTCTAGAAAAATGTCAAGAAAACTGCATGGAGACTACTGAACAGAGTACTAAGAGTGAGTTAATAAACCAGACCTAGGAGTGCTACAGTAGAAGGTGTTGCAGCATTTTTAGGTTTCAAATATAGTTCATTATTTAAGAAGAGATGGAAATGAGTGCAAAGACTTGGACACCTCGTTATCAGGGCCATCAAGTTTTCTAAAACCGTCATTAGTCTAGTGCCACCTCATTTACAGGTCTTACCTACCTTATGGCTAAAATACTTTTCAAATTTTACTCTTGCTAGTTCTACACATTGAGTCCAACTTCGGGGTCTTCTACTGAGAGTTTTAATAACATGAAAACAGCCTTCCAAGCTCTCTCCTGATTTTATTCTCTAGATAAAGAAATATGAAAATGTTAAAACAGACAAGATTCCTTCTAATCCAGTCAAACAGTAAATATGGTTTTAGTGGTCCATAAGCAAGAGGAAACAGAGGTTCACTTCATGAAATATTATCCTTTATGTGGTCCTCTCCACCAGGGTTTTTCCCCCACTTACTTCCACCAGCCCTTTGGACCACAGGCCATTATAGACTCACAAGAAAAGATAGTAAACAATTTCAATCTAATTTATTACATAGCTAAGTTCACTTCAAAACCAGTCTCACTTTCATTTTTCCCAGCTAGTTACACATCAGTGTGACACACACTAATCACACACCAGCAGTGTCTCAGTCTTTCTGATATTTCTACATCACATACAGAGCCCACGAGCTGGAGAAACTTTTAATTAAGAGACACACCAGAAATACTGTTCATATGATCAACTAATGACTTGGCCAAGTAAGTCTTCAGGTTTTCTGAAACAAGTCAGAAACTAACCCAAATCTCAGTGGCCTTAAATAGAAACAATATCCATAAAGCAGTAGTTCAAACACTCTATTCTACCCTGGCAACATTCTCTTACCTGTAAAACTTCTTCTGCCGATGGATAGGTTTGCCAGAACTTGTTAAACAATGAAGGCTTGTGAGAAAATGAACTTTCAAACTGTAAAATAAAAAATAACAGATATGGCATTTTGCAAGAAGCATATCAGATCCCCGCCTTTCCAGTTATGCTGAATGCCAGAAAGGTTAATCCATTACCTTATCTCTTGCCCACTGTATTGTATGCTCAATGGCAGCTGGGAAAGATTTCAAGGTGCAAAAAGGTATTTCTTCCTCTGGTGGGTCCCGCTGTAAATTAGGAGGGTTGCACGTCAATGCAATTATCCAGGTTAATTGCTAATAATAGCACCAAGAACTTGTACACTACATAAGTTAGAAACTCTGCTGTTATAAAATATAGAGTGACTTTTTATGCTTAGAAATCTGTCCTATGAACACTAACATTACCAATTCCTCTTTATGAGGAATAGTCTACACTCAACACTGGAAAGCAAAACTGAACGGTGAAACAAACAACAGATGAAATTGCCAGCCAGCTTTTCCAAGATGTGCAGCTGGCATTCATGTACACTTCCAACATGAAACACGCCCCGTCATTCAAGGCCAGAAAGACTTCTTAATCAATCCTAGCAAGACAATTAGGATGCTTAAAGTCCTGTCTCTGTGTCCACATGGCACCATTTCATGGTGTTCTCAACCACTGAATTTCTTGACAAGAACTTAAACAGAGGGATACTGCAGATAGTGTCTATCAGGGATAGAGCCTGAAGGTTCATTTTCCCCTTTCCCATTCAAACAGAATTGTTATGTATGCTTGTAAAGAACTGCTCAAATTTTATTTCCTGTGAGCTTTTCTTCAGTAACCAAGGAAGTCATTATTTCCTAACAGTACTGTTCTTCAGCAGCTCAAGTAGGCCACTTATTTTAGAGAGACACATAAAAATGATCAAAGAATCAGAGGGCATTATGTGACAAGCTATAGAAGGTCTTGAAATACTTACATGACTATTGTAGGACTCTGTCAGATGGGGCACAATAACTTCTGTATGTCCTTTTGTTCCCATAGTTCCAGAGTCTATAAGAGGACGCAGGTTTGCTACACAACGACTGACATGGAAAGACACAGACTATCAGAACACAGAGCAATCTCTACATTCTCGCCTTGCAGACATTACTGGAGTGCAACCAGAATTGTCTCTAGGCACTTTCAGAAGAGTGGAAAGCTTACACCAAACTCAGGGAAAAAGAAGAGATTAAATAAGAACTATTCAAGTTAGATCAGGATACCATAAACCTCAGCCTGTGTGGATTACAAGCATTAGAAATTATTTTTAAATTTAAATATCTCTACTTTTAAACTTAAATACATATTTTTATGCTTAAATAATTCAACCTTAAGACTGCCTCATCAGAAGTTAACAGTTGCCCTTGCTTCCCTTCCACCCCCTACCTATCAATGTATCTCCTGGCTTCAACATTGTCCAAAGCAGTCACAATCACATCTTGCTTGGTGTAGAATTCATCGCTGTAAGTGTTCTCAGTGGCTGGACAAACTTTATTAATATCTGAGTCAATCTTTATGTAAGGATTGATGTTCAGAGTTGCTTCTGCTGCAGTGTAGCTCTTAGGTTTCTGAAAGTAGAAATACAGAGATCAACAATCTGGGACACAGTAATATCTACTTCATTTATTGATCAGACAAAATTCACTGACAGAAATGTTAGTATGCAAAACATACAATAAACATTTTTTAATCATATACCTCCCTCACTGATAAATACCTTATTAATCTAGTTTTATTTTTAGTTTTATTTAGTGCTTCAGAGACCATGCAGTGGAAGTGCTTAAATGGTTTATCAAGTAACTGAAGCTGATGCTGCGTGCTGCCTCTCAAAAGAACTTCTTCAAAAGAAGGGAGCAGTTCATGACTGTCTGAGGATGAACCCATTAGCAGCTCTGACTGTGTCTATGCAGCACAGGCATCAAGCACCTGTGAATAATCACATTACTGGAAGGTATTCCATACAAAGCCAATTTCGGAAGCTAAATTGAAATAGAGTTCTTGACCTACCCAGCACTTCTGGCCATTCTACAATTATCTAGGGATCAGCACTCAAGCCTGCGGCTTCTGAAAGCCTGCAGGGTTCACCTTCCATTTACCTATCTATCCAAAGTGCAATCTGTTCCCAGATTTGCTACACATAAACAGGAGGCAGAAAATTCAACTGTAAGGTTTTGGGCAGGGGAAACCTTTCTCCACATTGTTGTGAAGATCTAAACCACATTTTTTATTTTGTGCTGTGTTTGCAAGCACAGGGATGTTCCCTCTGCTTCTAAGGAGTTAGCAGCTACTGTGTCATGCATTTACTGAATGCACACGTTGGGCTTTCTCAAAATTATTTACTAGCTTAGTGAAAACTGAATTAAGTCAGAAGACAGCAACTTCAGTCAAGTGCCATCAGCAGTAGCACTACTGAGCTCTATTGAGAACACTTCTGCCACCACCGTCTGTGTTTTGTTGTTTTATTTTCCCCAAATTTCAGCGGCATTGTAGAGCATCTCTGTCATGTTAACCCATGGCAGGCTCTTCTGCAACACAGCACTACTCATCCAATTGTAAAAATTTGAGAGATTTCATTAGTCAAGAACACCAGTACAAATTAAGATTAGACAAGCTGATTTTACTCAACTGATATTAGTAATTAACTGGATGCCATTGGAGTTCTAGGCACCACTTAAAAATACCCCTAGATTTCATTACAGCCCCTAAGACTTTTCTGGACAGAAGTACAGATACTCACAAGTTCAGCTCTCTGTGGGGACACAGGACAAGAAAACACAATAGTTCAGAAAATTTACTGAATAAGAAAACCTACCTGTATGTGATGAGGTCGAAAAAGAAACTGCCTGTTCAGGTTAGATTTCTCTATCAAGTCTGGATCTGTAATTGTAACCTAAGTCAGAAGGGGCAAAAGCAACAGCTGAAGTTACAATTTAAGTGTAACACTGAGCAATGTTCTTGATGAAACCGCTATAGACACTTGTCAAAACAAAACACTGCTATTGGCACCCACTGCAGCCAAAGCTCTGCTTATACAGACTGACTAAATTTTGTTTTAAAATCAAAATACAGCAAGACTGCTGCAAGTGTATTCTTCAAATTGCACGCACTTCCATGCTGAGGCCACTGTACCTTCTGCGCAGAGATCAGCTCGAAGTAAGACTTAAGACTTTTAACATTTTTTTAGTAGTCTAATTATTTAATTATTACCTGTCACATTACTTTTATTGAGAAGTGAGGTTAACAGGTGACTTACCAATCCTTTGTCTTGCCCAGTACCAACACCAAGAAGTGCAAAGTTTTTTAGCATTTCACAGCCTATCGCTCCACAGCCAACCTAAAGAACATTACGTTTGCAGAATCAGAAATGTAAGAACCACAAAGACAAGTCACACTGCAATTTTGGACCATTTATTCTGCAGTGGCACATATCAGAGCTGCCCTCATGTATTCTGAGGACAGTGGACATTGGCTGTACCAACAAAGCATTTGCAAACAGTGTAACAGTGTCAGTCCTACTCACCAAGAAAACATTCAAATCATGGAGCTTCTGGCACAGAGAGTCTCCGATACAAGCCCTCAAGGCATCGTATCTGTCTCCCCTATGCAGGCACAGGACACAAAAACAGGAGACTTCAAGTTGCCATTTATCACAGCAGTACCATTGATGCCAAATTGCACTTGGGACATGCACTAAGAAAGTCAGATGGAATCTGTAATTCCTGTTCATCCCATGCTGAAACAGCACACACATTCTTAACCCCAAATCTGTCCCTCCAGCAAACAACACTGAATCAACTTTAAAAGACATCTGTGCCTGCTTGAGACTCAGATGTGAACAGTACATAAGCCAGGAGACTGTAGTTATATTTACCGTGGGAGAAATTCCTCAGAGCCCACCTTGTCCAGAGGTGTTACAATGTCTAACACATCTATATACAGCTGTAAAAAAAAAAAAGAAAAAAGAAAAAAATCCAATAAAAACCTGTGAAAAACATTCAGGTTATTTTAATTTAAAAACATAACTACTTTGCATGAACAACAGAGTCTAGAAATTTAGAAGCACTAAGTTTTTACTGTCAGTGGAAGACTATACACCATCTGGTACCCTACAGTTCACTTCACAATTTTAGTGGACAGGAAAAAGCATTTGGACACAAAGGGGAAAAAACATTCACTCAAACAGGTGAGCTGCAAGTTTTTGACTTCTGACAGGCATGTTACACCTCCAGAGGTAACCGTGAAGATTGTGAAATTTTTTAATCTAACTTTACTCTGACATTTATCCTGGGAGTCTGAAAGCACTGCTCTTATGTACAGTAGCTTAAGCTGGCATCTGCACTGTATTACATCTTTGCAGCCATGCAGTGACAAGCAAATGCTCTCTTTGCTTGTGTGAAAAAATGTGCTCTCTGAACTCCAAATACAAAAATTTTAACTAAAACTGGCTGCACTTTTATGGCACACATAAAACCACTATTTTTTCTAAATATAGTCTCTAATCTTTTTTTTTAGTTTTGTGTTACAGAAGTTGTTCTGTTTACTCTGATCATACAGCATTTACACACAACTATCCATTCATAAGATGTCAAAATAACCATCCAAAAACCAAGACAGCCTTACCCACTGCTGCAATGGAGAAAATTTTCCTGTTACTGCTTTCAGGACTTCCTGGCTAGCAACACCACCCACTGCTGCAGCCAGAGGAGGTAGAAATCCCTGAGCAGTCCTAGACAGCCATTTCACCACATCTCCATTCACCTGAGGCTGAAAAGTAAGACACAGTAACAGGTTTACCCACTCAGTGAACAAGCCAGTGCTTGACAGTTTCCCAGTTTATTATTCTTCAGTAAAAGACAGACAAATCATTTCACTCTAGCAAAAACGTTTTCAGCCAAGACAGATCCACCATACACCCTGTATTTGCTACATGCATTTGCATAAAAACTGGATTCACATAGCCACAGGATGCAGCCTTCATGTCAGGTCAACATTCAATTGAACCCATGCTGAAACACCATTCTGTTTTCTCACACGGCCTTCAGAAAGCCAGCTGATCCATCTGAAGATGGATTCTAAGACCAGAACAAGGACCAGCAACTAAAGCATGATCTTTAGGCAAGTAAACAAGCACATAAAGTGACCCACAATGACAGTGATTCCTTACTCACTTTGTTTTCCAGTGTTTCGCTTATAGACATGGCTATTTTCAGCATTTCCTCAGCATCTTGAAGGCATCTAGACACCAGGGTAGAAACAATAATGATGACTTTAAACATTCTAGAGTTCTTCTAGAAACACTAACAGTGGAAGAAAAAAGCAATGGATACAGTAGGACGTTTGGAACCTCACATTGTCCTTAACAGTGAGCACGTATTTCTAAATGTCAAGGTTAGTTCAAGAACAGGAGTCTCAGTGGAAAAGCCCATGTGCAATTACAGTCTTAAGATCTATACTTTAAGTAATTTCGTCTCATTTAGCTCCAAATTATGCACATCAAGAACTAAAGCTGAATAAAAAACACTGCAAGTGAAACCCGAATCATTCAGGTAATTTTTTTTTTTAAATCCATGAACTGCAAGATAATTCAGGATCACTGAAACAACTTTTCCATATCAATCTCAGAATGTGAAAAAACCAGAACAGAGAAGGCCTTCCTCCAGAAGTATTTTCTGTCTACCTGGGCCCAGAAAGTGTCATTGCTATATTGGGAAAATGTGTCATTGCTGTATTGGGAAGGCCTTGTGACACCCCCAGGCATACATCAGGTAACGTTTTTCAATTTTCCATTTCTATGGAAATGGAAAGCTTTTCTTTCTTTTCATTCCAGTTTTTCTTTCTTTCCATTCTGGTCTATCAGGTACCAGTGAGGGAAGGTACCGTGCTGCACAGCCAGCCAGTACCTACAGGGAAAGGAGAGATCTGTCTGATTCAAGGCCTGGCAAACACAAAACTGCTGCTTTACCCAATGTTTGGTCCCCGACCAAAGTTCTCCTGGAAGTGGTTCAAGGCAAGCATGGCAACATGGATCTGCAAAGGTGCCTGTTAAGACAACAATTGCTGCTGATCAGCTAAAAGCTAGAGAGAAATGCAGTAAACAAAAACAACTATTTGAACTCTTCTGTTACCTTTTCATTTGTCTCTTAAGTACAATGCTCAAAAAAAGTTTTAAAATAACATTAAAAAGTGAATTTGAAATACTTTATAATCATGTTTTTAGAAAATGCAAAGCCCTTTACACACAGCATTCAGCACCCACTTCAAGTAAATCCAACTGAAGAGCCCCCAAAAGAATTTTGTGTTGAAATTGGAAAATGCGGTAATCTCCTTTTAACTAGACAATATAACGCATTGCGTTTTGCCAAACATCAATAACAAAGCCCAGCATTAAGGGCAAAAAGTAGAAATTATATTATTCTAAACATAAATCTACAGATTACAATCCATGTATTTTTAATATTAGAGCACTTACGCCCAAATCAGTGCTAATTACCTCAGGCTTGCTAAAATCTGCAACAAGGCATAATGGATTCGTTATCTGCTTCTCCAGCCGTTCCTGGAAAAACAGAATTCATGACAACAACACACTACTTAAGAACACAACAACCACTGCTACCTGACAAAACAATACTCTTCCTGTAGAGATTAAGAAACAAATATCCTTTCTGACTAGCATTGCCATTGCTCTCTTCATTATTCAAACCACAACAGATGCTAAAAATAATTATTTACTGCAAGTTTTATCTACCAAAAATGGTCAGATGTTTCACTTCCTATGGCAAGACTCATCTTTAAACAAGCGTGATTTTTGGGGCGGTCCTGTGCAGAGCCGGGAGCTGGAGTCCATGATCCTTGTGGGACCCTTCCAACACAGGACATTCTACAGTTCTAGGAATCAGGTATGTGCTGAACTCTGCTTCCAGTGCTCAGACCATTAACGCCCGAGAACCCAGCAGTGTCAAGCACACACTTACAAAGTGACACATCTTGGGCGTCTTCACTTGCACAGCTATGCCTCCGTGCAAGTAAGGCTCCATCTCTGATGTATCACCAATGCTGAAGGAATAAGGCGACACCACTGAAAAGAGAAGAGCATCAACAGTGACAGATTCATTCAAAGTGTCATTGGATGCTACAATTCTGTATACAATGAAGTGGGGGTTTGCCAGTGCTTTTTGCGCTACAATTTTGCAGTGGGCAACCTTGTTTTGAAAGCATAAGCACAGCTGATCCTCCTAACAGGATTAACCCAGAAACTGGCAGAGGGACAAAGTATTAGTTTCACATGATCTGTTATGAAATAAGCTTTTTTTAAGTGGCAGCTGATTTAACAAGAATTCTGATGACCACAGCTCTGTCACAAAAATGAAATCATGCTTAATTTTATTTAGACTGTGCACAGCAGTGTCCAGTATTAACTGCTCAGAGCAGGATTTCAGCCCTGCGACAAGAACTGCAGGCAATCAACAAGGACAGCTGGAGCACTTTGTCACATCTTCCCCGTCACACACGGGAAGCATCATTCAGGCAAGGCAGAAAGACAGAAAAATTGTTAATTCATGGAAAACTAAAACCAAAAGCTAAGCCGTGAATAAGAGGAAGGAACTGACCGCAGCATCAGTTCTAGCAAAATGCAAAGAGCCCAGAGGAAACAGATTCAAGCCCATGTTTCAAGGGTACTGTTTTTTGTCGCAGACCACAAAATAGAAAACCCAAAATAAAAACAACCAACCACCACCCATTTACTCTCTTCCACTTCAAACAGGCATTCAGATCTGGGAACTGGGAAATTCCCCAGCATCCAAAAGGAGCCAAGTAGAATACCTTGAGTCATGCATGAAGCAGAACAACACCATGTAGACATAAATCATGAAAATAATTTCAAAAGCATGCTTAGAAACAGAACATTGTCAATGCATCCCTGTACACTTAAATTGTCACCCAAAAAAGCTACAAGGCAAACAGTGACACAGCAAGTGGCATCCAAAACCCTGACAGAAGCACAGGCATTATGGGACCCTCCAGAAACCAAACCAGTTTCATCAGCAGATGAATAATGGTCAGCTCAGAGGCTGCCAACTAGATTCCATGTGTTGAGCTGAGAAATTCCACTGGCTCCTTAAGCAGCAAGAGGAGTTCAGCAAGACTTTACTAAATGGGAATGGCATCAAGACAACACTAGGAAGACCTCTGCACCAAAAAAGCAATTCTTTTGTGCAAGCTCACTGGAGGTCTGCATAACCCAGCACCCCTCTGGCTACAGGGACTAACACTGCACTGGCTAAATCAGGCCAGAAAATTAGCACCTTGCAAATGAGTCAGGAACAGTTTACCTGTTATCTGGTGTGTGGATCCATTCAAGCACGACATTCCATTAACTTCCCGAAAGGTTAAGAACTGTCCTGTTTCAAGCCTGTGTGGATGATTTTCAAGGCAAGTGACAATACCAGGATTTGACTGAAATAAAAATGGCAGTCAGCAAGGAGGAAAGTGTCTTGTGCAAAGGGGTTACATTTTATTAGGCACATAGATTGCTGTCTACCAAAACTGCAGCCTCTAATACTTCTAAAATCCCATTTCTGTCACAGCAAGAGAGTTATCTATGACAAATTTTTCAGTCCTACTATTTTCTATTAAACAGTGTTTCTACAACACAAACTTTCTCATTTTCACTGTTTCCAGTTCTCAGTATGTTAGCAAGCTGCATTTGTTAGTTTTCAGCAGTCAAATCCATTGTTATGTTCTGAAATAGTGGCAGATTTATTTCCTTTTTCCAAACTAAAAGTAGTCTCTATGGGCAAAGAAATTTTCAGAGGCACTAAAAATAAAGTCTTGTGAATGGTCCTTATTACTCCATGCTTCCTTTCTGTCTGATATCCTTAAAGAGGATATCCAAACTCATTCTTCAAAGTTAGGAAGCTTTCAGAGCTGGACATCAGCGTACAGGAAAGACACAGCCTCAGATCACAGACAAGCTTACACTTGCAGGAATCTCAGACAACATCTCATCCTGTTATGGGATGCGATGCCAACCTGCCATGCACACAGAGACCTCGCTGCAGTCTGAACACAGCTCATCAAGACCCTGTGCTGCAGCTCAGGCTGTAACATAGTGGGTTTGCAAGCAAGCCTGGCCTGTGAAGCCTCCTGCCATCCCTTCCCGAGTCCCCAGTGTAAGACAGACTTCAGCTAAGTAGCATAGAACTCAATTACAGTGGACCACATTCTCTGGCACCGTGACACTGTGACAATGAACTATGTACTCGGAGTGGACTGGAGAAGATTCTTCTCTGATTTAGGGACAGAGTGCCACCTTGACCCTGTCTACAGGACAAGAACAGCCACTTGATAGCACTGAGTTTTAATTCTCATCAGTTTCACACTTCAGAGTGGAAACAAGATACAACTAAATTCAAGTATCAGATCGTGAACCACAGGACATATATACAAATATACATTCATTCCTTGACTTGGCAGGTAATCAGCACAAGCCATGAAACTCAGCTATGTACTCCTCATGTAATCAATGAGTACAATCAAGTCATCCATTCCCTTTTAAAGGCACCAGAGAACAGGCTACCCAAATCACCATATTACAAGCTTTAAACCAGACCAAAACAACTTGCTGTACAACCCCTCCTCGATTGCTTATTATTATATCTAGACTGAAGACAGGACAAAAGACTTGCTGCTGGTTAAGTGAGCTTACTGTCTGTACTTCCAGAACTGAAAAAAGGACCTAAAGTAATTTCCCTTTATAAAACAGTAATACAAGATTAAATGGACATCCTAACACTCTGCACTGGAAGTACTAGCAAGAATCTCCTTTTCTCATTGCCTCTGCTTTGGTAGGTTAAAACAAACCTTCAAATTTCTTTTCAAAATAAGCTCTCGATCCCCTTGATTGTTCCAGTAGTCCATCTCTAAGTGCTGCAGTTTCCCATAAAAAGGGCTCTTTTCACATCTATTTTCACGCTTCCTTAGAAGACTTACCCTATTCCCACATCAAAATTATGTCCTCTTCTTCCTATATCTCCCCATTTCTCCCTCTCTCTCTCTCTCGCTTGCGCTCTCTCTCTCGCTCCCTCCAACGAAAAAAATCAGTATTGTGTGTTACACAGTAAGTAACAACCAGGAGGCATCAGTAAGAACAAAGTAACCAAAGTAATTTTGCTTCTCCTATACCGCCAATTTAAAATTGCTTTGCAGGCTGCTCAAGTGAAGCGGTCTGGCACTCTCCTTTTCAAAGAGCCAATAATGAGTCCTTCCAAAAACAGTTAAAGCAACACAATGACTTTTATCCCTTACTTGTGTTATATTTGAAATGAAGATCTCCTTTGGCTCCTCTCCTGTCGTATCCAGAACTTCAAATTCATCACCAAAGTCACAAAATAAACGTGAACATACTCCATACACATCTGCACTGATGAACTACAAGAGAAAGTAAAAATCCTGAGTATCCCTAGAACAGCAGAAAGAAATGATGAACAAGCCAAAGAAATGATGCCTCACACTGGACCTTGTTGAAGGCCAGCAGGTTTAATTCTACAGTGGAAACCTGTCATGTACTCAGGCCACTGACTACATAGCACAGCACTGATGAAAGACCTTGAACCTGTATGAGCATTTCTGAGCCCGTACACAACACGGGAGTAGCACCACTACACAGTGAAATACTGCCATTTCTACTTCTCTTACATTCAGCTTCAGCACATCCTTTGGTCTCAGCACATCCTTTCAGAACCATTTCCAGTAGTGAAAACTATTTCTTTAGCACGACTGTTTTTTAATTAAGGACCAAGCTGTGGTTACCTGTGCTGATATCCAGATACTACCAGTAACAACACTGTATTCCCAAAACTCCTGCTACTCCATCAACATGCCATCTGCATAGAATTATATACCTCATAACCAGCTTTCTCCGTTTTTGGAAAGAACACCCTGAAGGTCCAGAATGCTCACTGTACAGATTACTCATGTGTTTCATTTTTTCTATTACCTTAATAGGTGGCTGCTGAGCATGACAGAAGTCATTAATCTTCTTCTGCAGCAAGAGACTTACTTCAGTCAATATGACACACTGTGAACAAGAACAGAAATACTTGTAAGACACTGAAAGCAATCAATATCTTCAGGCTATGGAAAAACTACTACTAAAAGTAAGTTACTTAGGTGTCCTGACTCCTATCCTCCGCACTTAAGAAAAAGCAATCTTGAGGAAGTTTTCTCATTAAAGTAGATTGGTTACCATTCCACAAGTTCTAAAACCAAAATGAGTAAGAGCAGGAACAGCAAACTCTCAGTTTTATATTGGTTTTTTGGTGGT
Organism: Oreocharis arfaki; assembly: GCA_013398015.1. NCBI lineage: Eukaryota > Metazoa > Chordata > Aves > Passeriformes > Paramythiidae > Oreocharis > Oreocharis arfaki. The sequence continues at coordinate 126,781 of VZRR01004311.1, forward strand.
TTTTTTTTTAACTGCAGCTATGAAACTCAAAACCCAATTAGAATATTCACCAAAATAGTTATGGACAATCTCAGCAAAAATGTAGATTCTGAATTTTAGGATTAAAGCTAGCAAACAAACACAAATGATACTCATCAGTGCATGCCAAGAAGTCTGCACAGGCTTCCAGTGTTTGTGCTCATAAAACTGCATACACAGAATTTCTGCATGCATTCTTTTGATTTCTAGGACAGCACTGGGTTCCAAGGCACATGCACTGCATCCCATTCAGTTACACGTGGCCTGTTGTAGCTGGGACATTCAGCAATTTGGTGTGCTTGTATGTAAGCCACACAATAAAAGTTCCCCACTCAGACTGAGCCATGCACACAGGGAGGAGACAGCTGACTGAACAACTGCAAGCACCCTCACTCCATCGCAGAGGCACTTATATTTCATTACATACATACATACATGAACGATCTAATTATATTCTGCTGCCTGGAATACAGCACACAGAATATATATAGAACATCTGTGCTACGTGCCTGCAAAGAAAGGTCACAGTTTCGCCCTCAAAGAAAAAACTTTGTATAGCAACCCCACTTAGCTATTTATTGTCATAGCAAATTCCATAGGAAGTGTACTAAGAAAGTGGTGGGAACACAAGACCACTGTTTCAGTCTTGAAAAAAACAAGCACAACACTTCATCAGTCCAAATACAAGACCTACTGTTTTCTTTACATCATCTCAAAACGTACTTTCAAGTTCTTCATTGTATTTACTTACATTAAAAAATCCAAGTTCTTCGCTCTGAGCAAAATACACAAATATTCATACAGCTGCTTTAAGAGTGACATACCTGGTAGTGCTTTAGGAAAGACAGATCTGTGGTTTCATCGAGGGGCACAGTTGATGCTGCTACATGGACATATGGATTGAGTTCTGCAATACGATGAAGTGTGGCCTCAGCCCTGAAAGAACAGCAATTTTCAATCTTTTATGTACCTACAAAACTGTATTTTCAATATAGAATTTCATACTACACATGCCCTGCAAGAGTCCCTCACAATGTCTCCTGGCAACAACTACCAACTCATTTATTCACACTTCAATTCCTATTGCTGCGTCCAATATACCACAGGACTCACGGACGGGCTGCTGTCATGGCTGTTGTCCAGCCTTGCACAGGTGCCTGAGAAAGCCCAAGGAAGAAATGCACAATGGCTCCCACCATTAAATTTGCATTACAAGCAGTGACACTTGTGACTCAGAGCCTGAGCCCCAGTCTAGACTTCCTCTAATATCTACCTGGGCACTGTACTCAAAGCCAGCAACTCCAGAGAAAGGGTTTAACAGGTATTTGAGATGTACTACCAGCTCTTGGACAACAAACTGCTATTTTTGATGCTGATGAAACTGTTAAGCTCAGTCCTCGCTCACCCCAAAGACTTCACTAACCTGTTTCTTTGACTGGTAACATCATCTTCATGGATGAAGAAGTTGATCCCCAAATCCCATTTTGTGCAGTGCTTGGTGTCATGAACTGTAAGAGCCTAAGAAAGTTCGTCAAAAAGGATTTGCTGGAAGAAATATACACGGTCATAGCACCCAAAAGCACGGATCAAGCCCCACACAAAATGTTGGAGGACTAACACTGCAGAAGATTTAGTTGTAGCATGTATAAGAACAAGCTCTTCCAACCTCTTTCCCAAGAAAACTCCTACTGTTTGAGAGACCAAAACACATCTGCAACATGCACTTCATTAAGCATTTTCCTCCCAGTCTGCAGTGATAACAGACAGCATTTAAATATCAAGGATGATTTTTGCCAGACTGTGATACAGGGGCAATTGTAATCTGAAAATTAATGGACTCATTTGATTTTTTTTCTATTGGAAAGAAGAGTTTTAAAAGGCTTCTTGCTAATGAAATTAATCCCAGCAGCACAAAAGCAGTTGTTGGACTAAAACATTCAACCATTCTAACGCCTACACAAAAGGACCCTAATGGATGACAAAATAGGATAACATATTTTGAATAGTTTGGCTTTTGAGTTTGGACCACTCCATTTAGGAGAAGCCACTTTGTATGAAAGGATTCAGTATCTAATCAGCAGCTGGCTAAAATATTTTACGAGCTATTTCAGAGTGCAGTGGACATTAACGTGAGATTCTGACAGTACCACCAGAACATCCAGATTATTGAAAGCTTTCACCCCTAGGTTCTCAAACATTCTGCAACCCTCCTACTGAAAAACAGGTTCAGAAACTCTAGATTAATTAGCTAGGAGTGTTGTGCCTTTTTCTCATGCTCACCCAAGAATACCCAACGACAGAGCTGTTTTACATACCTTCACCCCGGCCAGAATGATATTTTTAGCTGAAAAAACAAAGCAAAAACAGAGAGAGGGACTATTGCAGGTTACCTGCAAATCTGTAATTGGATAGTTGTCCAGGTGGACAATACAGTATTCCATTGTTAAGAACTTCACAGCTTAAGGGTTTTTTCTCTTTTACATTTGGCTCAAGCATTCTACACCACCCCCGAAAGCAAAATAACATAAGCAAGGTTAAAAAGGCTCTCTACATTTGTCACTTGTCAGCTGTTCATCCCACAGCTGTGATTACAGAGATGTTAATGACAATAAACTGCAAAACCCCATGACTGTTCTGGCATCTGGTGCAGAGAACCACTAAAGCCAGCTGAAGGAGTAATATCCCAGGCACAAACCAGCCAAAACAAGTCTTGCTCATAAAGAGCAAGGGGAATTGTTAAGGAGTCTCTTTTATCAGGGCAGTTATGCATTTTCACCAAATAATTCTGTTCTCCAACACACCCTCCCACTTCCTACATGGGAATAATTTGAATTATAGCTGTTCCTATATTACATTTGTTGATACTGATGCCTAAAGGACTAACTTGGATTACCTACCCTAAACCTTCACCCAAGACACAAGATCTGGGTAAAGCAATCTGGCCCATAGAAGCACATTTTAAAGTAAAATTTGAAATGTTGTTCTAGTAAAATAAGAACTTAAGTCCAGGGTCTTTCCTGCACCTGCAATGTTAGCCATATGCATCATGCACACATAAATTCGCTCAGATAGTTTGGACATGCTTATTATATTTAAATTTAAGGCTTGCAAGTATTCTGGGACAGTATGCTTACACACACTTGTGCCTCCTTAAATAAATGTTACCTGACTTACCAATCTCCACACCAAGGCCACCCATACCACTCAGGAACACATGGGACTGAGCCATCTTCTGCATTGCTGTGTCTCCAAGAACATACCTCTGGCGACTACAGCAAAGATAAATTCAGATCAAAACAACACACAAACACAGTCAAGAGTATATTAAAGCTAGTCAAGAATGCCCAGCCATTAAAAAAAAAAAATTCAAATGTTTATCAATCGAACATAAGATTTCCACTCACAATCCATATAGTCAAATGCATTTAGTACAGACCTCGTCAGTGCCAGGTTTTAGAGAAGATAAATAACTAATAATTTTAAATCAGTGCAAAACGTCTTCAGCATAAACAAGTTTTTGGAATTAACTATCGAAGACACAAGCATGCAAAAGAATTTCTTTGTTATCAGAAATCTTCAAACCAGAGGGTGACACAGCTTTTGTAGTCAGATCCTGAAACCTGGAAGAGTCCTAGCTTCCAACGATACAACTAAATTTACACCATTCTAAACATCACCTTTTTCACCAAGGAAAAGAACAACTTCCATGAGGCTACTGCCAAAGAGTAAAGTGACACAACACCATAAGGATTGCACTGATTTAAAAAGAAGCCTTATTTGTCCTGCATACAAGCATTTTTAAATTTTTTTTTTTTGATACACAAAGAAGCTTTTTATCCCACTACGCTTTTACAGGGATACCATCTGTCCCAGCAGTGACTCTCTGAACTCTTGCCATGCCAAGTGATCTCAAGACATCTCAAGACACTCCCAGCTAACAAATTAAAACAAAACTAAACCAAAAGAAATACTTTTTTTATGAAATCTACAAAAAACCCTCAAAATCCAACACCCTGAAGTCTGAAGGATAACAGAGATATTGATGATGAGGACCGAGAAGCACAGCAAAGGCTGAGGGATGAATGAAACTATGACGTTACCGCATGTAAATGTAAGTGCTCCTGACATGTCAAGAGCAACGCTTAAAAACAGATATTCTTACCTATACAAAGCATCATCAATTTCCATAGAGTCTGCTGCCATGATTCAATGTGATTTGTTTACACTGGAAGGGTTACAAAAAGAAATGACCTGATTACATTGGATGCAATTCCACAGCTGGCACCCCCTCCCCACCCCACTCAGTTCTTCATTAAAGGAACTGAAAAACAAAAAAGTGATGTTACACAGGAATCACTTCAAACATTAAGAAGCCTGTGGAACACAACAGCACCTCAGTAATGAAAACACACATGAGCCAGAAGACGAGAATCCCCAAATCTTCAATAAATGCTTTCAAAATACAAACAGACGTTAATTTCCCTACTGAGGAAATGCAAGACTTATTTGTTATATTTGCCACAGTTACATTTACTAAAAGGCAACTTCGTTCTATATTAATAGCTCCAAGCTGATCATCTTGCATCTACATGATCAGTGGGGTTTTTTGAAAAGAAGACAGAAGATCACTGAACGGCTAGAAGTAGGCATTTATGCTGCATTATTTCGACGTTATCTGAAAATCCTTAGGAAACAAGTCAGTGTTTTAGCTAACTGAAGAAACCAACACCCAAAGATCTGAATTAATGCAAAGTTTAACAAAGACATACAGGTACACAGTTTGATAGGATTGTAAGAGAAAACATAATTTGTACTATTGAGGCATTCAGCTATTAACAAGGATGTTTTCATTGTTAAATTGGCGATAACTAAGCACCAGGATTAGGAACAAGCTGCCCTGGGCACCTTTTTTTCTTACTTATGCACACTGGGAACTGGTGCTTCCTGAACATGGCAGGTGACTGCCACCAAAAACAGGATGACCAAAATAGACCCTGTATGTACTTTTGTAGTAGTGATAGGAACTGATTGTCTGGGTCACATACCTTATTTCGGCTTCCTATAAACCGCCTTGGAAACTACACATAGCTGACAACCCTCTCTCCTAAGAGATTGAAAAGTAAAGGCCCAGGCATACTAAGGACTTTTTTATTGGAGAGCACAGACGTATCCTAAAACAGCTTTCAAACCTGCCCAAAGCCTAATTCCTATTCACTGTTCAGGTGACTTTGGCAAACATTTTAACATTTCTGAGGCATGGCACCTGCAGTCTGTCACAACGTAGAGACTGCAACATTCTGACCCAAAATTTGTCCTTTTGGTTTTTAGAAAGTGCTGAAATAGCACAGCAAGGGACAGAGTTACCTTGGACGCAGGCCATGAATCTCATCCACAAAGCTCTTCCACAGTGTGGATACTAACTCTGACACTTCAGCTAGCACTAAGGCACTCAGCATGAGGCAGCTCCATCACAGTCTACACCACCAGCCACTTCAGTGCAGCTCCCACGCCCCTGACACCACAAGGGCTGAAGACAGGCAATGACCATTTTACTGGACCCAGATCTCAAGCCAGAGTGCAACACACCACATTTACAGTCACAGGCTTCAGTCCCTGCTTAAATAAAGACCTTCATTTCAACCACTGCCTAAGGCACAAGACTGGAAGTCACCCTCAAAGCAAGCCAGCATCATCTCATAACAGACTAGAGATGTTCTGCTCCTCCACAATCACCCTCCACAAACAGCACTGGCACTCTGGGACTACACAACATAAAAGGATTGTGGTACTAAGACCCCTGGATAAAAATGCTCAGCTTCCACTGCTGTGGTTGCTGACAGCCATCTCAATCTGCATGCCCTCCCAAACAGCCCTTTGTAAACAACTAGGATGTGTGATCAGCTGGCAAGACAACCTTTGCCACCTGTTTCACACAGACTCATTAGACAGTGGCTCTTCCAATATATTGTTTAATTCCCCATTTTCCTCCTGCAGTCATAGTTACAGCACTAAGATGCTGCCTGTGCACCCATCAGGTAGAGCAATATACCTCCTTTCAAAACGAGCATTTAATGACACTATTGTCAAGCAACTGTAGGACAAACTTGGTTAAAGTATTCCTGCATCCAAATTATTTCCCATTTTAGTTCAACCGGTATTCAATCTGTTTCAAAGAAATGCATGTAAAAAAGTCATTTTAACATTATGTCCAAGTTCTTACCGGAGGCTCAGCATTTACACACTTGCCTGTTTCCTTTTAAAAGCCAACACTATGGGTTTTAATGTCAGCCTTGTATTTAACTGTTTAAGTAGCGTTCTTCATTTTTTGAAAAATGAAGATAAAAGGCCTCAGCTGCTTGCATGACATAACCCAGGGACAAACCAAGTAGCTACGTGTTACCAAGGGCTATGATGCTCTGAAGAGCAGCAAAGGCACAGGAGCTGTAGCGGTGTGCTGGCTTCACAGTGTTCTTACCTCCAAGTCAGCAGTGTTAATTACTCGCTGTTCAGCACGCCGGGATGGCACGGAGGCCTGGACTCATCCCACCTACCCAGGGCTTCCAGCGGCTGATCCCAGAACAGTTCCCTGCTCAGTCGGCGGAGAGAGAGAGAGAGGGAGGGCTCAAATCCAGTTACTGCCCAGCCGGGCTAATGAGGGAGCACCGACACCTCGCATTGCAGCGGGGAACCCCGACAGAGCCCACGGGCTCCCTCAAAACCACCCCGACCGGGTCCCAAGCAGAGCTTGGCGGCGACAGCCCCCTCTCGCCGCCGCGGCTCCCGGGGCGCTCCCGCGGCGCTGGGCACCGNGGGAGGCGGGTCCGCCGCGACGCGGCAGCGGAAGGGGCGGCGCGGCTACTGCCGGGCTGGAGCCGCTTAAGCCATTAAAAATTCTCGCCATTTTCTGCCTGAAAAGTAACACACAGCGATGTTAAAAATAATAAAATAAATAAATCCTCCTTAGGTTCAAGCATGACCAGTTTAGACGGTGAAGAGCGCTTCCGGGCCCTGCTCCTGCGATACCTGCCTCCGCATCTCGCAGGAGAGCACCAGCAGCATGTCGCCTACCACACACACACGCAAAATTTCATTCAAAGGGTCTAGGGAGCCAGCTGCGAAATGCTAGCGATTACCCAAGGCTGTAGAGGAGATTTGGCAAAGAGTGTCAAAACCAAAGTACAGCCCGTGCTGTGGTGGTATATAGGCTTGTGGAAACCTTTCCTTATGTTGTTTTGGTGGTGATTAAACAGGAGAAAGCAAGGCATGGCAGCCACTGCACTGGCTCCACCACCAACTCCACACCATCCCCGTAAACCCAATATCTCCTATGAATATTTTCTCTCCCCTTTCCCAAACTCTTGATTAAGAGCCCAGCACTGCCTGCCTTCCCATCATCCAGGGTAATCTCCCTTCACCTTGAACCCTGGCTTCCCTTCTGTTACTCCTGCTCATTGGAGTAGGCGAGCCCTTCATACATTAGCACATCTTGTCTAGAATAGGAGGGATTCAAGCAACTGAAAAGTGTGCTTGCATACTGTGTATACAGAATAGTCGCCTTGTATTTTAAAATATTTGTAACTTCAAAAAATAAAATCCCAAACAGACCAACCAACTACCTGCATCCTACGGTACACAAAGAGAAAAAAAAAACAAAAAAAACCAAGCTTCTTGTCTATCTTGATTGGGGTTTGGGGAACTTGTAAGGGCAAGAAGATCCAAATTTTGTCCTCTTTGTGAACATCCAGTGCATTATTTTGGCATTTCTCTCTCTTTCACAGAATTCTAGCAACCGTCCAGATTTACACCTCAGTCCACACAGCCTTTGTTCTTAATTAGTAACAAAGATTAAGAGCAGCCGGACAGCACTGTGCTCGTTCAAACTTGGGCTGTGCTTTGGCAGGATCGGGGTGAAAGTTCTTGTCTGCTACACTGCTGTTTTCACAGGCAGAAAAATTCGAGATGTGGGCAAATTTCAGAGAACCACTAGAGGCCACTAGAAGTCTGGAATGCCGAACTCAGAGACGGGATAAAGGGAGAAAGCCGTTCGGGATGGCGATTGAAACCCTTACCAGTGAAGGAATTGATACTAAGGCTGGTATTTGCTTTTAGCTTTTTCACGTAATACATAAAAATCAGAACATAGAAGAATTACTTTAATTATTTCAATACAGTAATTTCAAAGAGCAGTGCATGTATCTAAAGAAGGGAATTAACGGGAGTCCCAGTGACAAAGGGGAGGGGGGGGATAAAGGAGAGTTTAAAGACGGCAAAAACGTCAGCTTCAGTTTTGTCACTTGCATAATTTTTAGTCTTGTCAGTGATATTTACCTTTATGTTTGTGGTTTCTTTCCTTAAAAATAAACCTTTTTTCTTTCTTTTTTTTTTTATGGTTAACCTAACCATTCTTATTTTTAAGAACTTACCTGACAAATGTGTTATGAAAAATAATAATAATTTTTTTAAAATCTTCTACCTACCATTTTTGCATCCAGGTCATTACATTTTTCAAGAACCAGTCCACTTCGATACAGCCATCTCTCATGAAACAGATTTTGCGTAGTCACAGCAAATACTGACAAGCCTTTTACCTAAGTGGAGAAACAGCAACATCCAGTTAATTCTTGCATAACCCTTTAACAGTAACCAGGCAAACACTAACCATCAGTGAAACCATGAATACGGGCCTTCTAAGATAAAATGCCACAAAGAAATTGACAGATTCTGTTTACCCCACAAGCCAAAGAAAAGGATTCCCAAATGCATCAGTTAGTGAGTGTACTCAGGAACTCTCCAGGATGATGGTACCACATCAAAACACATACAGGTTTTCCCCTAACTTTCTAAGACTGCAAAATTTGAAACATCTGGAGTGATTTGACTTTTCTTTTTCCCCCTAGCCTTCTTCTTAAAAACTACATATGAGATTAAAATCATAGTAAATATGGTCAAATAAATTATTTTTATAGGGAATCCCAGCTCCATACTTGCATCATGGTAAAGTCAGCTGTAGCTTTTGAGGTAGCAAGCGGAGCTGTCAGTTTACAGACTTGCTGAAGCAATGAGTGGGATGAGGCTGTGGCCAGGAGAACATCACCACCTCCAGACTTGAGCCTATTCATGTCCCAAATCTCCATAATTTCACTTTATGTACACCACTGTAGATTCATTCTACATCCAGGTGTTGAATACATCTTTAGAGCCAGTATTTTCATAAGGAGCTGAAGCTGAAATGGCTGTAAATCTCCTTTCCTTCTGCTGGCAAAATCCAAGCCACTTGGGGTTTTTTCAGTCTTTTAATTTCCTGGTTTCCAGGTGTGATTTTGCATTCTTAATGGGGACTCCAAAGCTGGGATTTGGGGAAGTACGTTTGTTTCTCTGATTGATTTAGTTAATAAGCAAATTAGCAGACAAAACTCTTGTAGTTTTTTCTCTAAAAATATGTTATTTGAAAATACTAAGGCAAACACAATTCAGTTTAGCACACAGGCCAGTCCAGAAGTTACCATAAATCTACATCAACATCCTTCAGTGGGTTTCCAAACATCCTGCCATAGGCTATGGCTTGCCCTTACTCTTGTAGGAGCAAGGTGCTGACTGGCAAGGCTTTGTCTCCTCTTTTTGGCAACCCATGCAGTGTAGGAGTGTTTTGATGGCGTATTTAAAAGGACTCCAGCTTCCCAGCAGGGTGGGCTGAAGGATCTTGCTGCTTAAAACTCCTCTAGCAAGTGACACCTTCCTAGAAACCATGTTAATAATGTTGATAAATCCAGATAAACAAGGGCACCAATTACCTAATCTGATTTCACACTGAGATGTGTATGACTGCATTTCCAAAAGCAAGAGCCAGCTTTTCCATGCCCGTGAATCTCCCGCATAGGCTGCAAGTTGCCAGATAAACATTCACTGGGTTAAATAATGACTTGTGGCTCTCAGCTCATCTGAGTTGTTAACAGGAAGAGCAGCTACAGAATGGGATTTTCTACAAGCTTTACTTACATAAGGAATCCTGATGACAGATTGATGTCATTCAGCCAGACCTCCTCGCATGATTAGGCCTTGTGCAATCGGCCTATTCTTTCTTTCCTACTTTGGCTCCAAGCTGAAAATTAGCATTGGGCAGGCCCCAGACAACTCAATTTGAATAACCAGTGTTTTGGAATATGTTTCTTGATGCTTTAAATCTGCCTGGGAAATCTCAGGAGAATTGGTACCAGCTGCATAGAGTTCCCCGTAGCCAGTTTGCAGGGATGCAACATCTCACACAGGTTTTTTTCCAAGGGCAGAAGCAAGGTGGTGAATTCTTGAATGAAGCTTCAGATTCATTCTAAAATTTGCATAGCACTACCTTAACTGAAATTCACCAATGAGTATTTTAGAAATGCAAATGTTCCTCCTGGTCTTGGCTGAAACATCTGTAAAGTTCAACAACTGTTAATAACAAAACAATTCCTAGGACAGAGAATGGACAAAAGACTATAGATTTAGAATAGTTTTATATAAAATACGGGAGATTAGTCTATTTTGTGTCATATTAAAATTTTAGCTTGATTATTATTATGCAAAACAAAAAGGACAGAAAAAGATCAGTTGTTTTTAAATACATTTAATGTTATGAAACATATTGCCTTTATTTTGCTTAAATCCTTGCTAAATCTTAACATCAACAATAATAAACCTTTTCTTTATTCACACAGTAGTCTCATTGTTTTATTCTAAGGCAGAAAACAAATAGAATCATCATAAATAAAACACTGACATGGAATATAAGACAAACCCAGGCCAGACAGTTTGCTAAAAAGTTTATGAAAAGTGCAGCTGGCTGGCTCAGGACTCCCTGAGTAAGGTAGACATTCTCCCACACACCTCTTGGCTATTTAGCCACTCATGAGAAAATCTGAAATAAAGGCTGCCTTTCTCATTTTGAAGGTATTGCATGTACATGTCACTTGCTGTGTGAGGTAGGAACCAGTTTCAAAGGGCTATATCTGGGCCTCACCTCCTTATTGTTGCCCCTCCATTTGCTATGCAAAAAGAGATTTAAGTGCAAAACAAAGCCTTAGCTGTCTATGAAAGTGAACGACTGTTTATTTTCAACCACAATACATCAGCTGATTGTAAAGGACACTTCTTAAGATTTTCACCTTAAAAGCAGTAAGAGGCACAAAAAACTAGATGTAATCTTTTTCCCAATGGATGCCTTTGAAAAAAGGGGACTTGAAGCACTAGAAGAAAACAGTGTTTTCAGGTTATCTAATTCAAAGCTCCATTAAGTTTCTGTTCTGCAACTGAACCTCCCCTAGAGTAAATTCTTAATTGAAAAGCAGCAGCAACTCAAAAGTGCATAAATTACAAACTTCATCAATAAATTAAGGAAATGGATTTGCTGCATCTATCTATCCTCCTAACTGTCCCAAGACCCTTTTCTTTTTACAATGACATGGAAAATCAGAATAAAGGTACTACTGCTTTTAAACCAAAACTAATCTAAAATCTTCAGTAGATTTCTTTCTGAGATAAGGCAACTCATCTTTTACCGAAATTCAAAAGATATACGGAATGACTGGAAGTAACCCAACAACAAGATAACCCCTCCTATACCACCAAGACTTTAGTATAGTTTTTTTCATTCATATGTAGACTTGTAATTCAGGTGTGATTTTTCAAGAAATACCAGACACCTCATTCCCAGGGATGCTCATTATTGGAGAGCTTGCGCAGCAGGAAGGCTGAGGAGAGATCCAGTTGTGAGCAGTGGTGGAGGCAGGATGCTTCAGCAGAATTTTCAGCTGTAGTAGGTGCAGCTATGGGACTTGCAGTTTCATTCATGTCTCATACAGACTCCTGTGAGTCCTGCATTCAGAGCCTAAGCAGTCCAGTGGCCATTTGAAGACTACAGGTGACAGTACTGGAGTGACATTTTGGATCCCCGTATTGAAGGCCTTGGCTCTAGAGGACCCCCTTCCACCAGCAATCCATGAGAGGTCGTGCACAGATGTAGGAAAAGTGCTTAATCAATGTGTAAGGATTGTGTTTACTCTGAAATTCTTTTTGGGACTGTTCTTTAATATGAAATTACTCTTCATCCTCGTAAGACATATTCGTATTCAGGATCATATTCATTCGTGGCAGAGATGAATCCATCAGTGAAGTATCACTGCTTTCTTTGCAATGAGATGGCTTCTGCTGTCTGGCATGCCCTTGGAAAAGCATGCTGTTTCTTGAACCAAAAAGGTAGTTCCCAGTTCATTTGTGGTGAATATTTATTTTTCCTTTAGAACAAATTTAAATGCCATGTTTCTTTCTAGGGAGATTGTTCATGGGAAACACTTTCTACAAAAACAGTTTGGGTAGAGCTTGTGTTTCTGCGTCTTAAGCATATTGTGTGTTGAACAGAGTAGATCTAGAAGACAACAGGTACAGAGGTAGCAGCATAATGTTGTGATAAAGCACTTCCACAATAGCAACTTCAAGCAACTTGAATTTCACAGAATCCACAAAAAAATTCCTGTTTAAAATGTGCTTTGCGATAAAAACATCAACCTTTTCTCTTTCCCCTTCCAACCTACTGCAAGCACAGAAATCCTACTTTTCTTTAGCTAGGACCTACCCTCCACTTGATCCACTTTTAGTTGCCAAGGCCACGGAGCAAGGTGCACATTCAGGTTCTCAGCTGGAGTCAGTGCAGATGACAGTCTCTAACAAGAATAATCAAGGGTCCACTTTGCTAGAAACACAGCTGTGACAGCATTTGCTTCACTGGAGGACGGAGATTCAGCTGCAGACCTTGCCCATGGCTGAAGAAAAATTTCTTTTTTCTTTCCCCTGGAAAATGTTTGCATTTATAAAGCAGGTAAATCGATAGCTTTTACATGTAATTTTAATGATGTCAGTTCATAATTTCTGGTAAGGGAGAAAGTTTCATGGCTCAAAGATGAGGCAGACAATTTCATACATTTAGCATGAATTCAGAAGGGTTAGGATCTTTGACAGCAAAGATAGTGCTTGCTGTGGGCTAAGGTTGCTTCAACCAAAATTACATAGGAATATATAGACTAAAAAAATAACCTTTCAGAATTACAGACAAATACAAGTTACATGTAGTCTATGTAGTTAAATCTATTTTTTACTTTGGAATTAGATGCCCGTTTTTGTGGTAATCCAGTCACGGAAATAAGTCACTCGTGTGTAAACTCCAGGTTTATTTGGTTTGGCACATTCATCTCCCCAGCTCACAATTCCCACGAGGTACCACATCAGTCTAGAGTCTGGAGTAACCAGTGGTCCCCCAGAGTCCCCCTAGAAAAAGAGGAGGGGGGGGGGAAATTAATTAATCAGAAGAGAAAATACAGTTCTCTCCATAGACAGACTATAAGAGACTTCCTATAAGAGAAGTAAACAAGCAGTATTTCGAGAGCTGCTATTTGTGCAAAATCCAGGCTGTTTCTGAAACTTGAGTCAGAAGTCTGAGGCATTTTTCTGTTTGCCGGGGACCTCCTGACCTCTGTTTCCATACTGTTACGGTAAAAAACCCAACAAAAAGCTTCTCTTATGTTTTGTGAAGACTGCTTTCCACCTGCCTTGTCTTCTTCCTCGTACAGAGTAGGGAAACACAAGTATAGGCAGCAATCTAAGCCAGCAGGAACCTTTTTTTTGAACAGGTTTTAATATTAATTGCAATTCTTAAAATAAATAATTTTAGTCACTCACAGCAATAACCTTTCAAAAAGGAGTTTAGAGCTCCTTTTTGTTTGGAGCTTTCATCAAGAACTTGGTCTTCTAGTTAGGTAATATCTCCTTAAGATATTATCCACTTTCCAAGGCTCAATTCTGATACTGTTAATAGAATGACATGGCAATAATAGTTAAACTGGAAACCTTATAGACAGAGAGGCAAACCTCACACGACAGACCAAATTCCCCAACTTTCACCGAAATGATTTACTGAACTGAACAGCAGTTGCACTCTTCTGCTCAGGTTTCTTCAGTGCTGAGCTAGGAGCAGAGGAATGAGCTTCCCAGGCTTATTCTGTAGGGAGTTTGGGCAAAAATCTGTAGGACTGGGGTTCAGGAAAGGTCTGTATTGAACCAGCACTTCAAGAGTACAATCTTTAAAAATAATATAAATAGAAATTATGTTTTTAAAAGTTATCACTGGAAATATTCTTCTTTAAACATAAGCATTTCCTTGCAGCATGCATGTTTCCTTCCCATTCTTTTACACCTACCTTCTTTATCATTATCTCTGTTTCAGTTTTCCTTTCACTGAGCCAAGTGTCTTACCAAAGATCCCATTGTAGCAGATCTGTTATGATATGATCCAGTCCAGAATTTAATTTCAGTGAGTGATAGTGCATTTTTGCCGGTAACTTAACATTCTTAACCTTCTTCCTTCTCATCTCTACAGAATATCTGGTGTTAGCTACTTGAGACATTTCGTTTTTAGCTCGTAGTTAGCATTTAGTGCTAAATGATGTGTAGTAAATGCTATTTCACTTTAAAACTAAATTCCTGTTTGGATGGAGCCTATTTAAAGGAGTAATACACTCTCCATTGAGATTTGGTCAACCAGATACTGCAGTCAGCATTAAAATAGTTTTCCTTTCTAATTTTCAGCTACAATTACCTGACAAGCATCTACTCCTCCTTCCAAGTATCCTGCACACAACATCCTGGGTGTTATGTCCCCATCATACACTTCTTCTCTGTTGCAAGTGTCTGAGTCAATAAGTTTCACTGTTGCCTCCTGAAGAGCATTAGGGGCTGGACCTGAGAGAAAATACAATTTGGGTGTTTATCAACATAATTACTTTGCAGTAGTTAATATTCAGGAAGAGTGTTGAATGTGCTCTTATGGACATTAGTCATAAAACCAAGTTTTATCAGCTTGACTTGGTTTAACGTGGAGGTTTTGCTTGTTGGTCTGTCTAGGTCAGGCCCTTAAGGAGAAGGTACATAGAATCACAGACTCACTTGGGAACTGTACCATTAAGACTGAAGTAATGATTGCATGGTTCATAGTGCCTTAAGTGTAAAGCCATATCTTTTATACATGTTCCATATAACACAAATTCCATGTTCCATGGAACACAAATTACCTCGCAGTTTGGGCAGATGATACAAAATGAAGACATCTTGATTCCATTGCTAAATCTACTCTTAATGTGGCCTGGTAAGAGTGTGAGCTTGGGTAATTCACAGCTCGCTCTGCACATTTTCCTGAAAGCTCACAGAGTTATCTGTAGCTTCTGACTAGTGCTGGAAAATAAGGTTTTTTAGGTGCTGTATGAACACGTGTGTGGGTGGACTACCTGTGTTAAGAACTCACAATATGAAATGAAAAGGCTGGGAAAGCAGAAGAGTCTTCTTCCTTTTTTCTGCTCCAGTGGATTGTAGCTCTGTCGTTATCCACTCTAGTTTTAGAACAAGAAACTGATGCCTACAACTAAACAAAGCTATTGCAAACATTAGGCTTGCTGCCATGTAACGTGTGGCTACAGAAGTGATATCGGTTCAGTAGCAGATCACAGCCACTGTTTATGGACCATACAGGCCGCCTGGCAGACTCAGGACTCACCATCATTGGTGAGAGCTCCCCAGCCTGTGATGACAGCGTAAATATTGTAGGGAAAAGTCTGGGATGGCTCGGGCAGACAGACACGGTGTATGCTGCTCGTGAACTCAACTCGGTTGGAGAGCTGCACAAGTGCAATGTCATAGTCATGTTCTGGGTAGAGGTACTTCTCATGGATAATAATTGTCTTGACTGATCGCTTCAAGCTTGGTGGCTTCAAAAGAGCTCCAAAAGTAGCAGTCCACTTCTGAGGGTGAGTCATGCTGAAAATGGTAAGAGTGCTGTAAGTATTTTGCTGTAAATGTATGTTTGGGACTTTAAATTTTCTGAGTGCCTTTACTGTAAAACTCCTTCAAGTCAGCTCCCTACTAGATTGTTGTGGCATCCATCACTTTCCATAACAGAACTGTGGGCTGCTGCTAGAAGAGGGCACTCCTGCATTCCCACCTCAGCCATGGTCTTGTACTCCTCCCCTGCTCCTTGTCCCTGATCTAAACATTGTGTGGCCACAGAGTGTCATCAAATCAAAAAGCTCTTCTGCTGTAAACTCTTCATCTCCCTTACTCTTTTTGCACATTGATAATCTGTTCAATCAGCTGTTCCATCTTAAAATGTCCTGCAGCTTCAGAGTTTCCATGCTTGAAGCAAAAGATGCTGGGAGTGCATGGCTGAACAGAGGGGTGGCTGACTGCTGCTAGCAGCCTTCAGTGGCAGCAATAACACAAAGGCGTACATTTAAGAAACATGAAGTGTAACAGGAAACAAATACTCCACCACTTCAGTCACCTTACCTTTTCTGCTCTTCTTTGGTCAGTATGCCAAATGGCTGTTGTTTTCCACTCATACAGCTGCCAGTTCTGCTCCCAAGGGTCAGTCTTTAATTTCTCATTGAAACATCCAACTAATGGGCCTACTTAACCCTGACTTTTCTCCTCCAAAATTGTTTCTCTGGGGAAGAGTCCGGGGTGTGGTGCAAATCTGGAAAGCCCCACAACTTGATACGCAAGGGGCACGTTCTGCTGCAGATTCTAAGGTGGGAACTTACTCTCTGAAGCAGTGGGCTGCAGATACCAGCCAGGTGTTGCTGATGAGTGTGGCACCACAGCGATGGATGTTATTGTACTGCAGACTGGCCTGCCACGGCCAGTCCCCGGTCTCTGCAGAGGACAATCCACCAACAATTCGCAACGATGAGGATTTTGCCATTGACTTGACTGATCTGTTCTGCCGTAACCCACAGACTGTCAAAAAGGAGGAAGAGAGCATTAGCTGTTCTTCTGTTGGGCAGGTATTCCTGCAAATGACTGTGGAAAATATATTGTAGAACTACACACCACCTGTGTTCTCTACACCTGTTGACATCAACAAGAAAACATCCCTTCCACCAGCCCCCCCAAATCAGAGTTCCTCATGCACAACCCATGTGTTAGAAGCCTGAATGAACAACTGACTGTCATGGGAAGCCATGATGGTCAAACATTCAGGCTTAGCTGTGTGAGCAGTCCAGTGCACGAATCAAAGCCTTCACCACACACCCAAGACAATTCCCAAATACAGAAGTTGCCAACTTTGATGTCCCAGGTGATTTGTCATTAGGATAAAACATGAAAAAGGCAAAACCTAAGGTGGGAATGATCCAGGCCATGGAGTTTACCGTGCATGCACGCAGATTACATCAGCAAGATGTCACCTGGAGACAGGCAACTGATCACTGCAGTCTGCAAGTGGACCTAGAGAGGCACTTCAAGCAAAGAGCATCACACTACTCCAACCAGAGATGACAAAGGCATGGATACCTCCAGCATGGTGTGCATCCATGACACGAAATAGGCATTTTCATCCAAACCCAGAGAGAAAATAAAATATCCATAGTTTCAGCTATTAAACTCAGGATATTCAGGAGCAGCTGAAGCTCCTGTATATATTTAGAAACTTCTTCAATGAACAGACCTGCTTCAGCCGTCTTCTCCCATCCAAACAACATCAAATCCATCCTACCTGGACCAAGACCCACTAGTTTTCATCCAGGTCCCAATTTCAGCTAGACATTAGGAAAGCTGAAACACAGGACTATCCCAATTCATTGAAAAAGAGACAGAGATGAGAATTATTTGCATAGTGACCACACAATCCAAACCATTGCTGCACAGCTCGTCTCCCGGATGGTGACCCGGGAGGGGGCCGATGTAGAACTCGGTAATACATCGTGGAGGAGCTGCCAGCCCCAGGGCCCTTGATGTCCTCAGAAGTGGAACACTGGAGCTACACAGAGTGTAACCTCATGCCTTTCCTGCTAGGATCTGCACAACGTTATGTTGACAATACTTTATAGTCAAAAGCAGCAGGAACACCACAGCAGATTGAAAACTGTTCATTAATTTAGAAGAAGAAAGAAAAGTCACACGATGTCGAGAAGTTCGTGGGCTCAGAGTAGCGTCTGCCCTGTTCTGAGATTTAAAACCACAATGAAGGAAATCAGTAAAATCTAAATCTACTTGTCCAAAAGTTTTGTGTGAAAGACAAACTTCAGAATATACCATAGTTCGTAAGACTGTCTGAACTAAAATTTTTCCTTCCTGAAAGCGCTTTGTAATCCTCAGTAACTGGTCCTAAAACTGCACAATCCTATCAACTACCTGAGCAGTCAATGTTCACAGGAAAAAAACCTCACAGTTTCATCAGTGCCCCAGAACACCAGCACCTAAATCAGTCCCAAAAAGTGATGTAATTTAATCTTTCGTTGTTTGACAGTTTATTGCCAAGGAGCTGATCAAACCTTCTTAGAGTTAAAAGAAACACAAATTTTTGCAAAGATAGCAACGTTAACTATCTCTGTAAGCAAAGATAGCTTTCATGACTATTTTATCTCCAAACAAGTTGACTTCTTTCTCTGAAAACTTAAAAACATCTCTAGAACAAAGTATCTCTATCTAACCCCTACAGCAATGCGTTGAGAAAACCAGTCACATTTCCATATATTTCCACGAGGAACAATTTTGTGCTGTTAGCCATTTCAAATTCCAGAACAATTTTGATTATAATCACAGGTTGATGTAACTTCTATAAATTTCCTTATGATACCTCTTTCCTTCCAATGCACACTAAAGAAAATTACATGGTCCCAAGTTCTGAGAGTACAAGGTCACATTTATTAGACAGAAGGATGAGAAAAGGTTCTTAAGGGACAGGAAAAGTGTTCAGAGACTCTTAAGGCTAATTTAAAAAAGCAGAGATTTCTGATGTTCAAAAAAAGCCTCACTTACTGTCATTGAAGATGGCTTCTGCTCTTTGTGGTTCCACGTCTGAAACAAACAAACAAACAAACAGTCAGGGTAAACACAGACAAGGTTTCCCATCTGCATGGTCATCCCCCTGACAGCTATTTGAGTACAGGGCACACAGGGAGCATGGCTGAGGAGGCTGCTAGAGAAACCAGGGTAGCTCATATGTGATCATGTTCATGTGCTGGCTGTTGCACTATTCTGCAGTCAGTTTCATCTGAGGACCAGGCACGTATCCAGCCCATCCTGCTGGCCCCCCGTGTTTCTGGAAGGGAGTACAGACAAAACCAGTCCTGTATTTCTCAAGATCCACAAATTGCTTGGGGAGAAATTTTTATGATGGAAATTTTTGAAGCTCCTCTTTTTTGGAAAAAAAAAAAAAAAACACCAAACCC